>JAFJTR010000013.1:0-566414 GCA_022559985.1 Parastagonospora avenae f. sp. tritici 18332-5
AACCCCCCCTCGTGCGATGTCTACACCGTGCAAACCTTTCTGCCTCGCGCGTAAGTGCTGATAGCATTTGCTAGCTAGCAGGGAGCCCATTCAACAGTTCATATAATAGGCTATTAGGCAGCAGAATTGATAGGAACACTCATGTTAAATTGAAGTCAGTCTACGTGCTGATATACCGGAATAATCAGAAGTAAGCAGGGTTGAGGTGAAACCCTATTCACATAGGGCCGAGCAGTATCGGGCTGAGCAAACTGTATGTAGACCGTGACACTATTACAGTGCTAACCGAAATCGGTTTCTAGTTCATGCATACAGTATTATTCGTTTTTAGCGCACAGTTTTCACATAAGAAGCTTACGCGTTTAGTACTAATTAGTGCTACGTAGAGGGCTGCCTAATATTCGTTCAATTTACTACGACCCAGAGAAATGAAGCTAAAACTGTCAACATCTACGCCTACTCAGGAGTAGCGCGTTTCATCACTGCTTATGTAACAGGAGGATACATATTCGCTCTCTTTGATAGTTTCTATCAATTAACTAACTACTTCCTTAATCTCCTCCTTACATATTAACAAAAACTATTTAGGTTATAACCACACAGTAATATAGCGAGATAGGCTAAGCGAACTTTTACCTGCTTAATTAGTAAAGCGCTAAAGGAAAGGATAAGCCAGAAAGCAAGAGATGTGCTTCCACGGTATGTATATCTCCGCTAGTGATCACTGGAACAACTCGTGCGCAGAATGCTGTTTGGCTCGGTATCTTCAACTACTAAGTAGGTTGATGTATATTATTACGCAATAGCGAGAACACATCTTGTAAAGGCTAAATATCATCTGCGTAGTCCGTTGTTATAGTAGTTTTATAGTTATATAGTCGTTGCAACTTCTAATGCCATTAACTCCTCTTACGATGTACTAACAGTCTTTCTCTAGATACATTGCGTAGAAGAAACATGTTGCAAGTGTTTTCTAGGTGTAGCAGCTAGGGTATAAATAGCGGAGGCATCAATGCTAAGTGTCCCTGATGTAGTAGTACAGTGCAAAAATTCAGAAGTCCTTGCTTGCGCCGGCACTCTTCGATCTCAATATGTAGTAGTACCCTTCAGCTCCTTGGCTGTACTGCTTTGACCTGATGATATTAAGACATGCGATAGGCCAGTACTTCTTTCCTGGCTCGTAGTCGACCTAAAGACAATCAGCAGAGTTTGAATCACCTAGGATCTATGGTTTTAAATCACCTAAAGCGCTTCATTAGCTTTTAGCCGCTCGTAGATGGCTGCGAACTTGGAGTCTGGCGCTCGAGATTCTAAATTATTATTGAAAATATTCTCAAGAGCTTCTGCTGCCTCCTGCCAGATTCAGGTCACGATTGCATACCACGCTCAGAGGTTACTAACCATTTGGATAGCATCTCTTTCATATAAAGCTCGTTTATAGGGAGAGGTCAAAGCTATTTCAGTAAGCTTAGGTAGAAGTATTAGCATCAGGAGCAATTGACCTACGAGCTTGCATCTTTTAAGAGTAGCAGTAAGCACAGCGAAGGAGCGTAGGATGATGATACGATCCTCCTAAATAGTGGGCGAGCGAGACCAGATCATGCTCACGGAATCCAACCAGACTAACGATGGTGAGTGTCAGGGAAAAGCACAACTATTATCCTCTGCATTGTGCCTTTAAGCATAGCCAACAACGAAGTAATTAATATAAGAGTTGCATTAGGACTGAAGCATAAATTATTCTACAGCATATAGCTCTATGTAATTCGCTTCGCAGCTGCTAGGCGTGTAGAATAGTCAACGATTGACTTGTGAAAGCGACGCAAAAGCGCCTCAGGATCATGGGATAATTGTAGGAGCACATGTTTCTTTCATTCTCTCAGATCTTCGCAAAACACTCACGTAGGCTCCTATTGTATCCAAACTTTGTCCTGCTCCTTGTGTACAATATAGCCTCGATGGCCGGAAAATGTTTCCTGCAAGTAGAAAAAAATGCCCTTTGGCATTGGGGCGACTCTCCAGTAGGCCAGAAATGCAAGGCGACGGCTACTTGCGTTTGAAGAGTCAAGCAAGAACTTGGCTGCAACATATCCAAGCAGACCGGGCCGGTCTTTTCGGACCTCTATAGCAGGTTCGTAGAGGAGGCTGTGAGGAGAGGATTGGATTGACTTGATTTCCATTGTAGGCTCCCAGGCAATGAGTAGCTGATCTTCGCCTCGAGTGTGGACGAGCCATCCCTGGTGTCCATCCTGATGGAGTGCATGGTACTCATCTGCCGAAAGCCAGGAACATTCCCAGAACACAAGTATGTTCAGGCGGTCGATGCTGATAGCACCTAAGCAGGACCATGTATCTTCTTCAATCGCATAGCTCCCGGGCTCAGTCTTCATTTCGCAGTCTAGACGATGATTTGGTGGCAAAGATGTACGGATGATTGTGTTTGGTAGGTAAGAGGAAGCGTCATAATTGACGGCGAGAGAAATATAAGACGTTGTGTACAGAACAGAGCGAGGCGCGGAGGCAGAAAGGAACATAAGCAGAGGAAGGCTCGAGCGCGGACGCTAAGCCTACGCGGAGATAGTCAGGAGGCGCATTAGCGGTTTTGCGGTTGCCAACGATCAGAGCCTTTTGCGGAGCAGTACTGTAGAGTACAGTAGCTACCTGTGTAGTGTGGTACTGTCGAGTATAGTAGTCTGGGGTGTCATGGTATGTTACCGTGACAGGTTACTTATACAGAAAAACTTATAGATAAAGTAATAGAATAGACTCTATTAGAGTTAACGTACCTCACGGGCTCGTGCATCACACGGGCTCATGCATCACTTTTGCCAAGCCCCCTCCAAAACCACCCCATTTTGGCACAAAATAGCCTACTTTGGCCCTGTATAGTACAAAGCAAGATGCGATATCATTCAGAGTCTACTTCTACTACTTTCTGGCACGTACGCGCGTTATGCCCAGTCTCTCTGCACTGTGTACACCGTCGTTGAGATGGTTCACCTACTTCAGCGCGCACCCGCTTCTTTGGCTTCTTCCCATCACTACGCGCCCCAAAGTCCTTAAGAGCAGCCAAACAAGCCCCATCCTTAACTGTTAAGGTCCCCTCTGCTTGAACCCGCTTTCTTTTGTGCAATCTACGTCGCGTAGCAGCCTCATTTGCCGCTCGAAGCTCTGCGATATCCTTTTGCGCCAAAACTAGCTTGTGCGCGATAATTGCTGCTCCCTTTGAGACCTTCTCAAAAGCCTCTACTATGGACTTTGGTGAGCTATCTACATGCATCTGAATCCTTGCCTTCACGAGCGTCGATTGCGACCCTAATTCAAGGGTATTGCTTGGGGTTTGCGACTGCCAGGACTCATTGCTAGGGAGTGGTGGTGATGGAGTACGTAGCCGGACGTCAAGGGCTGCTATGACACGTTCTGGGTCAAATGGGACCAATCCAGCGCCTCGAAACCCTCCTTAGATATTACTAGGAGTAATTGCTGCATTATAGGCGCGTATAAAGCATAGTAGGAACTCAAGCTTTGTAATGTGGGTGATCCGGTTACGCATGAGATTCTCAGCTTGGCGGCCATACGCTGTCTTCAAAGACGAGAAACACCCCACATCAAGAGGCTGCAGGAGGTGCGATGAGTGCGGAGGCATACAGATAGTGATGATCTTGTTCTCCTTGCAGTAATCCTGGAAGGCAAGCGAGTCATGGCTCTCATGGCCGTCAATTGCGAGCAGTCGGTGGCTGCCAACTACCCTCTTCTTTGTATGCTCGTCAAAGTGCTTCAACCACTGCAGGCTAAGCTCATTTGTTGTCCAGCCGTTCTCAGAGACTGCGATAACCTAATCGTGAGGTAGATTCTCCTCCTTGTACCAGGCAGAGAGGTGATGGCGGCCCTTGAAGATGATAAAGGGTGGAATAGCCCACCCTGTCGCGTTGATGCCCTGGATCACCGTTGTCCACTCTCTGTTGCCCTGCTGCACTGTCTTTAGCCTTCCTCGTCTCTCTGAAGCTGTGACAACCGAGCCAGTAGATATCTGGCCCATCATAAAGCCAGACTCGTTGAAGTTAAACGTGTCTTCATCCTAGATGCCGTACTTAGCTTTAATGTTAGCTACTAGGCTGAACCAGCCTTAAATAACCCTAGGATCCTCGCAGAGGGCTCTCTTGTAGTCGTATTTGCGATTAAACTTCGTTGTGAGCTTAGGGCGGCCTTTGACGAACGTACTGGGCTAGTTTACGCTAACCTGGCCTATATTGCGCTCAGCGCGCAAGGAATTAGCTATATCAGCCACAGCTGCGAGCCTAGGGGGAAATCCTCGCGCGACTAGCTCAAGTATATGCTCAACAACCACCTCCTTCCTCAAGCTTAGTCAGATTCTTTGATTTGGGCCAGTAATCTGCTTGTGGAGTCTGTCCTGCGCGTCGGCGGCTTATTGTTGATTGATCGACATTGTAGATAGCTGCAGCGCGTCGCTGAGAGAGTGTCGCGTCTTGTTTAAGAGCCTGAAGCGCATTTTGTATCTGAATTTCTTTAGAAGGTTCTATCTGGTGTTGTTGTTGAGGCATCACGTAGGAAGGTAGAGTTTGGTGGGGGCTTGGCAAAAGTGATGCATGAGCCCGTGTGATGCACGAGCCCGTGAGGTACGTTAACACTTCTAGATAGCTAATTGCTTACTTGCATATGCATATCTAATCTAGATCTATCTCAATTGCCTTTACGGTCCACACGATATTAACAATGCTCTGAATCCCGAACACCACGGCGGTTAACCAGAACGTTAACGCCCCGTTCCACGCGAATGGTCCACTCTTCACGCAATGCATTGCGATACCTGATCCCAAGAGAATAGGCGATATGAGGTTCACCCATCCGACAAACATGGGAAACAATGGCTTCGGTCGCTGGTCCATGAACACTGCAAAAGCAAAAGCCCAATTCTGCACGATGAAAGGCGCAAAGGGCATGAATGTCATCATCCAACTCAAGTCATTTAGCGCTTGCGTGATCTCTGCCGGTCGGTCCAGCCGATAGACAGTTGTCGCGAAGAAGATGGCGGGCACGGAAAATGTGATGCAGGCCCAGGCGCCAGACACCTCTTGTGCCGAGATGAGGGTGTGACCTACACCAGGGATGCGCTTCATCTGCTGCGACATAGCCGCCGTAAAAGAACCGTAGAAGGCGCCGGCGAGAACGAAGAAGGACGCGCCCACTTTGTAGCCGATGTTGTGGTCCTCGTAGTGCTGCACGACTTGCTGGGCATTGAGGGTGGGAGCGGTGGGAGGGAAGTTCCCCGAGGCGATAAAGAAGACGAAGGAGAAGGTGGTGTATAAAAGACCGCTGTAGGCACATGTGCGATCGATCATCTTGTTGGATAGCTGAAGCTTTCGGGTCGAGGAATTGGATACCGCCCGAGATGCCTCGGCGTCCTCCACGGGCGAACCATCACTGGACTCGCTAACTGTGCGCTTTCGCTCCAGAAACCGCATCTTGTCGAACATGATGATATGGATGGTTGAGAAGTAGAGGTATGAATTGATATCGAACAGACGTCGCCTGTTTATAACCTGTAGAATTATATTGGCACAACGGGTGATCTAGTCCCGGAACTCACTGCGCATTGGCCTATCCGAGGCCGATGTTTTGTTTCATCATACAAGGTTCCTGTAGATGTCCTCGGTGGTTGGCCGACAATCCCAGTATGACACGGCTATGAGACGAATACACTGAAACACGTCCTCAAATTTTGAAACATTTTCAACCTGTTACCTTCTCTACACGGAGAACTAGAGAATAAGAGTTCCTCATCACTAAATGGAAACACGCTTGGGATTGGGAAGCGCACGTGGAAGAAAACCTCCAAATGCTCCCAGCGGGATCAGATCTTCCGAACGCACCAGCAGCCACAGATCGGGGCCGCGTTCATGCAATATAGCACCCAATTCCACATCAGACCTCGAACCCAAACAGAACAAGAAACGTCTGATGACCCGGTTCAAACCTTGTATAGGCCAGACGATCATTCTTCAGAGCCACATCGTATCATGAACATGTGTTAGGGTCGATTACAGTATAACAAGATGTCGACCCTCGACATCGCAAGAGCTCGTCAAAAGTTCTCACCATGTATCTAGAGACGTGTGCAGCCCTCTCGCTGGCCGAGCTCTGTATGCTTATGTTCATGCATGGCGTTCCATCAATGTATAATGTTGTTTGCTCCTATCTCGTCCTATTCTCCCTCCAATACGCTTCCATCAACCTGTACTACACTTTTATCTTCCCCTTCTACGTCTCCTCCCTGCGCTACATGCCAGGACCGAAAAACCACCACTTTTTCATTGGCCATACCCTCAATCAGTTTCGCGCCAACGGACCTTATGAGCTGTACCTCTCGTGGAGTCGCCAGTGGCCCACGGCGCCCTTTATCCGGTATATTTCCTTTGCCAATACGGAGACCCTTTTAGTGAACAGCTTGCGGGCGCATCAAGAAGTGCTGTCGACGAAATGCTACTCGTTCGTGAAGCCGCCCTTCTTCGCAAGGATCGTGGGTGAGGTGACGGGGATGGGCCTGGTGTTCGCAGAGGGTGAAGAGCACAAGAGGCAGAGAAAAATGTTGAACGGTACGCTCTCCGCATCCTCTTAGTCTCGTGGCTCATCTCTTCAGGCATCTTTTCCACGCCCAACATGAAAAAACTGCTGCCGGTCGTGCAGCGGCATGGCAAACGCCTCACCGAGACGATCGACCAGCGTATCGGCTCCGAAACTTCTGCCGTGGTGGAGGGTACGCGCTGTGCTGCCAAAAGGCATGTGTTGTCGCTGACAGTGACTAGTCGTTTCGTTGTTCTCGAAAGCCACCCTCGACATCATCGGCCTCATCACTCTGGGAAAAGAGCTCGACTGCTTCACCGCGAAACCGACATTCCACCAATGCTACGACCTTATCTTCAATCAATCCTCGCTCAGTGCCATCATCACCGCCGTGAACACGTACATTCCCTTGCGGAGTTGGCTTCCAATCGAAGCGAACCGATCCTTCGTCACGGCGAACGACGAGGTCAAACGCATCCTCCGACAGCAGATCCGACTACGGCAGAAGGAAATGGCCATGACTAGGACAGCGATGAAGAAGTCGTCTTTGCCTATCAGCCGCGATGTCCTCATGTACTTGCTCGAAGCGCCACCCTCGCGCCAGCAGCAATGGACCGAAGAAGAGCTCCTCGGCTATGTACGTCTCCATCCTGTAAACTGTTTTCTTCCACTGATGGTCATAGCTCTTAAATTTCATGTCCGCAGGTAGTAACCACGTTATCGTTTACACGGACGCAGCTAAACGCTTCCAGGTCATGAAACGTCGGCAACCACACTCACCTGGGCGGTCCATGTCCTGTCTACCCGTCCTGATATCCAAACAAGGCTTCGGAATGAGATCATGACCCTTCCCAGTTGCAGTGACCCGGACTACACGCAGATGGAAGGGCTCCACTATCTCCACAACTTCTGCCGCGAAGTCCTGCGCGTTTATGCTCCTGGTACCATTCCTGGTTCCTCTTGTTGGATACGTTGCTAACGCGGGCTCTAGCCGTCATGATATGGCGTCAAGCAGCGGAAGCGGTGATCATTGAAAACACCTACATTCCCGCAGGGACCAACGTCATCGTCTCGCCCCAAGTGTCTCAATCCCACCCTGAAATTTGGGGCTCTTCTGCCACAACGTTCGAACCAGACCGTTGGGACTCGCTCCCACCGGAATCAGCTTCCCCGTACGCGTTCCAGGCCTTCAGTAGCGGGCCCAGAGTGTGCATCGGAAAAGGGCTGGCGATGCTGGAGTTCAAGTCTCTGCTCGTGGATATCGTGAGGAAGTACACATTCGAGGCTGTCGAAGGAAAGCTGGTGCTGGAGAACTATTTGACGCTAAGGCCAAAGGGAGGCTTCAGGGTGAAGTTCAAGATCGCTGGAGAGGATATCGCGAAGCGTGCGGACTAATGCAGACGGACTTGTAGCGGAAGGTAGGGGTGGGAAGGATTTGGCTCGTTGAACAAAAACATTCGTTACGACTGTGGTCCATGGCGTTAGATTGTAGTAGCGTTTTGTCGTGTCACCAATTCACAACATTGTAATTTCTACCAACAGGCTCATGTTCTTGACTCCATCTACCACATTTCTTACCCGAGCGAATTCCTTGTCCTTCCGTCCGGCTGATCAATCATGAATGGACATGAGAGTACGACCATGTGTTCAAGTAAAACTACGGACTTCTAGTACCTTCAGGTATCTATCCGGAGCCAAGTGCGTCAGGCTAACCTCGCATCGACACTCCACCATCCCTGCAAAGACGTTGCGCTGTTCTTATCGAACAGCCATGAGCAGTACAAACACAGCAGCCGATAGAAGTCGGAAACAACTGAGGTCGGAAAGTCCTTGCCAAGGCAGGGTTTATTCGTACGCGATTCACTCAGCATCGTACTTTCACTCTCTCTCTCTCTCTCTCTCTTGCGGCATGTCCTGTTCCAAAACAGTCACAGGCTTCGCGAGCATATGAGACGTGACGAGGATATAGAAGTGTAGGGACTTTGTGGTAAGATAAACTCATGCGGTGCCAAAGTCGAGCAGCCGCCGGCCACTCCAAGCGCGGTCCGATCACTGAGCTTGCCGGATTGGGATCGCACTGTTTATTGAAACAGGCGAAGAAGATTGTGACTTAATTGAAACAGCCTTAAAAGATTGTTGCTTAATTGAAACGGACGCGGAAGATTATGACTTGATTGAGACAGCTTTAGAAGATTGCGACTCGATTGAAACGGGCTCGAGAGACTGTCAAGTCGATGGACTCGCTATCCGTCGACTCCAGTGCCCTTGGCCTCCATTCAAGCGGCTCGCAGCGTTGGTTTCATCACATCTTTCACGCAAAACATGTCTGAATTTTCTGCATCACAACGATGTTGCGAACGATGTCTCATAGCCTGTGTAGAACCAACTATACTGCGCTTCTCCGAGGTCCGTATGGGGAGCACTTGGATAAATCGTGGGTGCACAGAGAGATTTAAACTCAGGGAGATGCCGTTCCAGCTTCTCAAAACAACTTATTCCAACAACTTGTGCCTCCTCCTGCAGTACTCTTAGTAATTCAATATGTCCCATTCCCGCCACGACTCCGCTGCCTCCCAGCTCTCCACACTGGGAGATGTCTCTAAAGAAGAGTACGGCAAAATCCTTTCGAAGTTCCTCTCGGATGTCGACTTCTACATGCCGCCTTCCGAGTACGACTTCTCTCTCGAAGGGCCGGTCATGGCCTACTTTGCCAGGCAGCCCAACTGGCCTTCTCACCTCACAGCAAAGGCCGTCTATATGGCTAAGTGGATGTCCACCGGCCTCGGCATGTGCTACCCATTCGCCAAGAAGGACATCCAGATTGCATACGGCATCCACGCCACCTATGTTCTCTTCATCGACGACATCGTCCGCGAGCTTGGGGACGCTCTGGACGAGTTTGAATCTCGCCTCGTGAGCGGCAAACCGCAAAAGTCGCCGATCCTACAATCCTTGGTCCATTTCCTGCTTGACAACAGTACCTACATGGGACCCTATGCCGCGGCCATGAACACCAAGGCGACCATTGAGTTCATTTGCGGTTGCATCATGGAACGAGATTATGACGGGAAAGTCGTGCCGCCGGTCGGCGCGAAGAAGTTCCCTGGCTACTTTCGGGAGAAGACAGGCTACACGGAGCCCTATGCGCACTTTTGCTTCCCGGAAGCGACGTGCCCCGAGAAGGAGTACTTACACGTGTACATGCCGTGCATCCAGGACCTCATCGAGTTCATCAGCTACGCCAACGACATCCTCTCCTTCTACAAGGAGTCCGTCGTCGGAGATGAGCGGTTGAACTATGTCTGCAATATTGCCAATACCCACGGGCTCAGTGCTTCCGATGCGCTGAAGCTGGTGTGCGAGAACGTTACGGAAAACGTCCTAACGGTCCGCAAGGTGCTGAAAGATTATCCTGAAATGAAAGATTCGGTCGATGAGTTCTTCCGTGGGTACATAGCTTGGTACCTGAACCAGAAGAGGTACAAGCTTACCGACATCGCAGTGAAGGATTCCCAAGGCAAGCTCTTCGATCTGACACCCGCAGAGCCCAAAGCACTACACAGCAAGGGAGGGGAGGAGTTGAAAGCAAACAAGCTAGGAGATATCGCGGTGCAGGTCACTGCCGTGGAGGTGTAGTCGGGTCAAGAGGAGTTTTCGTTCCGTAGTCATAATAAGCCAATTTCAAGCTCGTTCTCTGTCACACAATCTACATGTTCATGCGTTCCATGGTGGCGGAGTGACGGCTTCTCGTTAGGTAATAGGGGATCCTTGAAAGCTGAGAAACTTGTGCAGACGATCCACCAAGTCCGAGAGAGGAGAGTCGAGTAGATCAATTTATTGTGCGCGTTCGCGTTGGACATTGTCTAAACACATTTCGAAAGCCTCAAGTAGAACCACCTAACTCTTCGGCGAACAAAATGGGTCGTGTTCTATGGTGTTGTCGTGGTCTATGCTCGGTTTTTTATAGCCAGTCTTGGTCTTTCAGAGTCAGAAGCCGTACGGATTGCCGCATCGGAAGATTTGGAGCTACTTTCGAACCTGCTAGACGGCGATCTTTTGAAAGATGGAGCTTACACTAAGCGTGGTAGACAGTACGACCACTACAAGACGGTACTCTCGCTTCCGATGTAGCAACACACACCGCGCACGATATCGTTCTTGGCAAACCTTTGGCACAACAATCTACCATATAACCCACCAGTTCGAACCCTAGACCCTTGCATCTCACGCAATGTGTATGTATGTACGACCATCCTAGCCAGCCCACTCTTCGTTCTCAGACGAATGCATCCGGCTTCCCCTCCACCTATGGCCGGACTACACGATCCGGCGCGCGCGACACATACACCCCCAAAGGAGCGTCATCCTATGGGTCGCGCAATGCTGCACACAAACTTCAGCCAATTCAAACATTACCTGCTCCGTCCGACGTCGCAAGGGCTCAGGGTAGGATTTCTGACGCCATGCAATCGCTTGTAGATCCATGTGCACACCCGGTGGCAACGACAAATCGTGAAACGGGAGCACGATGTGTACTCGCTCAGCGAGTGGAACTCGTAAATGCCCAGAGGCGTCGCGGCTGCGGCTGCACTGTAGACGAAAGTGGAAAGATTGCATGTGCAAACGCGGAGATCGTCAGCAGTAGTACCCGGCGTCCCTAAGAAGACCAGCGCATGGGCGCGACACATCTGGATGTTCTTAAACACCGTTTGCGCCAGTGGCTTTTAAAGTTGGGGTGGTTTCATCGGAGACTGCACCGTGATCTCGACCTCTGATTCTTCCCAATTAGGCAATTGCGTACCCTGACCCAAGAATGAATGCATGCAATACGAATTAGACACTGATTATCTCTCATTACATTAGTATAAGATATTTAGGTTGTAAGTTAAATTATAGTCAAGTTGGATTCTATGAGATCTAAACTTTAACTTAATCTACGTCTACTTGCTACGCACTATCAAGCATTAGATAGATATAGTGCTTAGAAATGATCTACGCGGTTATGAAGAATCCCACGCATCGCGTGGATTTTCAAATCGCTTTCATCTTAGCTTCCGTTGTTGGTAACCCTGTTGACGAGCACCTGAAACCAGCGTTGCTGGCGCTTGGTAGGACGGTTAGACTTTGGTCAGAACTGTATCCCCAAGCGTCGCGGGAGGACGGGTTGCTGTGGAGCCGACTTAATCCATATGTGGGAACCGTACCGAGTCCGTGTACACGGATCCGCCTCGATCGTGAGACACGTGCGTCCATCACTCCAGGGTGCATCGTGGCTTCTAAGAGCTTATTCCGAGCCAGAATGTTTCGATTGTCGCGCGGGGGAAAACAGGTGAAGCACGAAAAAAAGTGGCCGGGTCCATCGTGATGCTTGATTGGTCTATTCCTGGAGAATACTCATCCCTCCGAGTCACGAGCTACTCGAGAAGTGTTTGCGGGTAGCGACACGACTAGGGACAAAGAAACGTCGGGTACTCGGAGACTCCCATACTGGTTCTTTGCGGGCCTCCACTCGTCGTTTGATAGCGATTCCTCGCTGAAACCGTGCGAGGTACGATGTAAAAGCATCGCATAGAATCCTCACTCCGATCACACAGTATCTGCATACCAATTTCTTTTCTTGTTGATATGTATGAATTCGAATTCACGTGTCTTTCAAACGTCACATTCACTACGCTTTTAGTTTGCCCGGCTTGAAAGTCCTTTCTATACCTGATTTCCCACGTCTGAACTCGATACTATGTCCACTCAGCGTCGGACCTGGAACGGTCAGAGGGGTTGGTCGAGTGTGGACTCGGATGTCTCCACGATGGGTACATCTAGTACCCGATGGGATGATGCTAGAGAACTAAACGCAACGGTTCCGTACACCACTACGCCTTCTCAGGCGCTGGACGTGGATGGGAACGAAACAGCATCGTTGCCGAGTAAGAGCGCCATGTTCCCTCCCGAGGCCGAAACAGCGTCAGATAGCGATCCAACGACGCCCACGCTCCCCACCCATCCACCAAGATGGGCGAGGCCGAATGCCAGACGAACCGCAAGAACCATCTCCAGCTCGTCGTCCAGTATGACGCTACATTCACGGTCCGGGCCCTTCTTCAGTCGAGGGACAGCCGATGACGACACGACGCAGCTGCTGACGAAGCACCAACGAAAGTTCAGCGGCGTCACCGAGGTCGGCTCTGTGACCGATCAGAAGGAGAACAAGGTGAAAGGGCTCGACAGGCGTATGGCGAAGATCTTTGGTCGAGCCCGACAGAAGCAATCAGAAGAGGAAAGGACGAGACACCTCGGCGTGATCTTCAAGAATGTGACCGTCAAAGGCCAGGTGCTGGGAGACGCGATCCAGCCAACGGTGGGAGACGTCTTTCTCGGATTCCCTCGAGCGCTGAGGGGCATTCTTGGACGCGGAGCCACCGAGGCATCTCCGTCCACGAAGACCATCCTGAACAAGTTCACCGGTTGCATAAGGCCTGGGGAAATGCTCCTCGTGCTGGGAAGACCGGGAGCAGGCGTTTCCACGTTCTTGAAAGTGATTGGAAACCAGCGAAACGGGTTCGAAAGAGTGGAAGGCAAGGTCTCGTACGGCGGTGAGAGTGCGGAGACAATGGCATCCACGTTTCGCAGCGAGATCCTGTACAATCCTGAGGCGGACCTGCACTACGCTACGCTCAAGGTCAAGGACACGCTGCGGTTCGCGCTCCAATCTCGGGCTCCGGCGCCGCACTCTCGAACATACGGTGAGACACAAGAGGACTACGTCCGAGAGTTCTTCCAGATGGCCACCAAGGTCTTTTGGATCGAACACACCATGGAAACTATCGTCGGGAACGAGTTCAAGAGAGGTGTATCAGGGGGCGAGAAGAAGCGGGTGTCGATTGCGGAAGCCTTGGTCACAAAGGCCACCACGCAATGCTGGGACGATCCGACTCGGGGTCTCGATTCGAGCGCCGCGCTCGAGTACGTCCGCATCTTGCGGTCGATGACAAACACTGCACGTATGTCCACCGCTGTGGGCCTGTACCAAGCAAGCGAGGACATGTGGGACTACTTTGACAAGGTCCTGCTCATCGACGGGGGCGAGTGTTGTTACTTCGGCCCTACCCAGTCCGCCGTGCAGTACTTCAAGGACTTGGGATTCGAAATGCCCGAACGGTCGACCAGCGCGGATTTCTTGACATCGCTGTCGAGCGAGCACCAGCGAAAGATACGTCCCGGGTTCGAGGACTGGATCCCACGGAACCCGTCAGAGTTCGCCGAGGCGTTCCGGGCCAGCGACCAGCGATGCAGCAATCTCGTCGACATTACGCAGTTTGAATCCAGGCTATATGGCATGATGGAGAAGAGAAGAGACGCGCAATCGAGCGCCACCAAGACCAAAAACTATGCGCTGCCTTTCTGGAAACAGGTCTGGATACTCGCCCATCGCCAGGCCTTGGTCCTCAAAGGCGACCCCCAAACGCTCGGTATGTAGGCCCCAAGATTTATTGCTGAAGATTGTGCTGACATGAACAGCTGCAAAGTGGGGAGGTGTGCTGTTCGAAGCTGTTATCGTCGGCTCCCTCTTCTTCAACATGCCGAAAACGTCGGACGGCGTATTCCTTCGTGGAGGCGTGCTATTCTTCATGCTTCTCTTCAACGCTCTGCTCGCGCTCGCGGAGTTGACTCGTACGTTACTCTCAACCCCTCCTGTCATTGATGTGGCTAACGTAGCATCGCAGCCGCGTTCGAGGCGCGTCCGCTTCTGATCAAGCACAAGAGCTTTTCCTTCTATCGTCCAGCCGCATACGCAATTGCGCAGACGTTACTCGACATCCCTCTCTTGTTCGTGCAGGTCACGATATTCAACTTGATCGTGTACTTCATGTCGGGACTTCAACGAACGGCGACACGATTCTTCATTGCAAATCTGTTCCTTTACCTGCTTACCATGACGGTGTACGCGGCATTTCGGGCCATTGGAGCGACGGCGCCCTCGCTGGACGCGGCGACACGCCTGACAGGCTTGGGGATGCAGGCCCTGGTCGTCTACACAGACTACATCATTCCGCCGAAGAAGATGAAAGCCTCGCTCGCATGGTTGCGTTGGCTGAATCCTATCCAGTACTGCTTCGAATCGCTCATGGTGAACGAATTCGACGGTTTGGACATTGCTTGCGTGGCTCCGAACCTGATCCCCTCGGGGCGGTCGGTGGACGTCCAGTTCCAGTCCTGCACAGTGCAGGGAAGCAGACCGGGAGCGTCCTCGGTCAGCGGCAAAGACTACCTGGAAGTGTCGTTTGGTTTCCGCAAGTCCCATCTTTGGCGCAACTTGGGCATCATCTTGGCCTTTCTCTTCTTCTTCGTTGGTGTGACGGCCTTGGGCATGGAGATGCAGGGTCCGAGCCAGGGAAGCAGTGGGATCACCATGTTCAAACGAGACGAGGCGCCGCGCAAGAAGAGCATAATGCAAGAGGACGCGGAAGGAGACGGAGACGGAGACGGAGACGAGGACTCTGATGACGACCGCTCCGAGGTGGACCAGAACGAAAAGGCGTACAGCAAAGAATACGCAGAGACTGTGCGTGCTCCCTCTCCAGACGCCAATGCGCAGTCGCAGTCGACGTTTACGTGGCAGAACGTCGAGTACACGATTCCCTACGGCGAGGGAACAAGACGGCTGTTGCACAACGTCCAAGGCTATGTGATGCCGGGCAAGCTGACGGCCCTCATGGGGTCGTCGGGCGCGGGCAAGACGACGCTCCTCAATGTCCTCGCGCAGCGGATCCGGTTTGGCGTCGTGACGGGTGAGTTCCGAGTGGACGGACACGCGCTGCCCAGCTCGTTTCAGCGCTCTTCCGGATTCGCTGAGCAGATGGATATCCACGAGCCGACGCAGACGGTCCGAGAAGCGCTTCGTTTCTCGGCAACGCTCCGCCAACCGCGGCACGTTTCACTTGCGGAGAAGTACCGGTACTGCGAGGAGGTGATTGACCTTCTCGAGATGCGGGAGATTGCTGGCGCTGTGATTGGCGCGCACGGAACGAGCCTCAATCAGGAGCAGCGCAAGCGGTTGACTATCGCGGTTGAGCTGGCGAGCAAGCCGCAGCTGCTCATCTTCCTCGACGAACCAACCTCTGGACTCGACTCTCTGGCCGCGGCCAACATCGTGCGGCTGCTGCGCAAGCTGGCCGACGCAGGCCAGGCCATCCTGTGCACGATCCATCAACCGTCGGCTGTACTCTTCGAGTATTTCGACATGCTTCTTCTGCTCAAGCGGGGAGGCCGCATGGTGTATTTCGGCGAGCTGGGCCCAGGCAGCCGTGTGTTGATCAACTACCTCGAAAAAAACGGCGCGCCCGCGTGCCCTTCCAACGCGAATCCCGCCGAGTACATGCTCGAAGCCATCGGCGCGGGCAACCCTAACCCCGATCACAAGGGCAGCGACTGGGCCGACATTTGGAGTCGGTCGCAAGAGAACGCCAGCCTCACGCGCGAGCTTCAAGACATGGTTCGCATAAGCGGCTCGTCCCGCTCCCGCGTCGAGGACGCTGCCGAGTACGCCATGCCCATGCAGGTCCAGATCAGCACCGTGGTCCATCGCTCCTTCAGCTCCATGTGGCGCAGCCGAGACTACGTGACGGGCATCTTGGTCCTGCACATCTTCGTCGGCCTCTTCAGCACCGCCAGCTTCTGGATGCTGGGCCATTCACAAGTCGACATGCAGTCTCGACTCTTCACTGTCTTCATGACGCTCATCATCGCCCCACCGCTCATGCAGCAGCTCCAGCCACGCTTCCTTGAGGCGCGCAATCTGTACGCGTCGCGCGAGGCAAAGGCCAAGATCTACAGCTGGTTTGCCTTTGTCACGGGAGCCGTCGTCTCCGAGATTCCTTACCGCATCCTCGCGGGAACCCTGTACTGGATGTGCTGGTACTTTGGCATCGGCTTCCCGCGAGGCGACCTGGTCCCCTTCAAGATCTGGATGCTCATCGTCTTGTACGAGCTCTTCTACCTGGGGCTCGGCCAAGGCATAGCCGCCTTTTCCGCATCCGAAGCCCTCGCCTCCTTCTTCATTCCCCTCTTCTTCATGTTCGTCATCTCGTTTTGTGGCATCGCGGTGCCCTTCTTCGCCCTGCCCGATTTCTGGAAGTGGATGTACCACGTAACCCCATTCACCTACTTGCTGGAAGCCATGCTCGGTTTGGTCATACACGACGTTCCCGTCATCTGCTCGCGGGACGAGCTGGCCATCATTCGACCTCCGCCATGGTCGACTTGCCACGAGTACATGAGCTCGTATGTCATGCACGCTGGGGGCTATGTGCAGACCTTGCCCGACGGCTTCTGCGGATATTGTCAGTTTGCAAACGGTGACCAATTTGTAAGTGTCGACACTTCTGTTCAGCAAACGAGTGCTAATGCTTGTTCTCCAGGGAGTCGCCTTTAACGTGTTCCAACGCAATTTTTGGAAAGATTTTCGCATTTTCGGCGCCTACGTTCTGTTCAACTTTGTCTTCGTCTACGTTTGCTCTTGGTTTTACTTGCAAGGTTATGGCCAGATCAGGTCATTGTGTAGTGCGACGGCAGCCCACAGCAGACAGAAGAAGAAGGAGAAGAGGGATCGTGTTGATGAATATGTGTAATGTTCTGTTGTGGCGAGTCTAATGTTTAAACGCTAGTAAAGAAGAGTCGCGCGTATAAAAGAGCAAAGATCCAGCGTCTCCATTTTACGAGGAGTGGTAATTATTTCTTACTGCTTCGTAATTAAGATATAAGATCTGCCAGATTATTCGTAGTAAGTCTTAAATGCAACAACAACATGTTTTCAGCTGTAGCTAGTTCTGTGCCAAGTCGCTGAAGCCGAGTTCCGGCCCGCCTCTTAATAGCCAAGACGCTCGCGAACGAGCGCTTAGATGAAGAATTTTATCAGATCGCCTCCGTTCTCCGCTCTTCTCCGACGAACAGCTTGTTTGGATCTAGTTAATCAACAAGTACCATCTGATAAGGATTTACGCATCCTCCATGGGCTTATCAAGCTCTAGACCAGCACGTAGAACCCGCTATGCTACTACTAAACAGTACCCGTACCCACCGCGCATGACTCTAAGAAATTGCAATACCCTTGTTTGCCTGCAGCGTGAGCGAGTCACTAAGTGAGCGGATCTGGAGATACAAATAGACACCAACGAACCTTGCACACTACTTACGTACGCTGAGGTGGCCTCCTTGGATATTGGTCATCTCTCTCGTGGCCCCTCTCCCGTTGTCTTGTTCTACCAATAATCTTTTGGCATCAGCATCATGTCGTTCAAGATGCGGCCTACCTTTGGCCGCGCAGATACAACCGAAGCTTCGGTTTCTGACCATGTCCGGTCAGAAGCAGTGACAGAATCGGTCGTGATTGGCATCAAGGGAACTCCAGCAGCTACGGAACCTGCAACTGGAGCTGCAGGTCTTGCCTGGAGCGAAGAACTTGATAGGGATGCCCAGCTCGGTGTGAAGAAAGCTCAAGCTACTACTCTAACATGGACGAAGACGGCCTTGTACACGACTCTGAGTTGGTAAGCTCGCCATCACAAACCTTTGTTCCACTGACAGTGGACCTGATGAATATTTTACAACAGCATCTGGATCTACACCCTTTCAGGTGGCTTCAGAGCCTCTATCAACTCCTCTATGACGGCCTACGCCACGAGCGAATTCGGCTTGCATTCGCTGCTCACGGTCGTCGATATCGTTTCTGGTGCCATGACAGCTGCGTGCTACATACCGTTAGCGAAGGGTCTGGATCTTTGGGGTCGAGCCGAAGGCTTCATGCTCATGGTGGGCATGCTCACTGTGGGAATGATCCTGCAAGCCGCGGCCCCGAATTTGCCAGCACTTTGCGCAGGAAGGGTGAGATAGACACAATCTTTTCCATGCATGAAACACCGTCGCTGACTTGATTTGAAGGTGTTTTCCTCGGTCGGGGCCGCCGGAGCTGTCTATGCTTATGTTATCGTTGCAGTGGACACAACAAGCTTGAGAAACCGTGGGCTCGCCTTTGCCTTCACCTCCTCTCCATACATGGTCACTGCTTTTGCAGGGCCTAGAGCTGCCCAGGCTTTTGAAATGAATGTCGGAAGCTGGAGATGGGCTTTTGGGACTTTTGCCATCATCACACCGTTCGTGGCGATCCCTCTGTGCACAATCCTGAAGTTGAACCTCAACAAAGCCAAGAAAGCCGGACTCATGCCCGACGAGACTATGAGCAGTGGAAGGAATATACCGCAGACTCTCAAGCATATTGCCGTAGAGTTTGATAGTAAGTCTTGTGCCTAGACCTGACTTCTGGTAGTGTGAGCTAACGCACGTCCTAGTCATTGGGGTCATCCTCTTTGCTGGTGGTCTCATGATCTTCCTCTTGCCGTTCAACCTTGCAGCTTCAGCTTCGAACGCTTGGGCTACCGGTTGGATCATTGCCATGATCATTGTCGGATTTGCTGCAATGGTTCTGTTCTGCGTCCACGAATACTGTTGGGCGCCTTCACCTTGGCTCCCCTGGCACTTCCTAACAGATCGCTCCATGATCGGAACCTGCGCTCTCAATATGGTGTACCAGATCTCTTATTACACATGGAACCTCTACTTTCAGTCATTCTTACAGGTTGTGTTTAATCTCTCTATTGCAGAAGCTGGCTACATCAACAACACTTTTTCCGTCGTATCTGGCGTCCTCCTGTTTATTGTTGGCTACGCAATCCGCCGTACTGGCCTCTACAGGTGGTTGTTCTACATCGCGGTGCCGCTCTACACTTTTACTCTGGGCCTGATGATCCACTTCCGCCAGCCTAATGGCAATATTGGTTACATCATCATGTGCGAGATCTTTATCTCCATCGGAGGAGCGGTCTTTATCCTGGTATGTCAGCTTTCTGTGCTTTCGGCTGTCGACCACCAGCATACGTCGTCAGCGATGTCGCTACTCTACGTCTCGGGCGCTTTTGGGGGGGCAATCGGGCCCGCCATCTCGGGCGCAATATGGACCAATGTGTTTCCGTCCGCACTCGCGCGCTACCTTCCAGAGTCTGCGCAAGACCAGGTCGCGCCCATTGCTGCGAGTTTATCAAAACAGCTCAGCTACCCTGTCGGCAGCGAAGAGAGGCTGGCCATCCAGCTCGCCTATGGACACGGACACACCAGAATGCTTGCAGCTGGAGTTGGGTTCTCTAGCCTGATGCTCGTCTTCATGTTAATGATTAAAAACAAGAACATCAAGGATGTCAAACAGACCAAGGGTGTTGTCTTTTAGTCCCGCTAGTGGAGATCGTAGTCGGCTAGTACTTGGGCGTTTGGCGGCTTACAGATTGAGATGCGAACTTGCTATGTGATACGTGGTCAACAGGGTGAAGGATTTGGTCTCTATATCTTCCATTGTAGGGCTTAAGGCGTAGCCCGAGGCTCGTATTTAGAACTTCTCCATCAGATTCTTCCTCACCGTCCACATTCTTGCCCTCTTGCCATAAATATACATGGGTATCGAGAAAAGCATGCAACCAAGCTGAATACCTCCAATGGCAAGGAAGGTATTCTTTGAACCGCTAGACTCTAACCAATGCGGGAAGAAAAGCGAAAAGATGAAACCGTGAAGAATGTCTGCGAATGTTAGTCAAGTTTTGTTTGAATGTTTCTTCATACGCTTACTTTTCGAGACATTCAATGTCACTAGTGCCTCGCCTGCATAAACACGATACGAGTCCACCACAAATGTGACAGCCGTGGTCGAAGCAAGCGAACAACCAAAACTGATAACGCCAAAGAAGACGGTGGGGACAATCCAATTATCCCTTTCCTCGGCGCTCCAGCCAAAGCCCATGAGGCCAATAACGGTAGCGAGTGTGATGGGCAGTGCCATCAACAAGCGGAATTCGGGCTCATATACGCCGTCGTTCTTGCGCGCGAGGTAGCGGACCACGAGATCCGAAACTTTCCCTGCAACAGCCGTACCCAGGACGCCACCAATGAAGGGGGAGATGTACACCAAGCCGACTTGTAGAGGTGTGAAGTTGTAAGAGGTGTCTTCGTATATATGCGCGACAGACTCAGAGAGGACAATGAGCCAGCCGACAGCAAGTGCGTAAACGAGCGATGACCAAAGAACAGCGGGGTAAGCGAAGAGGATGAAGGGGCGGATCATGACGCGGAACCACTTGTCCTTGACGAGTCTCCCATTCCAGGGCCGAAGAGAATGACGATAAGACTTGGCTGGTGCATCGCGGTAGTAGTCGGTGTAGTGGATGGAGAACTGCTCTGAGACGTGATCGGAGTCTGAAGGGAGACTGTCACGGAAAGCAGACGGGGTACGTTCTGCCCGATCATCCTGTTTTTCAGGATCGGAGCTTTGGGAGTTTTGCATTTTAGGGAAATACTCGTGCGGTGTTGCTGAAGGGGTTGAGTGAGTGCTCATGGGAGATGTTGGGGCGAGAATGCCATGCTCATGCTCGTGCCTGTCTCCATGAGTAGCAGGTACAGAATCAACCTGAGAGACTCCTGCGTCAGTTGGCACATCGTCAGCAAAGCCGACGTGGGCGTGCTTGTGTGGCTTGGCAGGATGGTCTACATCTGAGGCTTGTGCTTGGTCTGGCGGTGCGGTTGAGAGCGGCTGCAGTCCAGTCGCAGGAGCGTCCTTCTTGCCATGTCGCGATGGCAGATGGAGATGGCTGCGGTGCTTGCTGGAGCTACGGCTGCTCGTATGTCTTCTCGCTGGCCGGGGCGCCCGGTCCCAAAATGTCTCGGGCACGAAGAAGAAGATGAGGAAGAAGCAGAATCCGACGACGATGGCGACGATCCAAAACACCCATCGCCAGCCCAGAGACTGTACAATGACGGCGCTAACAAGCGGAATGAGGTTCTTGCCGCCCAGCAAAAGAAGCGTGTACACACCCAGGCGGTATGCTCTCTCGTGAAGGAAGAAGATCTCGGCGATGGTGGCACTAGGCAGACACTCTACGGGCGAGACGGCGAAGCCCTGCACGATACGGGCAATGACGAGAGAAGCGTAGTTGGGCGACAAGGCGCACCAGATGGACGACAGGCAAAACAAGATGATGGCGCCGAGATAGACTGGGCGCTTGCCCCAGAGGATAGCAGTAGGCGAGGCGACAATGCTGCCCAGTCCGAGCCCCAACATGTACAGGCCCGTGGTAAGAGCGACCTGTGGTATGGTGACGTCGTATGTGCGGGCGACGTCGTTGAAGCCCGCGGCAAGAATGGGCGTCATGCCGCCGCCGACCATGCAGTAGAAGCCCAGAGACAGCAGGGCCAGATCGCGACGCAGCTGCCGCCAGTTGAGCGGGTCATTGGCCGAGTCTTCGGGCTGGGGCTCGAGGATGAAGCGGCCGTCCTTGGTGCGCTTCTTCTCGGGGGGGCGTCGGGAGCTGCGGGATGCACTGCGCGACCCAGAGCCGTAGGCCGAGGGCAGAGACGACGCCGATGTGCGCGCGCGAGCATGTTGCAGACCCAGCGGCTCGTTGCGGTTGTGTGTCTTGGAGAGGAGGATGACGGAGCCTGCAGTCATGTGAGTTTGGGAAGTCGCAGGCACGTGCAAGACGTGCAAGCTCAGGCAAACCTACCAGGCACCTCGTCAGTCTGCGGGTCGCTCAAGATCCCCAGATTCCACCGCCTCCGCAGTCCCGCATCCTTCTCGTCTGGAGAAGCCGCAGTCGTCGTCGTCGTCGTCGTCGTGGCAGGTGTCACGGTCGCTGGCGGCGTCTCCTTGCGCCAAGGCTTGAAGTTGACCATGTTGAACAGCTGGAGGCAGTTGCGGTGCACGCGCTCAGCAGCCTTCTACTGGGAGGAAGAGGATCAGTCGGTGGTGGACGTGGTCGTGGTCCAAGTCGCAGTGGCTGCAGCGAGCACTATTAACGCTTTCGACAAACTTCAAGGGTACGCGGCGGCATGCACACTCGGGCAAACTTCCCCCGCACCAGGCATACACAGCAAGCAGATGATAAGCTGTGGAGCCTCCATCTTCACAGCAATTGCAGCGGTGTAAGCATCAGGCGTGGGCACGAGGAGCGATGCGCGTGCACGAGACATGGCGTGGTGTGGTGAACAGGCCGCCCCATGTCGTGCATATCGCGGCTGTCCTGCGCCTTGACGTAGCTCTGCCACACTGCAACTGCATCCGGCCCATCACGTGGACGGACCCTGGCCGATCCGCGAAATCATCTGGCCAGAATAGCTTCAAATCTTCTTGGTAGCACCACTCGCGAAACCACTACTTCACCGACATGCATACGCTACATATTCGACGGGTCCCTTATCTTCAAAAGCCTGTGATCCATCGTACTGAACTGCTAGTAGGCCCGCGGTAACGCCAACACTCCTCCGCGGCCTTGTCTGCTCACATCCAAGCTGGACCGCTTTCTCACTGGAGATGGACTTGTACACTCCATCCGAAATATCAAAGCGAAGTGAGTCATCGACCAATTGACTTCCTGGCGAATGAGAAGAGTGCGGCCGCAACGTGCTTCTCATGTCCGCCCAATTTTCCATTATTTCGCTGCGGCAATGGCGGAGATTTTGTGGAGAAAAGCTGGGGTTACCGCCAATCTCCACATGCCAGTGCAGTTCCTTCCATGGACATGGGATACCACACATCTCTACACGCAGATCGCGATGCAGCTGCGCCGAGTAGCTATCGACCAGCGTAGTCATTAATGCTATCTAGCTGTCGACCTCGAGTCCGCTTCTCGATGAATTTCAACAATCGTCACACCCTGCCCGAACTGTACAAGTTTCAGATGCAGTGCTGCCATATGGACCAAAGAGCAGCAGTCTTCTTCTCGGATTTGGCATCGAGACTTGTATAGCGAGCCACTATCTGGTGATTTTCATGGTGGGGCGCTGGATTCCTGGCCCCCAGTTGGCCCTTATTGGACCTATAAACCAGCCTTCGCCTGCAGCGCTTGGAGAGAAGGCCAAGTGGGTTTTATCAAGATTACCGGCGTGTAACAGCAGCTACCTACCCACTTTTGGGTCATCCGCCATTGCTTTTCCAGTTCTCCAGTTCACAAACCTATACGTTCGTACCACGTTGTTAAGTCACGTCTTGGCACTACATATACCAAGCCGGCCATTTCCCAGACAGTTGTAGCCGCATGGCTCGGTCCTTTTGATGCTGGTCTTCCCGTCTTCGATCCTAGTATCGTTCGATGCTTTCCCTGTGGGGCAATGAAATTTGGCGAAGGTGCCTGTCGTCACCGTACATAACGCCGGTGATGCGCGTCCAACTACCGTACGCAGTCGATCTAGTTGTGCCATGGACGTTAGATCTACTGTCTCCCACCCTCAGGCTTGCCTGACCTCCGGTAGACGAAGGATGTTGCCGGTCACAACAAGATGAAATAGTACAAACCGAATCGTGAGTCACTTACACAGTTGTACATGTCTTCCAAGCTGCTCTACAATTCTAGGCACTTGATGTTTTCTTGGCTGCTCCAGTCGTCACATTGCCTTGACGACCACCCAGACTTGACCATCGTTAACACCGCAAAGGTTGTCATATACAATCTAGGATGTCTTCTTTGACTTGCAATTCTCGGTCTCATTGCTACTACGTAAAGCGCTCCCTCCCAGCCCTAAAATACCGACAGATAGAAAGTATTCGATCGGATCAATCTGTTGGTAGTGGCCTTGCACAGATAGCAGCCCGGATTCATTGGCGCCGCATAGGTTGCTTAGCCATTTGCGTCTGATGTTGTGCCAAAGATTAAGGCGCCTCCATATGGATGTAGACTACCACCATTTCCATCCGAACGTAGCACAGTATTGCATCCCAGCATCCAGTGGCAATAATTAACCACCTACTGCGTTGTCACTATTTCATATTTTGTATACATAATCATCACCTGTCACATATACATTTCCTGGAGTCTAGCAACCGAGCTCATCATGCTCACACAGCAACTCAAAGAACCAGGCAATCTAAGAAGTTTATCTGTTAGTCTCAGGTCAATAGTAACGTTTGCAGGATTGTTGGTATAGGGTGCCCATTATCAAGATCAAGGAAGTTGAACACGGGAGAGAAACTGGAACTCGTGTTTGGACATGATGAAGACGATAGGAAGAGATTCCTGACGAGGGTTAAGCGAAACAAAGCATACTGGGCAAAAACGCTCTTTGTTGACACTTGTAAGAGTCCGAAAGGTCAATCGGACTGCAAAATCAAGCCGCAAATAGTTTGAGGGCCCTCTGAGACTTTGTTGAAGAAGACACCTTCATCCGTACTTTCCTAGGACCTGAGACCATAGTCTGCACCTGTTGCAAAGATGGCCAAGTGCAGCGTCTATCGTCTTACTTTGTTGCCCCATCCGCCCCCTTCCCGAGGCTGACAGCGACACCGCGCGTATGCAGCCCCCATTCTTACTCAATATATAATTCGGACCCTAATGTTTTTGCTTGCTGACGACAGAATATAAAGCACATAATCAGTGACTGTTGCTGCACTATCCGATGCCAACATGACAGCAACGATTACACAATTCACTCCTCCTGCCTCCTGCTCAACTCCCTGGTTTGGCACCAGGTCTGGAGGAACTGGTTATGCTCTTCTAAATGGCGTGAAATGCTCCAAGAACGCCATTTTCGACGACGACGACTGCTATCCCCCAACTGCATCAGCATATCCGGGTTGTCCTGCAAATTGGTCCGGTGGCCTTACGAGAGCATCAACCATCGCATGTTGTCCAAAGTTAGTTTCCTCACATTTTTACACGGCTTAAAGTTGACGTGACTCT
The DNA here is from genome assembly GCA_022559985.1 of Parastagonospora avenae f. sp. tritici 18332-5. NCBI lineage: Eukaryota > Fungi > Ascomycota > Dothideomycetes > Pleosporales > Phaeosphaeriaceae > Parastagonospora > Parastagonospora avenae. The sequence goes on from JAFJTR010000013.1 coordinate 25,344, forward strand.
TCGCAGTGGCTTTACCCTCACAAAAATGGACGATGTGTGCGTAACCAAATTCTCCGGGCCTATCGTCAAAGTGGTGATGTGCAACGCAAATTCCCCTCCGCAGACCGTCATGCACACATTCGAGTTTAGCGACCCTGCCATTTTCGTTGAGAATGTGAAGTTCATTTCGACACGGGAGTCATCAAGCGTGGTCTCAAGCACGCCGACCCCAACGCCTGCTTCTACAACTTTCACCACACCGACTTCGACGATTTCTCCGACGGCGACGAGCTCATCTGTATCGCAAGGCTCCAAGGATGGCTTGTCTGGAGCCACCATCGCTGGGATTGTTGTTGGGGCGATAGCCAGCGCAGTGCTCATTGTAGCAGGGATTATGCTCTTGGAGCGACAGAAGCGCCAGCGGGTTAGAGAGATCACCCCAGCTGGCTATTTTGGTCGGAAACCTGAGCTTCCAAGTTTGGGAGAAGGCTTTGATGAGATGGGTGGTACAAATGCGCCCGGATACCGTATAGAGGCGCTCATGTGTGCACCTCCTGTGGAGCTTAGAAGTGACTGTGCTCAAGGTCATGAGAGTCGAAGATGACGACAAATTCAGTCATAGGGCGAGGTCTGGAATCAGCTCTGGAGTACTGATACTGTTGTAGTGTAGTTGATGTGCACTGTTATGATGAAGTGTGCAATTCCAGAGAAGAGTATCCGAGGATGGCTCGTCTATATGATGCTAAATCTTCCAGGGTGTGGTAGAGTACCTCGAAACAGCTATCCTAGACATATTCTCTCGTATGTCGGCATCGCTTCAGGCCATGCTTGCAAATGTATTTGACCAACAGCAACTCGTTCCGAACAACCTTGCTCCGATGCTTTGATGAGAAGAACGCACGCAAAGCCCTTCAACAGATTGTATTTGCTGCCCACTACATCGTTGTCGCCTTCGAGCTCGTATCCCTCGTCTAAAACTGGAGCATGGCCATGTACAGTTGTGACCAATAGCTCTTTTTCCGAATGGGCAATGAGTCTTTCAGTCCTACTAAAAATCAGCAAGACCTTCGATATCATTTTCCAAATATGGAAATGGGCCCTACAGGTTCTTCAATGCCAACATTGAACCTCTTCTGCTCAGTCACGCGAAGAAACCGGTGGGGTTCGGTGCGAGTACTGTATTTCTCAACGACATCTTCGAAGAGCTTCTCACACTCGTACCTGTAGCGGATAGGACGTATGAGCTACAAGACCAGTATAGACAAAATCTGTGCCGCGCGCTTGTTGGTACAACAGAAGCGACGCTCATGTACTCACCTAAACTGATCGTCACAGAAGCGAAGTTGCCACAATGGCACACGCTTAGCACCAAAGAACATGCTGCCCACTCTACAAGGGAGAGTTGGGAGGAGGATAGGCTTAGCGACCTACTGGCAGCTGCAGCAGCTGTCGGATACGAACGAGCAGTGGCAAATTATGTTGCTCTAGGAGGCAGAATCCTTAAGAACCAAGGCTGCTTTCGATCTCCATTAGCTGCGGCTGCATCAACTGGCAAGCTGGATACAGTGCACTTACTTCTGGAGATGACCATTCAATACGTAGTCAAAGCGATTCCAACCCTCACCCATCCTTCCGGAGGAGAGGCATTCTCGGATTGCCATCGGTACTATTGGATCTTCGCCGAAGCGATACTTCATGCTGCTCGCTATGGCCAAACAGAAATAGCGCTACTCCTTCTGGCTTTTACCAGACAGATGTTCCCGAAGATCCTGTTAGAAGAAGATGGGCCCTTCTTCGTCACAGCCATGCGCACTTCATCTTCTCTTGACTTGGTCAAGAAACTACTCGAAGCTGAGTGTCTGACGAATCAACCTACGAAAGCGCATAAGATCGTTCCAGCCAATTAATCCTCTAAGGAAGGCGAACTAGTCGTCACCGAGAAAGCTAGTTTGCTCCAGGTTGACATGGTCAGTTCTACATTTCATGGATACATACTCAAGGGGGCTAAGGCCGCATGTATCGCCGGCAGAATGAACGTTCTTCAGTATTTGCTGGAGGACGGATTCTTCGAGTGGACAACTATGTTCCCTGATGACGTGTTTCATAAGGGATTCAGCTGCGTTCAACTTGCAGCGTGCTACGGACATCGTTCCATGATGGAGCTTTACACCGCACATGGCAACACAATCACCAGCCGAGACCTCACCATTGCTATTTCGAGAGACACATCATATGGTAAGCCCGAGGTTGGCTTCCATATGGCTCAGTATCTTCTCCGCGCTGGAGCCCTTGTAGATGATCTGGTCCTGCAAGAATGTGAAGCGCGCACGTCATATGTGTAACGGGCCATCTACAAGCGAGGCGGCATGCATTACTGTATCACTGATGGAGCCATGACTGCGACACTCATCGCTCACGCCGTAATGAAGCAATCATCTCAGACAACACTGCGACGCTACGTCGCCATCAAAATGCTCTTGCGAATCATTGTCAGCGGCAAAGTCAGGGTTCCGACAGAGTCACTGCCATTCCAAGCTATGGCGAAAGAGGTGATTGATTGGCTGAGGAGTCCACCAGCCGAATAGATCGGCGAGGATCTGGAGTTTGGGATCATGGTATGGGAGACAGGAAGGGTGAGCTTGATCTACATGTTAGTCTTGTGGATACGAACGAGGCTCAAAGCAAGCAACGTGCTAGGAACAAACAGTCAAAATTGGAAAATATATGATTGCCATTCGAAGTATCAATACAAGTGCATTAGAAATTAAATACCGTTCAATTGTGCATGACCCTTCCCAACTTCGCATCTATGAGACATTCTAGCCCAGTTACACTCTAACTTCCTCCACCCGACCCTTCTTCCCAGCCCTCCACTTATGTACCGCCACAGCACTCAAAGCCATCATACCCGCCCACATGAGCAACAACAAAATCTGAACCCCCGCCTCTCCGTACACAATATTCTGCCAAGTATCTTCGTTGGGAAACTCCACTTCATTTGCATACGCCAAGAACGGCCCCAACCAGCAAACCTGAACATACAAACACACCATCAACACACTTCCCACCAGCGCAAAGACCGGGTGGAAAGAGTACGTGGAGTGATGCAGTGGGTTTAGGATCAGGAAGAAAGCGATGATGGTGTACACCAGATCTGGGATCAGTGCGAGGCCGATGCGCAGCCAGAAATGGTATCTAGAAGATGGAGGTTAGTGAAGTTACACAAGTCGAGAGGGGCGGACACCGACGGGGCGTATTCCCAGGATTCGTATGGCCACCATGATTTGATGAGCGCGGACTCAACGATGACGAGGATGATAAACGGAATGAGAAGGATGTTTTTAGCGAGGAAGATGGTGTGGTGGTGACGTTGGCTGGGATGGGTGAAGGCTGTGAGGATGCTCATGTTGATGCCGAGTGCTGTTTTGGAACTATGCGATGTGTGAAATTACTTATAGCGGTAGATAAAACTTGTGGAATGATTATGGTCGTGAGGCGGAAGAATGAGCAACTTCAATCCAAGATGCGAGAGCATCGTCCCTTTCATACAACGATCGAGTTCCTTTGGCACAGCCTTGCATCCCACCAGGCGTCCAAGGTGCCCGCGAATACGACTGCCACGACCTGCGCCTTGAATGATCTGCCTTGCCAGGACATGAAACTTGTGGCATGGCACGACGTTGAGATCGACGAAACCAGCAGCAATTACGTTTGTATGGTCTCTTGGTGAGCTGTAGATGCAAGTGATTGGTCGTTGCTTTGCTTCAACGCAAGATCAGCCGAATCATGATGTACAGCCACCTTCGCTTAGGCGATGCCAAGAGAAGGAAGAAAGGAAAGGGCGGTGGCGCTGGTGATTAGCAAGGTTAAGCGAGTCAGTGGTACAAATTTAGGTACCACAAAGTATCTAATCGCATTACTTTATTCATTCATTTAAGAAACTGTAGGACAGCCGAGTATCTTGACAGGAGTCCAACACAAATAAAGCCCTTGCGATTGCCTACCTTGCTCGGATGCGTGGCGTGTCATCTTCAGACAGCATTGGATACCTAAGCCATTGCAGCAGCTGTTGGTCATTAGTAACTTGCAAATAGCACGCCCAAACGTGGAAAACATACCGTCGACCCACTGGTTGAAGATGCCGTTCGATCCAATGCTCTTGAGATAGCAGGTTCCAGTCGACCAAGACACAGCTTTGCAGCCAGCAGTACTTGCGCAGTTTTTCATGCATTGGGTCAAGTCCTCTGCCGAGGTAATTCCGATATTGTTGCCGTAGAAGTCAGTGTCGCAGCTTGTCTTGAAGGTTCCGGCAGCGGTGGTATAGGTGCAGCCGTTGGTACCGGGCACGTCGCAGTCGACGACTTCGCTGCAGGCATTTGAGCTAGATGAGGTGGTCGTGCCGGCCTTGGTCAACAGACCCGCGGTGACGGAGGCCCTGGTGGGTGGGTTAGAAATGAATTTAGGCGATACAGCTGAAAGGACTTACGATGTGTGGGCAGTGCCTAGGGAGCTACCGAGCAGATAGCAGAATTCTCCTTCGTAATTGAAGGCCTTGCAGGCAGCGGTCCGCGCACACGAACTTGCGCAGTAAGCGAATGAACCAGCCTGTAATTTTGTCAGTTGGATCTGATTGCTGTTCCGTATGGAGGGCAAGCATACCTGGGTGGTCTGGATGATGTTCCCGTCGTAGTCCGTGGCGCACTTGAGCTGGAAGACCGCACCGTTTCCTGTAGTCGTGGTGCAGCCGCTCTCATTTGGGCATCGAGGTTGATCGGTACGACACTTGGCAGCTGCCGCAGGCGCAGAGAGCGCCGTAAGGGCAAGTACGATGGCTGGAAGCATAATGACTGATGACTGAATTGACTGAATTGACTGAATTGACTGAATTGACTGAATGTGTATTGATGAGGGAGAAGTCTACCACGTTGTAGAGCGGGGAAGGTGACACATATATGCTCAATGCCCATGATTAGGTCTAGATTTCTCAAGTTTGGAAAGCGTTGGGGTGCCGATGGCCGTTACCAAACTTCGACGTTGCGGAACGGAAAGAGCTGGGCGGCTGCATGCGCTAACCATTGTCTGGAAACGCTCATGCAGGCTCAGCTCGGAGTATGTCCAGCCGAACTGCTTCAGACTGCATCCTCTGGCGTCCAAACACCTTCCGTGGAGAGAACGCCTGCTTTTGAGTAATCCAGCGTACGCCCATCCTTCAGATATGCCCATCGAAAATATTCGTTGACTGCAGGGGCGGGTGGTCGCTCCCATTCGAACTCTCGACCAGTCCGAGGCTCTCCATCGTCGTACCATGTCCGGCCACGTTCTACATCGTTGACCATTACACTAATGCCGTCCACAATCTCCGGAGCCGGGTTCCAAGTAAACTTTACAACAAGGCCGTTCACCCCGGACTCAATCAGCGGCATCAAGCTTTTCGGCACTTCCGAATTCAGCTCTGCATCAGCTCGGAGTGCCTCACTCGTTTGGAGCACCGAATCAAAGTCCCATCGAGCTACCCCATTTACGAACAGACCCAGGAGAATGCCCTGGTATAACAAGGAACGCCGTGTCTGGAGGTTGGTGCCTGGCAGAAGCAGAAGCGCCAGTATGTAGTGATGGATCCGTAGGTTGACTCCAGGTATGAGAATACAAAACAGAATCGCGCTAATAAATATGCCATAGATTCCAAGGTAGCGTAGAAGGCGACCTTCGCGCCAGAAGGAGTAGGCCTGGCTAACGATGATACCAGCGAGGACCAATATGATCACAAGCAGGGCTAGTTTTGCGCCGGGTTGTTGACTCAAGTCGTGCGCAGAAAGACGCGATATTGGTATCCAATCAAAGGTATAGTTTGATAGTGCTCCTATCCAGAAGCCACCAAGCCAGAATAAAGTCTTCTCAAACTGGGCGGTGATTCCAAACAATGTCCTCTTGATGATAGCGCGATACACGACAATGGCAACGAAGACCGCGGGCAGCAACCGCTTTACGAACATCGAGAGATGATCCGGCAATACTGTGTTAGTGCGATATGAGGCCGATGGTGGATCAGACACAAAGCTGACATGCGCAAAGATGAGAACGAAAATGGGAAAAAAGACCAGCGGAGATGCCGAAAAGATGGCAAGGATTGCGGTCGAGACCAAGGACACAGAGAGCAGCGTCGAACGAGGCTCAGAAGGGCATCGAAATCCATCATCCGAGGCAATAGAGTACGACAACGGGAAGTCGGAGTCGAAGGCGATGGACTCGATACCATGCTGCTTGGTGCTTGCAAAACCGGTATGTGTTCCAACGAGATTGACTCGACCACAACCGCTTTTGGCACCGTTGATGATACCCGCGTGTATCGCTGAGCCGCAGATGAAGCTGTCACCCCGATATGGTCCACTACCAATGACGAGAGGGCGATAGTTCACGTCGATAGGGCCAACATGTCTTGGATTCAGAACCTGGACATCGCGGCATTTCGCAGGACAGCGGAAAGCAAAAGTACGGTTGTCGAAAGGGTGACAGTTGACGCCATCGATTCCGCACTCGTTCTTCCTCAACCAAAGAGTGTCTACGCAGTCCAGGTTTACCACATGCCTTCCCTCCGCATCATCGATAGGAAGCTGGGCCGACAAGAAGCCTGCGAAGAAAATGAACCAAAGAAGCAAGACGACTGAAAGGAGGGCTCTCTTGTCGATTCTCCAAACCTCCAGCAATCTGATCGGAGCTTCCTGCAAGGCTGGTAGGAATGGGTGAATAGAATGTACTTTGGGCGGATTGGGTCCATTCAATAGGCTCAGGAGACCTCCCTGTTGGGACTGCGTGCGATGTATGGGCAAATCATCGTCTTCGTTGCTTGATTCATCTGTGCCGAGCAATTGCGCTTCTTCGTCCGTGGAGTTGTTCCCGCAGATGGGGCTCAATTTGATGTCATTGCTATCATAACTTTGACGAGAAGGCGGTGGGCTTCGCATTGTTCGTCATATATGTTCAAGAAATAGTTACGGTGTTGAGATCTAGGTTGGCAGTCTTTACGCTGGCTGAGTCGAAACAGGGGCGGCTCAGCCGGAGGCCTAAAAATACAAATACACATACGGCGCCTTCCCTGTTTTGGACTAGCGAAGCAACGCTGGGTGTTGGGCACGTCAATGATTGAACTTCACACGGCTCATAATGCCGTCCTATCCACGAATATGTGTCTACATTCTAAGCATCTACCGGCGTAACGGAGAGCTTGACTAGCCAATTCTCCCAGAATCTGAAGCCATCGAGACCCTGTTCGCGACACAAGGCGCCAGCTTCTTCAGCCATTTCAAGCTCCTCGGTGGCAACTCCAACGCTCCACCCAAATCGCTCAGCTGTTTCCTGTGCCGTAACACCCCGACCATACATCTGCCAGTCCCATGTGGCGTCCGCGCTTGGCGGGCCATCATGCAGGCCTTTCAGCCAAGCTAGGAGGCTGGCAATGGTCTTCTCGTCTGTTCTGTCGCGACCTTGAACAACGAGCAGTCCGCTCTTGAACTGACGCAAGCGAACTGGGAGTTTGAGTGTATCCCACATCCGAGCCGCTTTCTCAAAGTCTGAAGGGCTGACAAGCTCAACACCACCTCGGGCACGATTGAATACAGCCCAGAGGTCCACCAATGTCATGATACCGCCTTCCTTGCGAAGGACCCCGCGCGTATCGTCGGTAAGCCATTCCGCCAGGTTTCTTGAAAGTTCTGAAACATACAAAGACTCTGAACCCGAGCCAGTGCCCAGCATGTCTTTCGTTGTGACAAGACCAAGAGCGGAGGCTGATTGCGACGCCAATGCGCTAGCTTCAGAGTTTCCATTTGACCCTATGTTCGCTTGAGATGCGAATTGCTCAGCTAGGGCTATGATCTCTTTTGCCGAAGTCATGAGCGCCTCGAGATCCTCGAAAGCGCTGCCTATCATAGCCTCATTATTCTGCCTCTGTTCTAAGCCTCGCCGTTCTAGGCCTGCTATGCCGACAACTCTGGGTCGCTCTGGCTCCGTCAATGACGGATCCGACTTGGTAGAGTAGCTGTCTTCAAATGACCCTGAAGCTGGCCGAGGCTTTGGTATCGGCGGGGCGCTGTGGAGCAGCCACTTACGCTGCACCAGGGCATTCTTCAGGCGCTCGTGAAATATTTTCTCTCCCCCTTGACGGAAAGAAACCTTGATACATTCGGGCACGGCGCTCTGTGCGGTTGCAGCCAACGATGGCCCGGGGGACTCTGGTCTGCTAATATCTCTGGCTAGGTCAAGTCGCCGGTCGACCGCTGTCGTCAACGGAGCACCACAAATTTCGCAGGTACTCAAGGACGGATGATTCTCGAGCGTGCATCTTGGGCATGAAACCATTCCGTTCGCCGAGGGTAGATACAAGGCGCCTCCAGACTTGACATCTTTTGGAGGAGGTGGAGGCCTGTTCGACATGCCCGCTATGGCTGCCTTTACTACATGTACAGTGGGCGGCTTGATTCCGCAGGCTAGACATGGCGGTATAGGTGTTCGAGACGCTAACGCTGGATCGAAGTTGGAGGGTACGGGATTCGAAAAGGAACATATGGGACACACCCAGGTAGCGCTTTGCTGTGGTGCTGGTGCAGGGCTGCTGTGTCGCGGCGGAGTCGCCGTGGTCGGGCTCCCAACAGCGGTTGGGACTGAAGGACCGCGGGTGAGTTGCTTCAATGGTTTAGGGTATAGTGTAATCTTGGCCGAAGACTTCAGAAAGCCGGCCTATTCTTCGGTCAGCACAGTCTGGAGAAGGTCCGCAGACATGCGCAACATACGTAGAACTCAGTCTTCTCGACATCCTTGAGGAGGATGGCTACCGAGTTCTTGCGCGGCTCCGCGTGATCCACATAGCACACACGGTGCGAGGTCAGATAGGCCTGACCATGTTGGTACTGCGGTATCTTGAACTTGCTGTGTGCGAATTGTCAGTTTCAACATCACGGACTTCCGGGACGACGTACCCCTCATAGAGACCAACAGCGTCCTGCACGAACAATAATGTCTCCTCCGGCAGGAGCGACGGGCGCAGTGCGGTGGTGAGATCGAGCTGGTGCAGGAACATTCAGACCATTTGCGCGTGGGATGCAATGGTCATGTCTGCTTGCAGGCGACCATTTACCAAGCACCGCAATACTTCCAAGGTTGCCCAAGCCCGCCGTCGTCACATGCATTCCAAGCTTGACCAGAACGGCTAGTACTCACGTGGCCAGCCTCCGCCAAGGCGCCGCAGATCTTCTGATTCGAGCATGCGCCCGTCGCTTCTCTCTCACCACCTCCACACCGCGACTTTATCTACGACCCCTCGCACCCTCATCTAGGAGGAACTCTCTTTCACTCAAATTTGTAAGAACCCCACCTTATAGTCACTTTCCCCTGCCCGTCCCCTTCATTGCGCCCTTTATTGGCCTGTAGTCATCATGTCTTTGCCCTCCGTGACCACGGTGTGGAGCCGCCCACAGCAGTCGCCCGCCTACCACTCCGTCACTCCTCGCACCACACTACAACCCAATCCGCCACCTGCGCCCGTGAGTCTATATAACGTCGCTCTAGACAGTCCCAAGACTGACGTCCGACGCCAGCCAAGCATGGGTTCCGCCGCCCCCGTCAAGCCAAAAAAGGTCGAGTGGCCGCCTGCGGTCCGCGAGTATGTTCGCCGTGCCTTCCAGCCCGAAAACGCCATCGAAGGCATCTCCAATGCAGACATGCAGACAAAACTAAAGGCAACAATCAGCTTCTACGCCGAGCGCGATGCGCATGAAGCTATAGACTGGCCTACACATCCTCTCCCACAGCAGTTACTACAAGAAGAGCGAAGAATAGCTGCGCTCCAACATGCAAACAACGCTTTGGCTGCCACACATCTACACACTAACCCACTGTCGTCTCCGCAAGCCAAAAAGCGCAAGTCGCAAGATCCCGAGGAGCTAGCTACGCAGGCAACGGTCCCCCCATGGCGCAAGACTAACCTAGAATCACGCATGACGTTCACCGAAGGACATAACGAGAAGCGGCACAAGAAGAACGCTACATCCAGGGACGGCTTCAGTAAGTTTGACAAAGCCGACTTGGACAAGCGCCGCCAGCGATTCCAGCTTGGCAACAGCGGCACCAAGACGACTCCGCCGTGGGGCTCGCCACAGAAAGAAGAAGACGAGATGAACGATGCACCTGTTGTCGGACTAAACGATAAGCTGGAGAAGAGCTACTTCCGGCTCACAGCTCCACCAAAACCCGAGACCGTTCGCCCTCTGCATGTACTGGAAAAGACCTTGGCCATGCTTATCAAGAAGTGGAAAACGGAGAAGAACTACAACTACATCTGCAACCAGTTCAAGTCTCTTCGCCAGGATCTCACCGTCCAGCACATTAAAAACGCCTTCACCGTGAAGGTATACGAGATCCATGCCCGGATATCGCTAGAGAAGGGGGACTTGGGTGAGTATAACCAGTGCCAGACGCAACTGAAGGCGCTGTATGCGCAAGGTCTGGAGGGCAAGCCGGCCGAGTTCAAGGCCTACCGAATTCTCTATATCGTCTACACGTGCAACAAGTCCGACATGAACGACATGTTGGCAGAATTAACCCTAGCAGACAAATCACAGCCGTGGATCAAGCATGCACTTGATATTCGCTCCGCCCTGGCTCTTGGCAACTACCACAAGTTTTTCAAGCTGTACCTTGCGGCTGAGAACATGGGCAGCTATCTAATGGACATGTTCATTGAGCGTGAGCGGTTCAATGCTCTCGCTAACATCTCTAGAGGGTAAGCCGTAGCTTTCCCCTTTCAGAGACTGGCGTTAACAAACATAGATATGCTAACGTCACACTCCGATTCCTCACTGACGAGCTTGGCTTTGAAAACGATGATTCGTGCCGTGAATTCCTCGATTCGCATGGCGCACAGAGCGTCATGGACAAACACACCGGTCGAGTGAAAGTTCGCGAAGCCGCCACTCTTTTCGAAGGCCTTCGTGCTGCCGCGTTCCGCAAAGTAGACATCAAGGGCCAAATATGAAGCGATCCAGGGCCATTGCGACACTGTCTATGCTCTCACTTTCGAGTACGCCCCGTTGAAGACTTTAATTTCCTTGCGATACCCCACGCCACAGGCGTACGTCACAATCTTGGCCTACACAGGGCTTTGTGTTTTATACTTCACTTCCGGTATCAGTTGCTCAAATTTCACCGATGACAATTCCTCGGAAGGCGGGGTATCCGCCTGATGCGTTGGATGCGATGAACGCTCTAGTTCTTTTGCGATACGTTTCGCGTCTCAGAAAGCGTTCATGATGATTGGTACAACATCGTCCTCTCTTATTACACATCACTCTACCAGTTGGGCAGAAGGCAAAAGATGGTGGGACAAACGGGTGCACAAGGACACCTTGCGGCCAAGAGAAGATGTGGCGAATGTCTGTATTTGGTGGTCTAAGAAGTTGGTTGTCGCAAGTCATACTTTTTGCAATATAATCGAAAGGCGCTGCCTAATACGACTATCCCATCACCCCACTTGGATCTGCTACTGAGACTTCTTTCGGTCATTGCGATAACCAACTGGTGTGGAAGGGAGCTCGCAGGGTTCTTCTGAGAATGGAAATGGTTTAGCCTACTTCGAGGTTTCAGGCCTTGGCTAGCTAAAGAAATATTCCTTGTGGTTTTCCTTTATGTGTGCCTGCTGGAGGCGCTGATGGGGGCCAATGGGGTGGCCAGACTGGGATTCGCGAGTTTGATTGGTGTAGTGGCGTGTTCAACGGGGCGTATACCCAGCAGGGAATTTCGAGGTTTCGTGCGAGCGAACAATACATTGGTTCACAGACAAATCTGACAGACGCGCGCTGCCGCGTGGTTTTCGCGCTCTAGACAATTCGGTGATGCTGACGGTGACACAGCGCGCTGTGGGTGCGGCCCGACATTCACTCTTACTAGCATGTTCCCAGCGTTCCTATGTCGAGCGCCCATACAGGTGGGGTTACAAACATGGCGGCGGAAAGTACCATTGCGGCTGTGGAATGCGACACGCGGTGAGCAGGCGCTCGCATGAAGTGCATGACATATAGGGCATGGCGGGCTTTAGCCGTTGTCCGCAGGCTAGCAGCGATTGGCCCAGCAGGCATAATAAATGCTAAGTGAACTGTAAAGTACGGAAAGGTACCGTGACAAACCGGGAAGCAATGGGGAGCAGATTGGCAGGATTGTTGAAGCTAGCACTCTAGCAGTCCGAGGTGGAGGTCTAGAGTCTAGGGTCGACGTTGGGTGCTCCACACGGGACATATTTTCTGTCACCACATTCCCGACAAGACGGCATTGTGCTCGGCGTCGTCAACGCCACGGAGGACCTCACGCGCATTTCTCCAACAAAGGGTGTAGATTGAGGCGCATTTGCAACTCAGCCACGCCTCCCGCCCTCGACCCAGCAGCTCGAGTCCGATTGCCAAGTGGCAGAGTACGACCGGGATCCCCTCTTGTAGTGCAGAGGGCTGTTAGATTCATTTCTTGCTGCCCATCTGTGACTGTCTGGCCGCTGACTGCAAAGACGTCGACGCTCGCTGGCAGCAAACGTGTACTTGACGCATAGCACATCAGGTGCAGAGGCAGAGCACTAGCACTGATCGATCTACTCACCTCGTCCCCGCACACGCCAACCAACCCAATCGGTCCCGTTATTGGTCTGTTCTCGTCCTGCGTTCTGATCTTGGGTGTCGTTGGCCTGTCTGTCATACTTGGTACCATACAAAGCTCCGATTGCGCCGCTTTCACCTCAGCACGGCGAACATTCACCACCACCTGCCGGGCGCGCACACTGTTCACTGCTGTCGTCGCATTCACTCGCTCCCAACATGAAGGTGAGAGGCCCGCCACCAGCGCCCCTAGCGGCTCGAGTCGCTGCACCCGCGCGCATGTGCTAACGTTGCTGTCTGCAGTTCCGTCGGTCGATGAAAGGAGAGAAGGACACGAGGCCGCACCACATCTCCATCCCCCCCAAAGATGCGATAGCTATTGTGCCGCCGAAGAAGGTACGTCTGGCTGCGAACACCCCACCTGCACAGCTACACGGCTGCACACCCTGATAGCCGACCGGCGATGCGCGCGCCTTGCCTGAAGGAGACGGGGTGGACCGCACATCGCAGGCGGCAGAGTGAATGTTTGCGGTGAAGAAGTTGGATAGGCGGTCGGCGAGCTGCCTGCGCTCGTTGCGGCGGCTCGCACTTTCCATCACAAGCCGATGCGCCTTCCTAGCCTGGTACGAGCGCGAAGCTAACGACGATCATTTCGCAGGTAATCAAAGCCCTCTACGACTACAAGGCGGACGATTCAACCCCCGACTCGGGCTACCTCAGCTTCTCACAAGGAGACTTTTTGCACGTCGTTGGCCGCGAAAACGACACCGACTGGTACGAGGCCTGCAACCCGCTGCACGGCACCCGCGGCCTGGTCCCCGTCTCGTACTTTGAGGGCGTAGGCAAGACAGTGCGCGACAGCGGCGGCTCAGCACCACGCTCTTCAACACCGCAGCAGACGCAGCAGCAGTCGCAGCAGTCGCAGCAGCCCCACGACTCGGGCTACCAAGAGCGCATCACGAGCCCCAGCAACCCCCTCGACATGAGCATGATGCCCCCCTCGATGCGCCTGTCGCGCGCCGGCAAACAAGGCGCCATGGTCTACGGCATCGTCATATACGACTTCAAGGCAGAGCGGCCCGACGAGCTGGAAGCCAAGGAGGGCGAGGCCATCATCGTCATTGCCCAGTCCAACCCCGAATGGTTCGTCGCAAAGCCGATAACACGACTCGGCGGCCCTGGCCTGATCCCCGTGTCTTTCATTGAGATCCGGGACATGACGACCGGCAAGGCCGTGCCAGACACGCAGGCCGCCGTCACCGCAGCGGGCGTGCCCAAGGTCGAGGAGTGGAAGAAGATGGCTGCAGACTACAAGAACGGCAGCATACCCCTCGGCAAGCTGGAGACAAATTCCCAGCAAACACTGCAGCAGGGCATGGAACGCATGAGCGTGAGGAGCCACAGCAAGGCCGGATCCGTGAGTTTTGCCTAATTGACCGCCTGCAGCTCCAGCTGACCACAAACAGATCTCCCAATCGCACTCTCGAAACAACTCCCTCGCACAACAGCCGCCGCGAAACCAATACCGCACTTCGGATAATTTGCTAGCGCCAATCTCAGCAAACGTGCCGCGGTACTGCTTTGCCGACGACATATTCTGGTTCATCATCGAGTGTCAGATGGAGGATGGCCGGCACTGGGAGTTGCAGCGCCTGTACCAGGACTTCTACGACCTCCAGATCCAGCTCATTGCGACATACCCCATCGAGGCTGGCACAAGCGGTTCCGGGGAGCGCACATTACCCTTCATGCCCGGTCCCGTTACATACGTGACCGACAACATATCGAATGGTCGCCGTGCAAACCTCGACGAATACATCAAAAACCTGCTGAAACTCGGCCACCACATAACCAATGGACCGCTGGTAAAAGGCTTCTTTGCTCCAAGGCAGGGCGATTACGAGATCGACCCAGATGTCATAGCCCAGGAAGAATATAGGCTCTCGCAGCAATCGGCACGGTCTTCAGACCCCTCACAGGGCACCAGCAGGCAGTCCTCTGCCGACCAGCTACAAGCCACCACCCCAGTCACCCCCTATTCTACCGGATCAAACTACCCCAACCACCAGCGCGGACAGTCCTCCACCTCCCAAGCATACTCTTCGACCCTCTACCCTCCACCAATGAACCACCAGCATTCTTCCAGCTCGACCGCAACGACCAACACCAACACCGGAACCCACCTGAAAATCAAGGTGTGGTTCGAGGGAGACGAGTGCATCATCATCCGCATGCCGCTCTCAGTAAATTTCGACGACCTCTACAAGAAAGTGAAGGAAAGACGCCAACTGCAACACCCCGACGACGCCAACCAAGAACTTCAAGTCACATATCTCGACAAGGCCGAAAACAAGCACTACCCTATTGAAAACGACGAAGATCTGGAGGTTGCTGTCGAGCGGAACAGCAACGGGCTGCAGCTGCGGGTCACGCCTTGGCGCGGACAAGAATACTAGCAAAAGGTAATGTATTTTCCGTCCTATGGATGGTTTCTTCTTTTCGCTTCTTCTTCTTTTTCAACTTGCCGCGGCGGGCTGGCTTTGTTTTTCTCTGTCGTGCAAGGGTACTTTCTTTGGCGCTGGAAAAATGGGTCATCTGCGAGGATAACTTTGGGGTGATTTGGACTGCAAGGCGTTTGGGCGAGATGGATTGCATGATGTCGCTGGGGATCATAATTTTCTTTTCTTTTCTTCTTCTTTTTCTTTTACATTATCGTATTTTTGGTGGGTGGGAGGGGGGATGGGGTTGGTAGATGAGTTATGATGCATGGAATGGAATGTGATGAGGGGATTGACATGTTAATTGTGCGTTGAACTCGTGTTGGTGTTTGATGTTTAGTGATGAACTAATAATAAAGGTACCAACTTATAGACTACCAATCTCTTGTTACCGGCTCTACACTAGGTAGCTGCAGTTCAGTCTGATATACACCATCCAGTCTTTGTATACTCATCATGTGTAGAAGGTGGTAAAATCGAGCTGCTCGGTTTTCTCATTCTTTCATGAAGAGGCAGATGCTAAACGACATCGAGCTGCTCGATTTTTGGTTCTGGAAAAGATGTAGTAGATCAGCACTGAGGATATCGAGCAGCTCGTTTTTACGGTTTCTGGAATGAGCATGATGATAGTAGTTGGGCAGTGACCATGTCGAACTGCTCGGCTTCTTGTCCCGCTTATGCAATATTCTCAAGCACACGACACCATCATTGACATGTATTCTGATTTTGTCCGCAAATTGCTGGTTCAGCCCTCTCCTCATCGGATGCAGCTATGCAGGCCAAGGCGATGATGCTCAGGGTCGCGTCAGCCGAAGCTAGCCATCATGAAGCCGCTGGTCGCGAACTCCGCATGCACTTCCGCAACACCATTCTCCACGTCTTTTCAAAAATCGCTCAGCCGAAAGTACCCATCATAGCAATTGCCATCAGATCTTCGATACAGATCGTCATACGCAACAACCCAGTCATGTTGGGCCACTGGAGAATCGGTTACACATACTCCGACTTCGGTCGGCGTTTGGTTCCCAATCCCGCGACCCAACGCTAAATCACGGTCACTATCTCTCGACATCATCGCGCCGCTACACGATAGCTGGTGAACTGGTGATCCCTTGACTGGACTTTCACCATCTAAGACGCCCTTTTCGCAATCCGACTGCGCAGGGTTAGCACGACTGAAGAATACATGTTGCGCAGCAAGAAAGAATTTATCAATCACCGCAGAAAGCTGCAATGGGGGAAGAGAGCAGCATGACCTCGAACGTGCCTGCGAAGGAGATTGTACCACAACCTGTTACTGAGGCTGAAGTCACAGCTGTAGCAGACTTCAAGACATCGATCCCATCCACGATCCCGAAGCCGAAGCTACCACTACCAAGCTTGCCTTCCTCGAGCTCGGCCACCAACGCGACAATGGCAAAGAAGGATATGTCAGATGCCACGAGGCGTGATTGGAACACATCGAAGCTGGGATTGCGGGTTGGCGTTGATGCGATGTCGGCTGGTGCTGCCGGAGCACTCGTTGCGCCCATCATCACCATGATAGACAAGGGCATCATCGAGAACGCAAGTGGACGGAACACCTTGGGCGAGAGCCTGAAGAAGAGCTCCCAAGAGCTGCTGGTCAAGCCGCACCGCTTCGTTACCTCGAAGCCGTTCGTTCTCATATTCGTACGTCCACCACTCCAACTCATCACCTCAAGCACTTAGTCTAACCCACCCCGTAGTCCCTGTATTTCGGAACCTACTTCACCGCCAACACCATCGACACCATATCCTCCACGCTCCACTCCACCCCACCCTCCTCCACCACCGCCGGCACCCCCAAATTCCTCGCAACCAGCACCGCCAACCTCGCCCTCTGTCTCTACAAAGACAACAAATTCACCCAACTCTTCGGCTCCACGGGTCCCTCCCGCGCCGTCCCGCTCCCCACATTCGCCCTCTTCACAATCCGCGACTGCATGACCATCTTCGCCTCCTTCAACCTACCTCCACTGCTCGCGCCCTCGTTCGAAGCACACATGAGCGACGGCGTGCAGAGGTACATGTCGAGCGCGAGCGCGGCGCAGTTTGTCACGCCGGCAGCCGTTCAGTTGGTGAGTACGCCGCTGCATTTGCTGGGCTTGGATTTGTACAATAGGCCTAATGTGGGTACGGGGGAGAGGGTGGGCAGGGTCCTGAGGGATTGGGCGAAGAGTAGTGCGGCGCGGATTTGTCGGATTGTGCCGGCTTTTGGCGTGGGTGGGGTTGTTAATACAAAGGTTAGGAGGGCAATGATGGGGAGAGTTGAGTAGCGGATTGATGGATGGTACTGGGTATACAGGATTAGAATTGGGTTCTCGTTATAGTGGCAGGCTTTTGAGCATTTACAGCGGGCGCGAGGGTTGAAGGAAGGGACTCTCCACTCACAATTAAACATGAGGAATTTGCATGGCGTTCATGGCGTTGAAGCGAAAAGTACGGGCCATGTAGAAACAAACGAATGACTATCGCGTCACCTGGAGGATAGGAAGACATTACGTCCTATCAGATACCCTCGTCCTTCGAATATACTCATATAAATAGCCCTGCTGACTCACCCACATCTTCGTTTCGCATATATAAACCCTCCTCTTCGCCTCTCCTCAGTTCTTCTTCTTTATCCACACACAACACTCTATTTTCTACCAAAAGAACCAGCATGGGATATACATGTCCGCTCCTCTTTTGCTCCCCCTCTTCAAAACACATACACAAGGACTTATGTTCGCCAAAACCCTTGTCTGCTCAAGATTGCACAGCGAAGGAATCATGTCTCTCTCTTCTTCTCAGACTTCCAGAAGTCTTAAAACCTCTCTACTCCAAAAGGCCGACTCTTTGGCTGGATGATTTCTCGACCCCCTCCTCTCGGCGTCATCACTAAAACAAGGCTAACTACAAACTACGTTCACTGGATTCAAAATGGAATCACGGCCTGACGCATGTCTTGTCTGCCGTTTTCTGCTTAAAAAAAGCAGTGCGGCAAGCGCCTGAGTGAGTGTGCTGCTGGCGTTCAGAACATCCCAAAAATTAGAAGCAAAATTGGATGTCCTTCCGCTCTTTCCCATAAAAACAATGCGACAAATGCTATGAGCGAGTCGACTTTTGTCCAACTTCAAAGAACGCACACGGCACCAGAAGATAGACCAGTGTTTATCTCCTGCTGTCTTCTTCCAAACACTTGCTACCACTGTTCCACGAGCGTGTCGTCTCGCCAGC
Source organism: Parastagonospora avenae f. sp. tritici 18332-5 (assembly GCA_022559985.1). Classification (NCBI taxonomy): domain Eukaryota; kingdom Fungi; phylum Ascomycota; class Dothideomycetes; order Pleosporales; family Phaeosphaeriaceae; genus Parastagonospora; species Parastagonospora avenae. The sequence continues at coordinate 43,690 of JAFJTR010000013.1, forward strand.
TTCTCAAAACATTTACCCAGGCTGTTCATACCAATATTTGGAGTGATCGTACGAGTCTCCTGATCATCACATGATCAGCCTCTGCACGCGCCTTAGGGGCTAGTGCAGGAGTATATAGTCTGCTCGTACGATAGCTTCAATCAATCAATCAACCTGCAACTACTTAAAGTTTGCAACTTGCTTCACACTGTACAATTGTACTTGCTTTACGTAAGGTGAAGTTCTACCAACACAGGCCCCTAATGTCCTCCACTTTTTCCCTCTAAAAAAAACCAACAGTGTGCATCATGTCCCCCAAATTCTGCTGCTGACATGTCATGAGTATCTTTTATCTCTAAACCACTAAGTAAAGACATCCATGAGCCGTCTCGCCCAAGGACTATCTACTGTCGATACATGTGTGTCTGGGCTAGGAGACTACGAAAAGAGGAATGTTTCGTTGGACATGTTGGCAATCAGAAATGTTTGGAGTGTAGTGTATGTGTGCACTTAACTTAACGAGCAGCGATATATGTCTTTTCTCCTGCCGTTTCAAGGAGTCAACGGAAAATTATATGTGCTCGTGCACGGGCGGACTGAGAATGGGGTATATAACACTTCTCTGCTCGTCGAGGTGTTGTGTGCTTAATCCACAATAGTCTTTTCCTGTGCTCTAAAAGCGCACAAAGAGATGGACGATGTCTGTCTTTTCCTCTTTTCTAAATTGACAAGAACAGGACCATATGTTTCCCGCGATTTCTGGAACTTCCAACCCTTGTATGTCTTTTCTGCCACTCTCATCGAATATACAATAATCGATGGAATGCCTTACTATGGCTGTACGCTCTGCTTGGTCCCTTTTTTCTAAATACTTGGAAAGCAGAGGCCATGTTGCTGGCAACTTCTCGAGTCCCAAGAACACAGAAGAGCTGCGCATGTCTTCTCTGCCTCTCTCGCCAAACGCACACCAAAAAAAGGTATCGAGGACCTCGATATGGCGATGCGCTGCTTGTTTCTTGTTTCAAAATAGACCAACTACGAGCATATGTTGCGGTTGAACCTGGATCTTGAAAGTCGCGTGCAAAAGGATGATGTCTTTTCTGTCTCTCCCACCAAACGTCCAAATGAACCAAGACCATCATCATGGCTTTGCGCTCTGATTGTCTCCCTTCTTATAAAAACTACATCCTTCAAAAACGCGACTCGAGCAAGACATGGAACTTCATAAACGCACCACAAAGCCTAAATATGCCTTTTCCGCCTTTCTCGCCAACTGTTCAAAATTGTATCAGTCACCTTGCGATGACCGTGCGCTGCTTCTTACAAAATAGAGCACTTCCAATACATGTGCGTTCTGGAGGAGTGAAGAAGTGCTACGAACGTCCTTTTTGCTCCTGAAATCACATCCGAGTCGCCGCCATAGTTGCGTTGTTTCTAGGGTTGAGATGGGGCGACGATGGTGTATATAATCTGCTTGCACGGTTGTCCTTCTGACTTCTTCGTCACATATTTCCTTCGCGAAAAGTCCGAAAGCACACTAAAATGGTCCCATGGCTGCTCTGTCTCTTTTTTCCTCCAAAATGACCGACACTTTTATACATGTGCGTGGCGTTTTGCTCTTCTCAAAATACTAACAAGAAGATGGCATGCTCTTTTCTCTTCCCCGCGCCAAATCACAGATATGATGCTGCCATATGCTGGCTGCGCTACAGAATGTTTTCCATCATAAAACGCAAAGCGTATCAGATCATGAATGCGTAAAAAGCACTCACCGCATCAAAATATGGCAGAGATCATCAAATGTCTTTTTTCCTGCCAGAGTCTGCGGGTGATATTGATGATTTGGAGCGGACTTGGAAATTTAAAGCTCTGTAACATCTGTGACATACCTTGGTTTGACTTACCGCTCTCCCGCAGTGTCTAAAGTGGCTGATAAAAACATCAATTTTCGAAGGATTATCGACGAGACATGTCGAGCTAAGCATGTGCCATTGACCAGTTGTATAGATCGGATAACGGCTGGGGTATACAAACCTCTTGATCTCTTGGGATTTCACTTCTTCAACACACATTCTATACCTTGCATTCTAGAAATACGACATCTCGCCGACATGGCTTGCCGGTCTGGCCTTCTCTTCTCAAAACCCTATAAGCACAGAGTGTATGCTCAGTGTCTCGATATCTTCTCAGAATCGATCAACTGCGCATTCATGTTCCCTCTGTTCTGGTTGATACAGATCGATATGAGACCATACAGTTGAAGGTGATGGTACCATGGTATGTCTGCCACCCAAAATAACGTTCTTGGAGGAACATGACTCCGGAGCGGCCCTCTACGATCAGGATCCGACCCAGCATGAGTTCCACAACCATTGCGCCTCATTGCTGCGTAAAGTCCGATTTTTTTATTTTACTAGAGTCTCTTGTATCAACGTTTACACTGCTGCGATTAACCTCTCGAAACAAAGAACGACAACAACATGGGTTGGAATTGCGGAGTCAAAACATACCCAAACACTATCAATGACGCGGCTGTCCTGCTGCGATTCAAGGATTACCAATCAGTGCCAGTCACAGCTCAAGACTATCCAAACTTGGAAATCGGGCGCGAACGCTCTCTCGAGCCTTGGGCGCTAGAGTACTCGGCTACGTCGCTACATGCGTGCGAAGAGCTTGCGCCGGGATCTTTAAACCCCTTATCGTCCTCCACCATCTTTCTTCACCAGACAAGAGATTGATTCTTTATATACTCAAATCCATGCTAAGGTCTTCGCATGGCCTGATTGATTGTGCTGCCCCGAAACAACTCCATCAACATAGTCATGTGCGTGACCCCGTAGTCTCTCTAAAAGCCCTTTCTCTGGTTTGTCGGGGTTTCATCAATCATATTGGGCAGCCTCTTTGAGTTTCAATCGCTGCTACTTCACTGCCACACTGCGGCAGTTCAGTGGCACTGATTGGACAGCAAGCACGTCTTGTCTTTCGGGATCTAGGCAGTGAAGAATCATGCCTGGCGAAGTTTCGACGCATGCACTCCAAGCTACTCAGCCTCACGATATATTCATGCACCACAAGAGTGGATGATACCAAGAGGTGTTGTTACATACTTCCCGATCTATCTCACGCTTTGACAACTACAAGCATGCTGCTCCGGGGTTCTTATGCGCATATGTCTGTGCCCTAGGGCGTTGTACAGCTTCAAGCATGCAAACCCCACATCCCGATCGCGCACATCATGTCGTCATACCGTAACGTTCTCGAACGATCTGAAAATACCCGGGCACACACGCTCATCTCGCGTGGATGCACGGCCATCTGCCTGAGACGGGTGGAACCCAGCCGAAGGACCGTGCCCAACGGGTGAACGCCCCTTTAGGCCGCATATCCAGATCTTGACATCGGCAAATGGCGAATCAGCCGAAGAGGCGCCTTTCTGCACAACACATGAATCACAGCAGCATTTTCTTTTGGTTGGGAAATGTCATTCGATTCGATCTCGATGGTAAGCGCTCATCGCTTAAGGTCATCTACGTTGCCAATGTTTGCGTTGCCGCCGCCTCGTGCTTCGGCGAGAAGCTGTGTGCCGACGACTGCGCCGGTGCTCTTGCTCTTGAAAACGCCAGAGATGGAGTAGAGGCCGGGGAAGGGCTGGTAGGTGTACTCCTCCTCCCAGACTTCTTGGCCCTTGAATGTTACGCTCTCGTTGAAGCCGTTGAAGTGCATGTCGGTTGCGTAGTTGCCGACAATCCTCATTGCTGAAATGACGCCGTTGTTGTTGATGTCTTGCTCGACAATGTCGCCATCCTGAGCAAGGACACGGCGCTTGTTGGCGTTTCCTTCAAAGTTGTTGATGGAGTAGAGGATGTTGTTCAGAAGATCCCATTGGTGAGGATCGACGTCACGCTTGGTGTTGCTAGAGGTTCCGTTGTTGCCAGTCAGTCCTCCGGCAACGTCGCCCACGAGGTCAGCAGCATCACCGACAATGCTTCCAAGTCCGGCTCCGAGCTCTGCAATGACAGGGTTCAGGTCGATGGAGTCCAAGACGTCGCTGATCATAGTGACGAGGTTTCCTAGGCGTGCCTCGAGGTACACTTTTGCGGTGACATTTTGGATGGTAAGGGCAACCTTTTCAATGCTCAGGTCGACTCCGGCGTTGAACTGCAGCAACGACAGAACTTGGGCATCAAGGTTGATTTTGGCGGTGAGGTTGTCAACACCAATGAAGATTTCGCCGACATGTACAGATGCGTTCAGCAGGACATCCGGTGTTTCGGAAAGCGTAGATACGTTGGAGGTCCTGGTATTCTCGGTCTCGTAGAGGACGGAACCCGGATCCTGCTCCTGCCTGACATCTAGCTTGTAGCCAGTGTAGCCATCATTTGCTGACTGAGCGAGAGCAAAGAGAGGGAAGGAAAGCAGCGCGAGCGTTGAAAGTATGGACGGCATTGTTTTGGCTGATCACGCTGGTGATACAAGAGAATGGACGCAACTCGAAAGCTGCTGGATGGAAAAGAAGGGAACGGCAACTTGATGGGAAGCGTAAACCAGCAAAGAGAGGGCAAGCGACCATTAACAATATCGATTTGACATGTAGTCTAGTGTGCCCACTTACAGGGATCTTCGCATGCATAGTTGACCGGATCCACACAGCGAAAAGATGGAAATTAAGGAGACCCGGCCAACAATTCCCATTCGGCACAGGCTTCGAAAAGATCAGGTTTTTGTATGCAAATCAGGTTTCTCGACGCTAAAACCCCGGAATTGTTCGACGTGGCGCATGGCCGGCATGTCAAACCCATGTCAGATGTGCATAAGGATATTATCCGAGATTAGAAACCCGGTTCCTGCATCATTAGCCCGCAGATTTGCAACGGCACTGCGTCGCCTGGGAAGTGGTATCTTAACCTCGTCTGCCGTTACTTGTAGTGGGCGTTGCCGCAATTCCAGCATTGTCGTTCTTTGCCGTCGCCAACATGTCGTTCTCTACACCCGTTCTGCGCCTTCTGCTCGTCAGCATCTTCTTCACATTCGCTACTCACGTCCTTGCACAATCAGCTTCAGCAACAAGCCCAACTACCCCGCCTATTACAAGCAGCAGAGTTCCTCCCCAGGGCAATGGCACATCCACAACCAGGCCTCCGTCTGTCTCGACCGATGGCCCTCCTGATGTCCTTCTCCAGGTCCCAGAACTGCACGTTGGTCGAATCGAGTTGGTGGTAGAGAAGCTGCAAGCCGATCTAAATCTCAACGCAAAGGTTGCAGGCCTTGTGCAAGTTAACGCCGGTGTCCAAGTTGCCGTGGAGAAGGTCAACATCACGATTGCCGATGTCGATGTCAACCTTGAGCTCGTTGTTCGACTTGGAAACCTCGTCAACATTGTCGAGCGCGTCTTCGATTCTCTGGACCTCAACCCGCTCCTCATCAGCCTGATCGGCAATGTGACGGACCTAGTTGGCGAAGTCATTGGCGCAGTAGACGGACTTGTAAGAACGCTCTGATAAATGAGAAACGATTTGCTGACGATGCACAGCTCGGCTCCATTACCCAGAACGGAAAAACACTGAACTTCCTGGTCGATAACCTTGGAAACATTGTCCAGGAAGTCGTTGGAGCTGGTGGCGATGCTCTTTCGCAGATTGTTGGTAACTTCAAGGTAAGATCACTCTCTAAATCTTCAAGGGCCCATAGAGCTGACCCGTTCGCAGTTGAACATGACCGAGGTTGCAGGCAGTGTGAAGCAAGTTGGCCAAGGACTTACTCAGACCACATACAACTACGATGCTCTTGGTTCCCTCGTTGATATCATCACCAACACTGCGGGTCAAGTTGTTCAGGCTGTAGTACAAAAGCCGAAAGGTGGAAGTGGAGGAGGCGCTTCGTCCAGCACTGTCCGTCCCTCTGGATCTGCAACGCCGATGCCCGTGACGCTTTCCAATAGAGCGCGCGCGACTCCTGCGCCATAGAAAACTCGGTAGTCCAGTAATAGCACAATGTCAAACGCCTTCTTTGCATCACGTATTCATCGATCGTGTGACAGACTCTCGGAAGTTTCACGATCTGCGACCAGGGCTTGGCGGAATTAGGTAGAAGTCCTGAAATAGAAGCGTGGTGCGGCAGATTGGCAAGGAAAAGATATCGGTCTGATCCGATCGATGATGAAATTGCGCAAAAGGATGTTTTGGTTGAAATGAGAGGCATAACAGAGGAAATAAGACTCGCCAGGGTGACAAAATACGTCATCAATTTGACGCGAATCTTTCACGCTAACGATCGCGGTCGATGACTAGAACTTGACACACTCAAATGTATACACATCACCTCCTAGCCCATGTCTCCAGTAATTGAGAGCGCGCGAATAAACCTCAAGCCGTGATTTGCTGTCCCTGGACATCTTCCTTCGCTCTTTGCTCGTCATCTTTCGCCACGAAAAACCAGCTTGTCAGCACGGCTCCTAAGCATGTTGCGAGCAGTGCGATGGAGCATACGTAGCTAACCCGATATGTTGGACCAAACTTGGGCTGATAGATTTGCGGTCCAACAATGCCCATCAACTGGCAGTTGGCGTTGGTGATGCCGATAGTGAGGCCAGCGGTCGTGGTGCCTCTTGCTTGCGCGAATGCGCTCCGGCCATATGATTGAGAAGCTGCAGTTGCAATCATGACAAAGACGTGTTTTGCGATCGGCTGCTTGACAGTAATGAGCAAGATGTAGCAAATAATTTAGACGATTTCAACACTCAGGCCGGCAATCCATGGATTGAGTCGTTTCGTATGTATGAAGAAGGCTAGAACGCAAAGAATCACGAAGACCATCGTGAAAGGAGGTTAACAGTTGTCAGTCACATTTCATTACTTTATCGAGAACGAGGACTCACCATAGTCATGACTTGCGAGATCGCTGTGTTTGAGATGCCTAGCTCGTAGATGACGATCGGCAACACGAACGATATGCCCCAGCCACCAACGCCATGCGTGGTCCAGATCATCAAGAATGGAACAAAGGTAGGGCTCTTGAAGAGAGACTTGATCTGCTCGAAATCAAATGTCTTCGCGCCCATGGTAGGTGCTTGCTTTGGCAAGTCGGCCATGATAGCTTCCCTCTCGTCCTTCGGCAGGAAGTCGACGGTCTGGGGATAGTTTGGCAAGTAGAAAAATGTGTAAATCGAGCAGAATATAGCAGGAATGCCTTCGAAGATGAAGAGCTATAGCCCATCAGTATCGCATTCCGTCGTCAGATCTATGCACATCCCCATCGCCAACCAGCAAGGCCCGCAACACCGTTCATGTGACTGATCGCATACGCCAGCAGCCCGCTCATAGTCCCCGAGAACATCCCGCAGGCATAGAAAAATGTAATACGAAGTGGCAATCGATCGGTCGGGTACCAGAAAGAGAAGTGATAGAGGACGCCCGGATAGAATCCAGCTTTTGCGGCGCCGAGGGAAAATCGGCACGCGAGGATACCCGCATAGTTCTGTGTCGCACCCTGGCACATCGATATGATACCTCAAGTCACCATGATCCGGCTCATCCACACGTTCGGACTGAAATGCTTCAATATCAGAGTGGCTAGAGGCTCCAGGAACATGTATGGGTAGTAGAAGATGCTCAGGGCCCATGCCCATTGACCCGAAGAGAGGCTGCCCAGTTGCTTCTTGATCCCCGTTCCTTGTTCAAGGTTCATAATGGCTGTGTTTGAGATGTCGCTGACGTGGATACGCATGATAAGGTAGACGAGCGCATACTAGCAGAGCAGACGCTTGTCGATTTTTCGGTGAGCTTTCTTGAGGGTTGCTTCTGAGGCCAAGCTCGAGCTGACTTCGGTGTTCGACGCATCCTGTACCTCTTTCGACGGAACAATATTGTGATGCTTCTCGGTAGCCATCATCGAAGCTAATGGAGAGTATTTAGAGTCCAGTTCGAGAGGCACCTGCAGAGTACAAAGAGTTTTGCTTCTAAAGTTGTTGGAGAGGAATGCCTGCTCGGAGAAGTACGATACAAAGGTACCCGCTGCATAAGGCCTCCTATCAACTGCTCAGCTTTCAACATATCTGCAAGCACGTCATCAAGCTTGGCCTGCAAAAGACGCAGTTCTAGCATGTAGACATCCTTGTCGAGTTGTGAACGCCCCACCCCGACGTCGCCATAAATCTTGCGAGTCGCATATGTCCGTTCAAATCGGATAAAACTGTCGGCTATCTTCTGCCGCACAGTCTTTACACATGCACTACAAGGTGTTAAGCCTTCGGTTACTGGAGCACGAATCTTGGCGAGAGATTGCGTGCTTACCACCTCCACCTTTGAGAGTGACACAACATGCGTCACTAGTGACACTGGAAATAAGACCGACTCATTTGTGTATAGAAAACGCTATCGCTGCGAAACTCTAGACCAGCATCCGACCACAATTTACCAACATGCCGTCCGCAACATATGAGGAACCACCAGCTATTCCAAAGTGGAAAAGGCCTAGCAAGACTAAAGAAAATCTCGATTGGGCAGACATCAAAATCATTGATCTGTCGACCTTTGATGAGCCAGGTGGCAAGCAGAAACTAGCAGAAGACCTTAGAGATGCTGTACGCCTCAAACAATGTACCCTGGAATGACAGCTGATGTGAACGCAGGTCCACAACAACGGCTTCTTCAGCATAGTCGGCACTGGCTTTACCCAAGAAGAAGTAGACCGTCAATACGACATCGGCCAAGCCTACTTCAATCTCCCCCTCGAAGAGAAAGGCGACCCAAAATACCGCTGCGACTTCGCCAACGGAAACTACTTCGGCTATCGCGCCGCCGACGAGAAGAAAGTAATGAGCACCGACGTCCTAGACAATGTCGAGTCAGTCAACATGCCAAAATTCATCCCGTCCAACGCTCACGAACCTTTTCACCCCTATCTCCGCCAATTCCAGCCCGAAGTCGAGGACTTCTCCCGCCGTTCGCTGGGCCTTGCGTCGAAGATCTTCACGCTGTTCTCGATCATTCTCGAACTTCCAGAAGATTACTTCTCGAAACAACACCTGTACCAGGATCCTTCGGAAGACCATTTGCGATATATGATGTACAACCCTCGTAGTGCTGCTGATGATGAGAAAGTGGCTAGCACGTGGTCTCGTGCGCACACAGACTTTGGTAGTTTGACGCTTCTTTGGAGCCAGAATGTCGCTGGTTTGCAGCTCAAGACGCCGGCTGGAGAGTGGAAGTACGTGCCGCCTGTCGATAACGGTATCATTTGTAATGTGGGCGACACGTTGGGTTTTTGGTCCGCGGGATATTTGAAGTCGACTATTCACCGCGTGCAGCGACCGCCGGAGGATCAAGCGCACGGCAAAAGACTGGGGTTGTTTTACTTCGTGAGGCCGGGGAATGATGTCGATATTAAGCCTGCGCCGAGTCCGTTGTTGAAGAGATTGGGGCTGGTGAGGGAGGATGCGGAGGATGCGGCGCCAGTGAGGGGTTTGGAGTATGTGCGGGAGAGAGTAAAGAATTATCACAATCATAATGATTACGCGGATATGAAGGGGAAGAAATTCAAGGTTGGGAATTTGGAGATCGAGGACGAGGCAACATAGGGATAATGCAAAATGAATCGAAACACCGAGGTGCAAGATATGTTCACCGAACGCGTCTTTGGTAGCTTGCTAGTAGAGGGACAAGCGTATCTTCCTAGGCGCCTAGTCAGTCCGAGTAGTTCTACTTAGCTCTCGCGAACGTCCTCAGACCAGCTTCACTTGTTCAATTCCCATCCACTTGATCAATTTCTCTCGATCTTTTGTCTGGAAGACGTGACTCTCCAAACAGCCAACTAATTCCGGATCTAGATCCTTTCGTCGTGTCTAGCCGTGTTTTAAGCCATGTTGCTACCGCGGCGGGCGTAGTAGGTAAAGTCTTGTAGGACTGTGTGATATTTCTGGGCGAAAATTCCACATTGCTTTTAACTTATTGCGAGTATTGATGGTTCCCCGGTATCTTTTTCTGCCGTTTTCAAACCCGTACTCTGCTCATATGTAACTGTTTATGTGCGACTTGATCCGCTTTCAGGCTCAGGAGACATCGAACGCATGTCTCGGATGAGGCTATTAACAGCTGTGCTAATAACTTTGCGATCATGAAGGCCCATCTCCATGAATGTACCACCCATGCTCCGTGCAAGTAGTTCGCCTCCCTCTATGACTGGCAGATGGTAGTCAGCTCGGCAGTGGATGCCTACCACAAGGACACGGAATCCTTCTTTGTCTCTTGAGCGCAGTACATCGTCATGATATGCGACGATACAATCGAGGGATTCTTGCACTGTGATGTTGTAGAGAAGGATGAATATGGCGCCGTCTGCGCTATTAGCTTGGTCCAATTGCGCTCGGGTCATTCCCTGTGGTAGGGGTCGATCGTCAATGATGCGAATACTGCAGTCGTGTACAGTTTCCCTGAATCTGTCTACTCTGTAATAAGATGAGAATGGCGGGATACTTTGTTGACGTGGTCGTGTAATGGTTGGAGGTTTTGGAATGGCAAACTTCTAGTATCAGCTTGTGTTTTGGCTGTCTCAACGGAGGCGCCCTACATTCGCAACAAAAGCGTAAGGGCTTGACTCTCGGGAGCCTTTTACGACTATACTAGGCCCGGTCTGTGACAGTGGACCCAACATTGCGCGATCGCTGGACAGGTCCACGTACGTCATGCAGTGACGCCCCGTGAGCGATGGAGGTCCAGCATTTGCCGATGGGGCTATCTGTGAGGTTACTTGCACCACGGTGGCAGTCGACATTGGTTCTAACAGCTCATCTGATTTCCCTTGCAGATTTTGTCTGTCTGAGTCCACTAACGTGTGCCGGAACATGTAATGCTTTGGATTACTGAGGTCTTTCGGTTGTATAGGAAGTACGTAGACAGACAGGTTAGATATGTCAGATAGACTAACATCAGAGAGTGCGGTCCATGCATGTGAACGTCCGATGGAGCTATACAGCGAAATATCGCATGTCTGTCTCTTTGCCTTGTGGTAAACTCTTGAAGAGTATAGTACTCTCTCGAATGGACGGTCCATTGACGCTCCGAATGTTATGGAAGGGGAAGTATTGTGCTGATCCAACAAACTGATACCTGATTCCTTTGGCCTTAGCATTTGAGTGGTTGCAAAGCTGTCGGCACGGTGTGTGATGATAGATTGGGACGCGTCAAAGGAATGTTCGAGGTGACCTATACGTCTTTTGAGGTCCAGATTATCTGATAGGAGGCTTTCCGTCATGGACAGAAGATTTTGACGGCTGCGATGAGCCTCCATGTCCGATTCACTGATCAAAGCGCTTAGCGCAGGATAATTTTCTTCCAGTCAACTTACCACTGTAGGATGTTTAGCATAACAGCTATCGAACCCTTGAAGCACTGCATCCGTGATACTAGTGCTGCAAATTTCTCATCGTTCATTACCCATCGTAAGCGGTTTGATGCAGCATTATTGGGGCCAGTGTGGCGAAGCACAAGTGCTTCCAATTCCGAGAATAGCAGGACTCCATCTGTGAGTGCGATAATGATTTGATAGACCTGTATCAGTTCCTTGCGCATTCGTCGACTGGTACTCAAGTCGTCTAAGTACCTCTCAAGCGCAGCAAGGATGATTCGTGAGTTGTTGACTTCGGAGAGGACGGCTGCGGTATGCTTGGTGACATCGTGGAAGGCTGAAACGATAGGACCTAAAGTTTCAGCGATCTTTCCCGCAACAGCGAGAATTCCGATGATAGAAGCAGCTGTTTCCAAGGCCATTGAATTTCTGTATGCGTTATGGCAGGCCCTCCGGCCAGCAGCTTCTTGTTTAGAGTTTTCGTTTCAGCTGGTGCAATCAAGATGACAACACGATAAAGTTATATTGCAGTGGTCAAGGCTATGCCCGGAGCTCAGCCACCGCCTCCTCGATAAGACAGAATATCAGGCTGTTCGAGGCCTGTATAACGTCGTAGATGGTAAAGACTACAACGGTGCGTAAACCTAAGTTGTCAATTTCAGTAATGACAAGTTGATTGCCCCAGAAATGAGCGCTGGGTGCAACAACTACAATTCCTGCAGGAATTAGGTAGATGCTTGAGCCCCAGATTGACTACCCCGCGGCATGTTTCGAGGATGTTGTGTTCAAACTGATTGGTACGTCGTATGATGCAGGTGAGATGTGGACCACCAATTGTACGAGAGCACTTCCGCTTGCCAAGCCTCCGCCATCTTCGACGGGGTGCTTACATATCCATTATCGGGGTCCGAGACTCATGAGTGAAGCCAGAACTTGTGTATCGCCATGCATCAATTGCTTCTCCCAGATACGAAGCGTTCAAAAACTGCTCATGCGAGCGCACAACTTTTCCACTCCCATGACGTATCGTGCTTCGTCACCATCCGTGATCTCCTTTCCATCGCGATGTCGGTTTGCAGAGTGAGCAAGTGCCACATCATACCGACCGTCGAACCACGGTATCCCTCACTCCTTCCCAGCAAGACTCCTCTCAAACAACTCCGACACTACCCAGCATTAGCCCTCAAATGTCCCTCCAAAATCTCCAAACTTACATGTAACTCCATCCATCAAGAACCCATTCAAGTTCCTCTCCACCTCCACATACCTACCAACCTCCCCCTCGTCCAGCACAACATTCACCCTCGCCCGAATGCGCTGCACATGGCTAACGAACTTCAACCACCCCCTCGTCAACCGCTCCACAAGCACATTCTCAATATCCCCGCCCTTCAAGCCCCCATCATCCAGCCTCATCTCGTAGGTCGGCTCGTTGGCCACAACCGCAGCCTTGAATCGCTCAGACGTACCGTATAGTGTGGAGATATGTACCACCGCATCCTCCCAGAATCCTATGAGAGATAGGAGCGCAAAGCGACATGCGGCTGTGCTCTTGATGTTCGGCGAACTGTGGCCTGGGAGAGCACAGATGTGGCACGCCGTACCTCCGTACACGGGGCGCGCGAGGAGGTTGACTAGGTGTTGGAGTACATGTCAGTGTATGTCTCACATGCAATTCGTACATATACTTTACATACAGCGCTCGGGACGCAGCGGAATAGGCTTCGCGCCCGCGGGTGTCATCTCGCGACAAGCAGCGCTGAGGACGGTAAGGGACGCGCGGACTTGAACAGCAGTGGCGGTAGGTGAGGAAGACATTGCTGTCGTCGTGTTGGGTAGGTATCTGGTAGCTAGTGCGGATCGATGTGCGTTGAGAAAATTAGAAGTAGGTGGGGAGAGAGGGAGGTGTGGAAAAGGTGGGGTAGATATAGGGCAAGCAAGCAAACGGGAAAAGATGCTGAGGGAAGTGAAAGTGAGTGAAAGAGGTTGTTGGGCTGTTCTGGAAGGCGCGACGCTGCCATTTCCTACGTCCCACACCTTCACTGGATCACTTGCCGTGCCGCAAACGCTTCAGGCACGGGGCGGGGTTAATGGCGGGAGATCACTCGTGGAGGCCAGCGACATGTGCAGCTTATGCAAGACAGAGCCTCTCAAATCTTCGTTCACAAACATTACTGGCGCCACGCACTAAGTAGGCTCAGCCCGTGCAGCCTTTGATCAAGCTCTGCAAATCGTGCATATCGACATAGGGTCCGTTGACTGCATCTTCTTTCAATTATCCTCCCATAGCAGGGCTACCGTGCCGCTGATCTAGATGATCGTAGTTGAGCTCGAACTCTCTCTGTATGCAGGTCAGTAGGTGTTTGTAATACAAGTGATAGGACATGAAACTTACCCTCTCCCGTCGCCAATTGGTCACATCGAAGAAGAGATACCAACCCCTCTCCTGCGTTGGTGTTGTGCGCATTGGTGGTGGCAGATCTGGGTCCTTCATCATCCACTGTTGTAGCTTGGTGTGCCATCGCCAATCACGGTTATACAGCTCTTGCGCCGCAAGCTCCTGCGAAATGTCCCTAGGAAATTGGTAGAAGATAGCTAGAAGGGTCTCTGCGGAAAAGCTGCCCATCTTGGAGTGTAGCGGTGGCACGTTCGTAACAGTGTATGCTGCAGGCAGAGTGAAATCCGGAGGGATCACGGGCTTGGCGTTCGATTCTACGAAAGGCGATCCGAAGGTGGGATGGAGTGGAGAGTTCTCTGGTCGGGCCAAATCCAGACCCAGCACCGTCAAATCTTGACCCATGGCAAGTGAAGAATGATCGGGGCTCTCAAGTGGTATCAGAGAGAGCAGTCCAGGGAGTCCATACCGTTCCGTTTCAGACATTTCCGCAAGCTTCTTGTACAGTGGTATCTGCGTATTTGGCGAAGAGCTGGAGTTCTCAGCACCGAAGTTTTGATCGAATTGACCTTGCTGCGGCCGTTGACCTAGTGCGCCGAGATCAGTACGACCGATCTGGGGCCCAAGGAAACCCATGTTCCCGGGCTGTTGAGCCGTCCGCTGGCTGCCATCTTGCAGGTTTGTTGGCGTTGAGCGCAAGTTCTCAAAGGGTGCGCGTGACGCTCCAGTAGGCAGTCCTCTTCCTCCAACCGTGGGATTTAGTGCCCGATCTTGCTGGCTGTCAGTCGGACTGGACAGGCCATTGCGTGTCTGACCGAGTCCAGGAAATCCACCAGGGTTGCCACTGTTACCGAAAGCTGCAGCATTTTGTATGAGCCCTGCTCTACGGTCGGGTCCAATCTCTCCTGCTGCGCCGCCTAGAGGTGGAAAGTCGTCAATGTTGGTGGTCTGGGGCTGCGCACTGCCAGAAAGCTGCCCGACGCCTCCTTGGCCTCCGAACCTATAGTCGTCGCCGGGACCAGAGAATTGGCTCTGACTTGAATCATCCTGCCCTTGGTTTTGCGCCTGTTGACTTGCCGTTTGAACAGTTTGCCCCTGTTGTGGTCCTTGGCCTTGTGGTCGCCCGATGGTTTGTTGCTGCGCCGCAGTCCGGACGGTGGGGTTCGCCCACATCTGCTGCGCCGAAGTATTCTGCTGCGCTTGCGGTGCGCCCGATAACGACGGGAATTCCCTGTAATCGCAAACATTTAGCTTGGCACCTTGGACGGATTTAGGGCTCAGAAAGCATCGCCTCTTTGCGCTGCCTCTCCTTGTTGCCCTCTTCGCGAAAGCACATGCCGACTTACTCAAGATTGAGCGGGGTGTGAGGCTGCGAGCCGCTCATAGCTTGCGCGAAGCTTGACATTGCGCCGCCGTTGGTTCGTGCTTGCGAACTTGATAGGCCTGGGGCACCTCCCATAGCTCCCCCAAATGCCCATTGAGATGCGCCGCCTAGTTTCAGTCAGCGCTCGCCCATAAACGCAACGTGGCTGCCGCGCTGCTCACCCATCTTGCCGTTCTGTAGCCGGTTCGTGCCCAGCGGGGCGCCGCGATTCGCATTCTGCTGGTTCTGGAACATGTTGGAAGGTATGTTTCGGAGTGTTTGTGTGCCGGGTCCTGTGTACAAGAGGACGGTCAGTACTGTTCGGCCAAAGACTGTGTGCTTGAGCTGCTGTATAGGCAGGCGAAAGCAATGGAATGTACGTGGTAACCTGCTCGTCAATCACGCGGACAGGCGTCACGCTCAATGCAGCAGAGAGACCGGAAGGAGCTCCCACACAGAGAACAGGGCGTGGTGGAGCAGCTTCGTGCTGGAAATGTGTGGGATTGTTGTGGGAAGGACGAACCTGGCGGATTCATGCTGCGACGTCGCCAATAATTTGTTGGTTTTCGCGTCTCTTGGTCTTATATGACGAGCGACAAATAGTCGGTACTGTTTCATCGTCGCGTGCACCGCGATGCCCAGTCGTTGGATCGAAGTTCACATGGCCAAGACGCTTGTTTTGTTGCAGACTAGCTCCGAATTACCATGGAGATCTGCGGGGCAGGGCCGGTGGTTCGCGCTCCTGGCTTGCATCATCTACAATCAGACACGAAAAAACTATGGTCACGAAAAGTGCGTACATGGTGGTAGACACATACTCAGTATAGAGCGTATCGTTGCGAGAGTATTCAATACAAGCAATGTGATTGTGCGACCTGAGAAACGACACCCTGCTTTTGATTTTGAGGCTTGAGACCTGATTACGCCCTGGTGCCAGCAAGGCTATCCGGACCAAGCGCCTAAGCTGACCCTTCCTGCTAACAATTCGCTAAGATCAAAAACCATGCGACATGTGCTTCTGAGCACACACAAGATTACAAAAACTAGAAGATTACTACTGGTGTCCCTGTTGGAACAAGTGGGACATGTCTGTTTCCCCGTTGATGCCGAAGAAGTTGAACCTGTAAGGAATGTTAGTTGGACGGCACACGCTACTCCAGTGCGAGACTTTAACTTACCAATCATCGACGTTGAGACTCATGGGCACAATGGGTGCATGCCGCCCACCGGAGCTCTGACTCCACGTGTCGTCCTGTGCACCCTGCTGCTGTTGATTCTGCGACATCATCTCCATTTGTTGTGCCCACGCCTGTTGATTATTGTGATCGAAGCCTCCTGCTCCCATTGGTGTTTGCATCTGCTGACCGGCTGGCATCTGGTGTTGCGGTGGTGGTACGTTTCCATCGCCCTGTGGTTGCATGGGGATGTTCGGAGGCTGGCTCAGGGCAGGATCGACGAGGCTATGATTGGGAACAGGGAAAGCGACTTGGGTATCCGCGGGAAAGAGCTGATCTGGCTGGAAGTTCTGCCAGACCTCTTGGCTAATATTGGGCGTGTCGCGAGTGACCAAGAACAGATCAGGTGGTGTGCCAGGGTACGAGTAAGACGGATTAAAGGGTGTTGTCGGCCGCGTGCCCGAGCGTGAGGGACCCATGAAGGCGTCGTGATTCTGTCGATTCATTTGCGGCGAGCCTGCTGTCATTTGTGGCATAGATGGCTGTTGAGGTTGCATCTCGCGTGATGGCGTGACTGCAGGAGTCTGCGGCCGCGAACGCTCATAGGAGACTTGAGGTGCCGGAGGCCCGTTGACAGCAGGGAAGCCAAGGTCCATGTCATCGAACTTCCGCTTGGGCGCTTCAGCGGAAGGCTTTGGTGGAGGCGGCGGCACGGACGAAACTTTGCTCTTCTTCTGGTGGTTCCGGCCTGCGGCTCTCTGTAACCGCTCCTCCAGGTGTTTGTTTCCGAGAATGGACTCAAATAGAGTGTGCACCATCTTCGCGACCAGCCATACCTTGGAAACCTCCTTGAGAGCATCCAGGCAGATGGTGATCCGCTGCTCTGTTGCTGAGACGATCGATTTGTTGGAAGACTTCATCTGGTAGACATGCATGATCAAAGCCGAGAACAGACTGTACACAATGAATGCCGGCGTGAACCGGATCTGATCATGTGCTCGGAGGTTCTCAATGATGGATGTAATCATGGCCGCAGCTTGGTAGGCAATGTTTCTAGAGGGGTAGGCATGCTCGCCTTCACCGAAACCGTCCAAGTTGGTAGCCTTGGGAGATCCTGCGGGTGGCATGTGGGCTCGATGAAGCAAGCACAGCGTGGTGTAGTAATTCGAGTGCAATAGAGCCGCCCAGAAGTGGTGGTGTTGACGATCCCATTGCACTTCGGGTGGGCAGTGCTGCAGCCAATCTGCAAGCGCCATGTCGCTATGTGTGAGGTCTATGGCGTTGGCACGGCGGTGTTTCGAGGCTACTGAGTATTGCTGTGACAGCACAAGACCCATGATTTCGCTCAGCTTGACGTAGTTGATGAAGAACTGGACGTGTACTGGGTCAGGTGGAAATTCACCTGCATGGTCAGTCTCGTCGTCAATGAAGTCATCCTCCGAGACCATCTCAACGTCAGAGTCCTCGGGGTCAATGGCAACTGGCCTGCCAAGTGCAACGGCTACTGATCGGTCTCGGCTGTACAGCGTCCACCAAATACGCTTCCAGAGGCGCTTGTCTGATCGACTAAGCTGCGACCCCTCTACGCTTCTGTGCATGCCTGAGCCTTGGGCCACGACAATGGCAACTCTGGTCCAATAGAAGACGTTTTTAGTGACATCTTCTGGCCCTTCCCAGTACCAGCCCATCAGGATGAGCGCCTGTACGATGGTGACACGATCGTCCTCGAAGTTAGCATCGAACAGAGCCTTTGCACGCTTGTAGAAGGTCATCGCAGCGGGGGTGGTAGACCCGCTTGAGTCCATGAGCTGCGCATTGTTGCAGACGCGTGAACCAGCCAGCAGCACGGCCTGGAGGAGCAGCAAAGAGGGCGGGTTCTTGGGGTCGCGGTACTGGCGCATGAAGCGGCCTCGATTGATGACAGGCACAACAGGAGCCACCCACTTGAAGAAGGCTTCCACCAGCTCATCGCAAAGCGCGCGCGGAGGAAGCAGGAAAGCTCCGCGCTGGTGAAGGATCTCAATCTCCATGTTGTCCATCTCGTTCGACCGCGCCTTGGTCCCCCGTATGCTCTCAGGCAGTGGGTAGTGCACTACATCTGTCGTCCCATAGCGGTCGTGCACGAGCAGCGACAGGTTGGATGACTCGCCCAGGTACGCGACACGGCCGGCTTCTTTGATGGGCGCCCGGGCAAACTTTGGCTTCATGAATTGCACATATGTTCCATTGTCGCGGGCCTGTTGCGCTGCGTACGCGCTGGACACGGTCGTTGCAGGCGTGCCATCCTCGGAGTTGTAGGCCGCTGTCTTGTCGCGTGGTTCGGCTGACGGACTTGCTGGCGAGCGGGCGTCGCTGTCTCCCCGGTCGCTGCGGCGGTCAGCTCTGCTATCCACGGCGCGTCCTACGCCACCTTACCTGTCAGCATCTCGGGCGCGTGCCGTCGTCGTCTTCTTGCGCTTCGGCGCGGGGATGCGACACTCAATGGAGAAGGCGGTGCAATTGGTGCACGGGATGCCGAGCGAGGCTGCATCGCAGCGAACCTGCGCCGGCGTTAGGAGCTCGTTTCAGAGAGCCGTCGTCGTTCGGATGATATGATTACTCACTTTCCTCGCATGACATGCTGTGAGTGGTGGTTAGCATTTGTCTTGCAGTCGACCGAGGTGCCGAGGCTCGTCAACAACGTCAATATAACGCCGCGCCCTCGCCCTCGATGTGGAGAGACGCGCAAGACGTGGAGAAGGGACTCACTTTCGCATGCTCTGCTGGCTCGCTGCCTCCTAAACGAGGGATGTCCAGGCGGCACCGATTGCGACGATGCAGAAGGGCTGTATGCTCGTGAGCTGCTGTCTTGCACCGGGAGCGCGCGACACCTACGAGGCCGGCCCTCCATTGGTAGGCTGCGCAGCCAGTGGCTGGGGTGCCGTGGGCGCTGTGCTCGCCATGAAGGAATGTTCCCCAGACATGAGGTCGGCGGCTTCTCAAGTGGGCAAATCGTCAAGGGTTGGTGGTCGTGCTTTGGGGATTTGGCATACACAGTCCAGCTGTGGCTCCTCTCTGGCACGGAAGGCACCACCCAGACTAGCGGGGTTTGCGGCAGCACCCTCGATCATCGCCATCAAACATGAAACTAAAGCCCGCAGCCTGCCTACCCTGTCTCTCACGCCCAGCCTTGCTAAGCTGTGTGATGCCGAGCAGTAGGTATTCACACATTACATACTCACACAATCACACACTCACACGCGTTGTGGACGTGTTCAACATGTGCTCTGCTTACGGGCCCGATTCGTCCGCTCCGGACTATCCGCCGGTTTGAGCGAGTGATGGGACTGTTGCTTCAAATGTGCTGCACATCGTCTTGCTTCTCACATACTGATCACACGACAGTGAAATACAGATTGCTAGGCTGGGGTATGTTCTAGCGATAATGCCAATAAGTGTGAACGTACAGAGTGTCTGTGACATTTGCACACCAAGGCCCCGAAACCGGTGGAGCCGAACACCTTTTCTCTGCTTGCCCCTTTCCTCGATCCGATTACCGAAGCATACCCAGTACCGATCCCTACATTCCTGCATGTCCACTCGCTCATGATGGGCTCGCTTCTTCCAGTAGGCTAAAAGCATCAAGTTTGATCCGCTTATTCTCCTCAGAGATGTAAGTAAGCCTCACATCCCCGACAAGATTATGATCAATCTCTTCTTTGGTTACAAACAGGTACCGTTGGTGCTCTACTGGATCCAAAATAACCTCCATCTTCTCTACCTCCATGTGAAAGATGAGCTTCAGCCAGGTAACGCGCCGTCGACCTGGTCGCCCATCCCCGAACGTGAGTTCCGCAGCCTTGCCACAGACGCGGGTTGCAACGAGCCCAGTTTCTTCCTTTAACTCCCGTACAGCCGCGTGCAGCAGTGTGTCGTCTGTATCGTCTACTTTGCCTCCTGGCACTTCCTGATGTCCATTAACATGGAACTTTGTGGACGCCATGGCGCTGAGCTTTCAAATCATGGGACCTCGGGACAAGCTATCCAGGCGTACTTACCCACATGTCAGGGAAGGCTTTCTCATCAGCTGCGCGCTGGACCAGTAGCAACTTTCCATTCTTGTTAAATACGACAATACCAGTGCATAACACGTCGTATTGCGATCGTTGACGCAAGAACTCCGCAGCATTCACTGCGTATTCCTGGAGCGAAGTTGGATACTCGAACTTGGGGGGTGATCCGATCATACTTTGGATAGAGCGCTTAAAAACAAGCTTTGGTCTGAATGTTTGCTCGAAAACAGTAAAGGTGTTGTTGGGTTAAGTATTATTCAATGTTGATGCCTGGGATGTCTAGCCAGCCCTCTGAAGAACGCCATTCCTCATCTAGTGTATTACTCGTCTTGGGTAGACCAGCAGCCTGAAATATACACGAAGATTGCGCACTCGTAGCATCCGATGACCAAGGAAAGCACTAATTTGTGATGAGTGCATCCAGATGTCTGCGAATGGGGAGGAAACTCGTCACGTGACTCCAAGCTAGTTTCGCGATCTCTAGTAGCGCAATGATAACATTTGGCGGCGCGTCACCACTCGATCTCCCACAAGCATCGCGCCAACACCCCGCGCATTACCACCACGACACGCTCGCTCAACCGCGTCCGACGCGACATCGAATCATTGCCCTATCGATAATTATCTGAGAAAATGCCGCGACCAAAGAGGACCAAGATCACGTCCACGGCCACG
Organism: Parastagonospora avenae f. sp. tritici 18332-5; assembly: GCA_022559985.1. Classification (NCBI taxonomy): domain Eukaryota; kingdom Fungi; phylum Ascomycota; class Dothideomycetes; order Pleosporales; family Phaeosphaeriaceae; genus Parastagonospora; species Parastagonospora avenae. The sequence goes on from JAFJTR010000013.1 coordinate 64,669, forward strand.
CGTGTCGTAAAGCCCGCCCCGCGCACCGAAGTCTCAAAGCCTGCCGCCACGAAGCCCTCAAAAGTGGAACAAAAAGCAAAACCCTTCAGCGATGATAGCGACGGTCTCGTTGCCAAGTCGAAGACGACGCGCTCAACACGAAGACCTTTGAGAAAGACGCATGAGACTGTTGTGGAAGCGGACATGGAAATGACTGGCGCGCTCCCAGTTGCAGAAGGCAGTCCAGCTGAAACGCCCAAGGATCGCACGCCTGCATCAAATGCATCAAAGAGAACACGAGGTACAAGGTTGTCAGGTAGACAGACATTATCCTCTGTTGCAAAATCAGCGTCAACGCGCTCGCAGGTCGAAGCCGCGCAAGAGGAGGTGGCCCAGGAAGGTGATACCAGCGGCTTTGGAGACTTGACATTCTCCTCATTTGGCTCAGAATCGCCATTACACGGAACACGCCCACCATCCGCGATCAAAGTAGGCGCAACACCAGCGCATGAGGCCTCGATCCTAGCTTTGACGAACTTCAAGAGACGAGTCAGGCAACCAAGCTTATTGCGCATGGTGCAGCAGACCACCGATGTGGAAGACAATGATCAAAGTGGGCTCGACGACACAGACAACTTTGACTTCGACGACTTCCTTCCACACGCCGAGTCAACGCCACTGCACGTGAGAAAACCCGTGGCACAGGAAGACGCACGAAATGACAGTGGCACGCAAATATCCAGCTCTGGTTCTCGAGGTGTCAAGCGGAAGCTGACGCCCGTTGTCCAGGTGCCACGCTCTTCCCCTCCATGCGATTCGCCATCTGGTGCGGATATCGAGTCTTCAAGATCACCTTCTCTAAGTTTACCAGAAATACAGCCAACACGTGAAGAAATTGTCGCACAGACTCAAGATGAGCCAGAGCCTCTTAGCGACACCTACGCCCCGCCCATGTCGAGCAGTCCTGTTCGCGACGTTGCAACACCTCCTCAGTCTCCTGTTCTATCACGTACCCGTGGCAGGGGCCGACCGTCTAAGAAACCTCCCACGTATGAGGAGTCCGAGGGCGAGGAGACGGAGACGCCGAAGAAAGCCAAAAGGACCGCCAAGTCAAAAGCGCAACAGAAGATATCTACTGCACAGCTGAAAGGTCTCCTGCCTCGGCGGAGGAACCGCAACCTGCGCGACCGTGACGAGTTCGATATTGACTCATCTGAAGCTACGCCAATTGATTCGGATCAGGACGAGCTGCAAATGCCAAATCCACGCGCTCGTCAAAGAGGCGGCGCAAAGGTCGCGTCTCCAAAAGCTGCGAAAAAGACTGCTCGTGGGAAGAAAGCCGCGGCTTCCAGGCAAAGCAAGACATACAGCCGCAGGATATCATCCGACAAGGAGAATGACGCCAGAAACGACGACGACGAGGAACCGACAGAGGCCTCTGTTGTCGAGCATTCGGAGAAGCTGCTTGCTATCAAGAAGAAGTTTGAAGATGTGGATGCGTTTGAGCTTGACTTCGAGAATGGGGACGTGACCACGAGCTCAAGCCCGTTTCGGTGATGGGTTTTTCTGATTTCGGCGTTTCACAAGCATGCTATGATTTATGATTGTCTCTGCATTTCTGTATACCCGTATGGCGTTCTCGTGGCGGTCCCTTGTTAGCATGGCTGTAAGACACGTAGTGACACTCCAAACAACGGTGGATGAGAATCGATTGTACTTTTAAATTATTTCTGTGGGACCAACAGGTCGTGTCGTGTCCTGAGGGCGATTCCCCAGGTGCTGTGCACGGCGCCAGCGGGTCTAGCCGTTATCTGTCCTTATCGCTAGTGTGCATGGTTGCACAACTACGTGGAGAATGAGCTTCACGCGGCCAACAAGACAATGTTTGCATATAGTGCCAACATAAGAGATACTTGATTGAGGCTCTCACGAGGCTGGGCGTTACGTTTTTGATCGGAAGTCTGGCATGTGCTTGCTTGGGAGTGCACGGCCTTTATTCGACTGAAGCAGTCGCGTTACGTAGCTCCCCCAGCTTCGAACACCGACCACGCTTCCACCAAGCAACTCTCTCTTTCCCCTTACCTTGGCCTCAACTACCATGTCATTGTGATACTGTGCCATGCGTTTACCCGTCAGCTGCACTCTTTTGGCGTATGCAGTTCCAGCTCCACTTGCTCCGCCTGGTGCGCGCATGCCATGAACCCCGCCAATAGCGCCTCGTTGTCGTCGTCCAAGAGCAACTCGACATTGCGCCCTCGAACGCGGAGGCTGATCTCCGTGGAAGACGACATATACTCCACAGAGCACAGCGACGATGCTTCAAGCAGAAACGGGTCGCGAATCACTTCGAGGGACGGACCGCCTACCCGGACATCCAACCCTGGGGTCAGCACCAAGTCGCGCCTCAATGTCACTTCAGAGCCGTCCTCTTCGTTTACGCGATCCACGAGCGCAGTGAACCCGAAAGGGTCTCGAAATCCGAATCCATTGTCTGGGCTATTCGGCAACCCATGGTCCACTATACAAGGCATAGCGGCGAACGTCATCGGGAATGAGGGCGCTCAGGGAGAGTCGGGCAGCACACGCAGGCGGAAACCTACTCATGGACGCCGCACTTCAGTCAGTGCACCACCGCCCAAGCAATGGGGTCCGGCAGGCGCACCCTCCCAGGTCGGCGCTGGTACGCACGAGGAGAGAGAGAACATGGTCAGAGCGATGAAGCGCAAGGACCTTCTCAACGCCACTGAGGGACTTGTGCCAGACTCTGTTGGTCGCATAAAGCGAAGAAACTCAGACGAGCGATTGAGCGCATCCGCACCTCCGGGGGAGAACGAAGACCGAGACGCCCTGGTGTATATCCATAAAGTACGACCACAGGACACCTTGGCTGGGCTCAGCATCAAGTACAACTGCGACCAAGCTGTGCTACGCAAATCAAACCGCATGTGGCCCAACGATAGCGTGCAGACGAAGAAGGTCGTGGTGCTGCCGGTCGACGCCTGTGGTGTGAAGGGCCGCCCAGCACAGGGGCCTGATGCTTTGCCTGAAGAGGACCTTCTCCTTGGTGAATATGGCGAGGATTCTAGCAGCAAGTCACCGCAGCCGGACACGAATGGTCTCCCAAGCGGCTGGAGCACACCAAGAAAAAAAGACATGGAAAGCAACTCTGTTGCTTCGTCTAACCCAGAAGAACCACCTTGGAAGCACGATTCATGGGTCCTCCTGCCCAACGAGAAGAGACCGACACAAATTGGCCGCATGCCCCGAAGAGCACTCGGCTTCTTTCCTCCAGCGCGACGGAAGTCCGTCACTTACTCAGATGCATCTACGCCCCGAGCGTCCGTCGATCTGCCCCGCTCGTCCACATCTACAAACCCCATGACCAGCTCACCATCACGGCCGGCGCGAGCGCGTGCATCGAGCACCCTCTCTTCCATATCCACACACAGTCGCCAAAGAAATGCATCAGGGAATGGCTGGGGTCTGCATGGGCCGGGTGGCGTGGGCACATTAGGGAGGAATGTACGAAGTCCAGGGCCAGCACAAGATGGACTGAACAAGAAGTTTGCTCAATACCTCCCAAGCATGGCACCGCCGCCTGGACAAGAGTATTTCACGCCATGGGCAGCAAGTCTACTAGACCAAGAATCTGGCGTGTCGCATCAGTATGGCGGCTCAGGAGCTCTAACGCCTGTCAACGGTGTAGATTTACAAGAGATAGGAGGCGCGATAGAGGGTTGGATGAGGAAAGTTGGATCACAAGCTCAGAAGATGCTCACTGAACCAGGCACGCCTGGCCAAGGCAAAAGGTCTGCCGTACCCGTTCTTGGAGCCGTTGGTGGCGACCTGGGAGATCTTATTGAGCTTCAGGACGATGCATTTGAGATTGGCGATGATGAAAGGGACCGAGGCAGAGCACGGAACGACGATCTGCTTGCTCTGACAGGACAGAGTTCGAACTCGATTGGACAACAGTACCAATCCTCAAGACCAGATTTCAATCTTGTTCTGACAGATCGAAGACGGAAAGGCGATAGTAGCAAGACGGACTGATAGAGTATTGACCGAGCGGAGCATGGCGTTTGGGTATGCATGCCAAAGAGCATAGCACTGGAAAGTCTAGTCAAGTTCATAGCGTTGTGGCCCAGTTTGCCTGCAGAACCACTTGTATATATCTGCAATATGATTTTTGGCCAGAAGTTGCCGTTTCCTTGAACTGCTGCCGATGTACTTAAAAGCTTAAGCACATTAAGCCTTTCAACCGTGCACATCCTATCATCACAACCTCTACGGACCTGACACTAAGTGCTCATCTTGCAATTTGGAGATTGCCATTGCAATTCGCTCATGACATGCAATCTCTCACAAGAGCTCACACGATAATTTCGCTGCTTCGCAGGTGCGCCCGCTTCCCATCGGCACACGCGCCAAACCCGCTCCGACCTCATCAACCTCGAATTGGCAGGTGGCTTACAACGTCTACACCATCACAGCCAGCCTCTCGCCTTCTACCCTCCCACAAACACACACACCACATGGGTGGAGGTACCAAGTTCCCACTGTCTACAGCAAGCATGCATCGCGCGCCCGCCGCCATGGAGACCAAGCCAGTCGACGTGGAGACTCGCACGCCAAGAGATCCCAACACGCTGAGCAATTACCACAATTATGTGACGCGGCACACGAGTTTGGATTTTGAGATTGATTTTGAGAAGAAGAGGTTGGTGGGGAGTGTGGTGTTGAGGTTGGAGAGTTTGACGGATGAGGGTGTGGATGTTGTGTTGGATTCGAGGTGCGTATTTACTTCCTTTCTACTGACATCAATTGTTACAGGCAAGGCTAATGTAGAGATAGCTTCCTCGATATCTCGGCCATCAAGGTCGATCACCAGAATGCTGAGTTCAGTATTGGAGAGCGTGTCGAACCGTATGGCAGTCCATTGACCATCAAGCTCCCTGCGGCTGTGTCCAAGGGCAAGACGGTGGAGATCGAGCTTACTGTAGCGACGACGGAGAAGTGCACGGCGCTGCAGTGGATGGAGCCGGCGCAGACGTCGAACAAGAAGCATCCGTACATGTTCAGCCAGTGTCAGGCTAATCATGCGCGCTCTGTGTTCCCGTGCCAGGACACGCCGGATGTTAAGTCGACTCTCAGCTTTGCGCTACGCTCGCCACTTCCCGTTCTTGCTTCTGGACTACCGACTGGGGCGAGCGAGTATCAGCCGGCGAAGAAGGATGGTGCGTCGGGAACTCTGAAGTACACGTTTGAACAGCCAGTTGCGATTACGTCTTACCTCATGGCGGTTGCTTCGGGTGATCTGGCTTGTGCGTCAATTGGACCGCGCAGCACTGTTTGGTCTGGCCCTGAAGAGCTTTTGGAGTGTCAGCAAGAGCTTGAGGGCGAGATTGAGCCTTTCATGAAGGCCATTGAGTCGATTGTTAAGCCCACCTACCAGTGGACACAGTACAACGTGCTCATCTTGCCTCCATCGTTCCCCTACGGTGGTATGGAGAACCCTGTCTGGACGTACGCTACGCCATCCATCATTTCCGGAGACAAGCAGAACATCGATGTTATTGCGCACGAATTGTCCCACTCATGGTCAGGCAATCTGGTTAGTGCAGCCAGCTGGGAGCACTTCTGGCTGAACGAGGGCTGGACCACCTATCTTGAGCGACGTATCCAGGGCGTTCTTCACGGCGAAGCACACCGTCACTTCTCAGCCATCATCGGCTGGAAGGCGCTCGAAGAGAGCATCGAGCGCTATGGCGCAGATCACGACTTCACGAAACTCGTCATCGATCTCAAGGGCAAGGACCCAGACGATGCGTTCTCCAGCATCCCCTATGAGAAGGGCTTCCATGCGCTCTACCAGTTTGAGCTTCTTCTCAGCAAGGAGAAGTGGGACACCTTCATCCCACACTACTTTGAGACTTTCAAGTTTAAGTCCATCGACTCATACGACTTCAAGGCGTGCCTCATTGACTTCTTTGCCAAAGACACCGAGGCCAACAAGAAGCTCGCAGACTTTGACTGGGACAAGCTCTTCTACGCCCCTGGATACCCACCAAAGCCCGACTTTGACCAGACCATGGTGAAGAGCTGCTACAAGCTCGCAGACAAATGGCAGTACCTCATCACAAACAACTCCTCCAGCGACTTCAAGCCCCACCATTCCGACGTCGCCGACTGGGTATCCAACCAATCCGTCGTCTTCCTCGAGAAAGTCCAATCCTTTGCAGACAAGTTCAGCGCTGAGCAGATCCATCTCCTCGGAAGCACATATGGCTATGACAAGACGCAGAACATTGAGGTCCTGTCAAGGTACCTGTCTGCTGGACTCATGGCCAAGGCACCTGAGACGTACCAGCCGTCCGCAGAGTTGTTGGGGCGTATTGGGCGCATGAAGTTTGTTAGGCCAATGTATAGGCTGCTGGAGAAGGCGGATAGAAAGTTGGCGGTTGACACGTTTGAGAAGAATAAAGACTTTTATCACCCGATTTGTAGGTCGATGGTGGAGAAGGACTTGTTCGGAGATGAGAAGAAATAGTGCGTACATAGCCGCCTTCGAGAATACGTTCAGAAGAAAGCACTAAGCAAAAGAAGACAACATGTCAGATATCCACAATCAAATTTGATTTTACATGCCGAATGAACCGCATAGAATCTCTCCATTAACATCCCTTAGCATTTTCCAAATCCTTAGCCAACCCCGCATAATTCGCCTTCTCATGCTCCATAATCGCCTCGACCTTCTTCGCACTCGCACTCCCCTCATCAAACCGATATCCCAACCACTCCCTCACCAACCGCCTCGCAAGCTCAATCCCCACCACCCTCTCGCCCATGCACAGCACCTGTGCATCATTACTCAGCACTGCCCTCTCCACGCTGAAACTATCATGCGCCGTCACCGCCCTGATGCCGGGTACCTTGTTCGCGCTGATTGCGACGCCCAGCCCCGTGCCGCAGATCAGGATCGCGCGGTCAGCCTTGCCGTCTGCGACGAGTTTGGCGGCGGATACGGCGACGTGGGGGTATGCGGTTTTGTCAGCGTTGGAGGGGACACCGACGTCTGTGACATCAGAGACGAGTGGAGAGTCGTTCAAGTCTTTGATGATGGCGTTCTTGTAGCCGACGCCGGCGTCGTCGCAGCCGATTGCTATTCGGAGGGGCGAAGGTGGAGACATTTTAGAGATCCGATGTGTCGTAGCGGCGCTCGAGGTAGCGGCGGGTGGATTTGGATTTGACGTTGAGGTTGGAAGCGCCTGTGGAAGAATTTGATGAAGAGGAATTGGATGTATAGTGCACGTTTCCTTCAACGGTGTCGGCTTTCTTGCCTGTGTCTTTGACGATGTCGTCGATGGCGCGGCTGACGGTTCTCTCGAAGGGCGCGGTGATGGTGGAGAAGTCGGTGTGGCGCTGCGTTACGAGGCTGGACTGCTCGTCGGTGGCGGGATGTTCGGCAGCAGAGTCGAGGTTCAGCGAGAAGAATTGGCGTTTGGGAGACATTTTTGCGGGATGGGGAGGTGGTTAAATGGTGTAAGGTTCTGGGCTTAGGGCGCGGTTGAATGAGGGGCTAAAGAGTGTGGAGGGCGGGGATGGCTAGAAAGGGTAATCCGGTGGGGTTGGAGGACTCGAGACGAGACGGAAGCACATATATCGTGACGAGGATATAGAAAGTGGCCGTATGGTGGAAGTTCGAGGAGCTTTGAAGTATTGATATATTTGTGCTTGCTTTCTTCACCCTTCTGTCCTTCTTCTCCCCGTCCTCCACACAAGCCGTCAAATCTCTAACGAGACGAGCGTATTGGCGCACTGCCTCAATACATTCTCGATTTCCATATGATTGAACTCATCTCTCTCTTGTCAGATTGCAAGATCTGGCCTTGTCTTCGCTTGGAATTGTGCCTGTACCTTTCAATCCAACCTCTACGTCCCCCACTCCCAAATATCCTTCCTCCAGCCCTCCGTCAACCCCTCATCCGCCCCAAACTTCTCCTGCCACTCAGTAAACCCACCCTTCAACACCAGCACCTTCTGCTCCTTCCCTATACCCTCCTCTTTCCCCTCTCCACTACCCTCTTCCGCTTCTTTCCCCACCCCTCCCTTATCTCCTAGCCTTTCTTTCTCCCTCAAATACCTCAACGCAGCACTCGGTCCCCTCTGCTGACTCAACGCGCAATGAAACACCACAACCTCTTTATCCTTCATCGTGCGAATCAGCTCGGGCGTTTTGTAATCGAGTTCCGCGCTGGGAAGCCATGTGGAGCCGCGGATATGGCCGCCTATGTGGTCGGAGTCGCGGACGTCGATGACGGCGATGTTGGCAGGGAGGGTTGAAGGTTTGGCAGCATCTGAGTCGGCTGTGCTGGGCGTTTGTGACAATTTAATGCGCGCGGCGAGGTCTTCGCGGGATATGTATTCGAGGTTTGCGAGCGTGAGGTCGGACATTTTGGATGTCTGTGTAAGGTTGGAGTAGCGATTGCTGCAGAGCAGGAAATGAGGTCTGAGACCCGTGCGTGAGGGAATGTATAGTCGAGGTAGCATGCGCGAGTATGTCACAGCTGCTGTCTGTTTGGAGGGGCAGGTAAGTGTAGTGGGGCACGCGTGGGGGGCGCCACGCGAAAGCACGTGTTCTGCCCAACCTTTATCAAGAACTTGCAAATAGTAAATCTCATGTCATATCCTAAAATGTCCGTTCTTACACTATATTTCCAGCCCTGGTCATGCGCCGCCGCGGTATCATCTGGTCGGGAACAGCATACAAAGGTATAGTACAATCGTGCCAATGCTAAAAAAACGCCATATATGCCACATCAATCGTGCTTCGCCCCGTTTCCATTACCGCCCAAGAGACCCTCCTTCTCGCTGAGGTTGATGAAACCTCGGTTGAACGGCCGCCGGTTCCTGCTCTTGCCCATGAGCACGATTGCGGTGAAAAAGCCTACTACCATACCCAGGCTGAGGAATGGGTGGGTAGTTACGAACGCACTCATCGAGACGAAGAATCGTGTGAATGCACTCCTAGTGTATTTTGGCGCCAGTTTTGGCGAAGGGACTGCTACCTTGCTCAGAGTTTCGAGAATTGAGGCGCGTGATGGCTTGATCTGTTCACCTGAGCTGGTCAAATCCCAGTAGCGGTGGCGCTGTGATGCATGTTAGATATGCGAAGTATGAGATTGTGACTAAGGTGACTTACATCTTCCTCGTTGATGATAATTCGTTCGCCATCCTTAACATCAATGCCATATGTGCTCTTAATCCAACGTCCCCACATGACACCATCAACCCATGCAAAGCCAACCTGAGTCTTCAGGAGCTGTTCTGTGTCAATGCGGATTTGCTTTGCGTCTCTGAGAGCTCGCTCGTCGTTCTTGTCAGTCGCTTCTTCAATGCGCAACTTCTTAGCATCACGAAGTTCTTGACGCTCGGCCTGGAAGGCCGCTTCGCGCTTGTCGATCCACTCGAGCGCCGCATTCTTCAGCTCACGCTTAGATCGAGTGAATTCGTCGGCACGTTCTCTTGTCAATACTGCAAGCACTACCATCCTGCTATCCATAATCTCCTTGGCATTCGACGATGTGAGTTCGGGCACAAGCGGTAGCCAGACCGTCTTCATCCAGGTGGTGATCTTCTTGGTGTCACGCATGTCCTTGGGTGTGATTGGCGGGTAGTACGAGGGCTTCCCATCGCGCGAAACTATCAAACGTGGGAATGTCGATATTTTGAAGCGCTTGGCAAGTTCTGCGTTATTCGTTTTGACCAGTTTCCCCTTTCCAACAATGTTCAGTGGAAGTCTCTCCAGAGCCTGGAAGTCCTCGCTGGTAGTCGCGTGATCGTAGAAAAATGTGAAGATCACTTCCTCGGTTTCCTCCATTTTCTTGAAGTCCTCTGCATCCACCTCTTGCACGCCAGCACGAACAGCGGCAACTTTCTCAGCATAGCTCATCAGATCACCAATTCCTCGCAGACCATCGTACTCTACACGCGCATTGCCCTGGAACAGCAGCATGGTCGGATATCCGCGGACGCCTGCCTCTTTACATAGCCTCTTCTGCTCATCACAGTTGACTTCGCCTATGTTCAAGTTTCCACGCATCTGACGCGCGAGATTCTTCCAGTTGGGAGCAAGCGCCTGGCAATGGTGGCACCACGGCGCGTAGAACTTGACAAACCATGGCTCATTGGAGTCGGTGACGAGCTTGGGGAAGTTCTCAGTGGTAAGAATTTGCACCTCTCCGTCCAGATTCGCCTTGGCAGTCGGTGTCGCCTTCGCAGGCTTGACAGCTTTGGTCGGAGTGCTCTTCGCAGCGGATACGGCAGCCTTCTTGTCTTCAGTGTCCACCTTCGCCTTCTCTTTGACTACGTCCTCGGTATCTGGACCAGCCTCCACCGACTTCGCGCCAGGCTTGGGTAGCTTGGGGCCGCCCTCCTTCCGGGTCCCTGGACGGATGGATTCGAGGAGCCCTTCTATCCACTTGCTCAGATGAGCCATGTCTTTGGCGCCAACCTCCTGCTGCACCAGCTTGCCATCTGTGAAGAAGAACAGCGAAGGATAGCTCCCTACGTTGTGCGCCACGCAAGCATCTCCAAATGCCTGGCAGTCGACTTTCGCAAACTTGAAATCGTAGTATCGCGTGAAGGAATTGAGTGAGTCGCCCTCACTTTCGTCTTTGGAAGTGATGGGTTTCGAGGTGTAGTAGAACTCGTACGCGGTCTGGTACGTCGGCTTGAAGTGCATGCAGTGGGGACAGCTTGGTGAGAAGAATTCAACAAGCCTATGCATTTGTTAGACGCATTGATGAAAATGAAGCCGAACAAACTCACCAGTTTCCCTTGGCGATCTCCGTGTCGAGGTTATGTTGTGTCAGCTCTATCATGGGCGGCACAGTCTGCCCATTGAATATAGTGTCGGGCTGCTTCTCCTCCCAGTCGTCGTCCGTGACCTTTGCCTTTGGAGTGGTTGTCTCAATTGCGAGGGCCGTAGTAAGCGTCGCCAGCGACAGGAGGGTGTAGAATATGGAGCGCATCGCGGCGGCGGCGGCGGGCTGCCAAGTGGTGGCAGCGGTGCGCGTGTGACAATACTACTGCTGTATTATAAAGCCCCGGTAAGATGGGTAACAGTTGTTAGTCGGCCCTCGAGCGATGGCAGGGTGTCACAGGCGGCGTGGAGGGCGTGAGAGGGGTTGTCGCTGCCAGGGGACAGAGTTACAAGAGGCGTCCTTACCAAAGGGACCGCGATGCCCGAGTGACAGGGATCATCTCCGCAGCGCTTGGCAGGCGCAACCACATCGCCAACCGTTGACGGCATCGATATTTCATTTGCCCATTGAGTCCGCCACGCCACGCGCACACGACCACAAACCATGAGAGCTGCTGCACGGCTCTTTGCCAGCGTCAAGCCCGGCCAGTTCCTCGAGGCCGGCGCCCCGACAGGTCTGACAGGTCTCCTCACCCACCCATCACCGCGCTCGACACTGCTGCACCACTACACCTCGACCCTCGACAAGCTCAAGCAGATGCCTGAGTCGTCCGTCTACCGCCAGTCCACCGAAGCCCTCACCAAGCATCGCCTCGCCATTGTCGAACAGTCCAAGCCTGCAGGATGGGAGGAATGGGAGGACAAGATCAAGGCGCAGGTGGAAAAAGACCCAGGTCTTGTTGAGCTCATTAAGCACTCGAGCGGCGGCGCAACTCTGGTGCTTCCAAGAGTCCAGGAAGTGGATGAGCGGTCAACTATGGCGGAATGGGATGGAGAGGTCGTGCAGTCATTTCCAGAGGGCATCCGGTCTGCAAAGGAACGCCTGCCCCACGCCAAGAAGATGAAGGGCGACGTCAACTACAGCCCTGAGCGAGTGTTCTCGCAGGTCAAGTTTGACCCGGAGCCGCAGTACACCACCGACGCGTATGTCTTGGGAGTTGTCAAGATTGAGGGGGGAAGCTGACATAGTGTATAGGATATCCGATCTTGAGAGCAAGCTGGGAGCTGGTCTGATCGAGGAGGTCATCCAGGTCGCCGAGGGCGAGCACAAGCTGGTCGACGACATGATCAAGAACAAGGTGTAAGTATTGGAGCTTTGAAGAATATAAATCTATACTAAGATATGACAGCTGGGAGCCACTCGAGGAGGCCGCACCAGAAGGCCAGTGGTCATACTTTGAGCGCAACACACATACAGGTACCACCTAGAAGCCATAGACTGAATGAGACTTTTATTGGCGGTGTATATAGCAGGAATTCAACAATTCAACCCGTGTACTACCATTCCAACGCCTGTGCCTTTGCTACTATTCTTGCTCGTCGATCATGCCTTCATCCTTGGTATCGTTACTGCGGTAACGTCGAGCCTAGCATATTACAACCTCATTATATGCATTTCACAGTACTCAGGCCCTTCCCCCTTCGCCCTCCATCCTACTCCCCATTTCCCTCCTTCTCTAATGCCTCCCGTCTAAGCATATTCCTCTTTCCCAACACCCTCAGCGTATTCTGCCGTTCAATCTCGCTCATCTCCCCCCAATTGCTGATCCGAGATAGCGTCCCGTCCTTGTTGACTACCAACGGACCCATGTGGTCTAGTTTGACGGTGGACCCGCCACTGGACATGTCGATTTTGGTTGTGGGCGTCCCATTGGAGGGGCTTGGGAGGGGGAGGTGGTGAGAGGATGCATTTGGGGACTGTTCGGATGTGTGGTTTTGGTTTGGCTGACTTGCTTGAGTGGACTGAGAGGATGGTGAATCTTGGCTTGGTTGATATGCCTGGGCAGATGGTTCGGAAGGTGGATTTTGGTCTGTCTGATTCGCTTGATTTGTAGAAGACATTTTGCGGAAAGCTGATGGTGTTCTTATGAGATTGAAAGAAGTCGTAAATTTGGTACGAGGAAAAAAACTCCTTTGTATATTTGAAAACCTCGTAATTGACTTCATTGAGTTGTATACGTGGTTTGATAGTTGGAAGGTGACTGCCTGTAGAAATTGTGAGATGTTCTAGCCTGCTTTTGCGAGGCTTCTAGAAACCTCGACGTTCGGCGCCCGCTTCCATCGCAACACCGCGATGTTGCTGAGCACGTAGAGGCACGCGTCTTCATCGATGGACCTGGCCTGCATTCTCTGAAACAAACTATGTACAGCCGTGTTGAAGCATCGCGCATGTCCGCCTGTACTTCGCGGCCGTCGGACATGCGCACCCCGGCTCACCGACGCTGGATCGCTCACGTAATGACCGCAATTGCAACACATCCCACGGAACACGAAACCTTATCTACTCTTATTCAGGTACAGGTCATTTCGTCGCGCCGATTATTCATACTATTAGGACGAAGGGAACCCAACGCACCGAGGCCGAAGTACAAGAGAAGAGAGCCCGTTACTGTGTCCACACATGAAGATCGGCACGTGCCGTGCAGTCATTGGATGCATGCAAGCGTGCCGTCCGGTGAGACATCCAAATGGCTCGCTTCGCAAAGGCATGGGATCTGCCTTCGACTGAGTGTGCACACATCGCGTTCCTGTCACGACTCACGTGAGATGTGGATTCGCGGGACCCCGTCGCATCTCAAAACCAACGTCGAGCAGGCTCTGACGTTGCAAGCAGCAGCATGCACGAAACTCCATTTGCGGCGTCACCTCCGGCCTCGTCACGAGTCACTCAAAATTCGAAACCCGACAGGCGGAGCTACTCACCCGCCTAACTTCGGCCAGCATGTGCAGACAGCCAGGTCAGGCAAAGTTAGACCAGCCATCCCAGCTCGTACCTCTGCGCCGGGAGGATAATTCCTGTCAGCGCCTCACCGACTTTCAGCCTCGAGGCCAGCGTTGCGCCACGCTGGCAACGCGTGACCCCGAGTTTCAAACGGAATATGTACGTGTTTGGATGCCCAGGCAGGCAGGCAGGTGTAGCGGGCGCGAAAGCTGCACGACATTTCCCGTCTGCTCGCCGTTGTTCCCTGCCTGGGACGTTGCAGGATCAGGCTGTGGTAAAAGAGGGGCCACACACTGCGTTGCCGAAATCTATCAGTCAGCCCCAGTGCTCCCGCGTCGTGTGGGACTGAGCTTATTCTGACATCTCTCAAGATCTCTTGAGCACTGCTCGTTAGATCTCCTCAGATTCACATGCAGAACACATGCAGGGCAAGTGGGCAGCAGCAGTGGCATCCGACAGTCTTGTCAGCCACTTGGAAACACTCTCATCTCCTGGCGTCTCGGGCGGACAAACGGGAAGATGAGGTGCCTGCATCTGCGCAGCCATGTGTGCTTAGGACGAGGAAACACGTGGGGGCCGGATCTGCTCTTTTCCATCGTCATTATTCACAACTTACCAACCAGGACCAACATGCAGACTACGCCAGGGCAAAGAATTCCGTATCGCGACAAAGCGGTAATATCGCCGGCGACGCCTCGTCGTCGCATGCGGCAGCATCGGCCTACTTGGCCGTATCTAGGCGCAGCGATTGATTTACTAGAGACTGCCAAGCCGCGACAAATGCAACGTGAACAACAAACCCGAGCAAAAAGCTTCTGGATGATGTGACCTCAGTCGTGCTCGGCCCAGGGTAAGAACACCGGATGTGTCACATCCTGTTGTCGAGAGACGAGTCAGCACCGTCGCGCGGCATGCCACTTTTAGCATGCTCACGATCAGCTTGCCAGCACGCAAGCTCACTGGCCGACGCTGAGTTCAACATTCAGCAAACCCTGAGCGGCGTAGCGTGGATTGCGTAACTAGCTCACCATCCGAACAAGCTGCGAGACGTGTTAGCGCTCCATGTCAACTTGCTGCAGCAGCAGTTTCGCTCGGGGATCCAGGTGCTGGCGCTGCTTCTGTGCATCATTCTGGAAGAGCAGTTTCAAGGACCCAGTGGCTTCAGCAATCAATCGAGGGTCGCACAAGCCGAGATCTTTGCCGGCCCGTTGGCATTGTACTGCAGGGGTCCTTGTCTAGCAGGCTGCATTAGGCGGCGATACGTCACGCACATTGAGAACTTTTCGCTCAACATCCGCACACTCTCGGCGGCTGAGACATAACGAACGCTCGAATGTCTCAAAGCACCCCATGGCACCAACAATGCGCAATATGGAGTACCAACAGCAGAAGGATAGCCGAAGTTTTATGAAGAAGAAGCAAAATGCGGGCGTTCACCGGAAGCTTTCACGTCTTTGATGGGAAGCGGAGTTAACACATCACCCTGGTAAGGTTCACAAGCCACAGCCGCCAACACAGCTCGAAGCTCGGCCTCGCTCGGGACTGGGCTCGGGTGAGTTGCTGTCACTCGCTGGGACTCCGATCCGATGCGATGGCATGCTATTTGGGGGAAGGCGTGGCCGGGCATCGTGGGCGTTGTGCAGCATTGACATGGGTAATGAAATGAGAGAAGATGTATTGTGTAAGGGCATCTGTTCGACAGCTCGTACAGAGGGAAGCACGAAACGCTGCAGAGGCGTCTGTCTGATGGGAGAGCCGGAAGGATACAAGCTGAGCCATGCACGACTCAGGTCCGCGGAACAGGCGCGTACATAATAATAATATGATGTGTTTGAACACCCAAGGCATGTGTGCAGGCGGTCGAGCGCCTATTGTGCATTGTGCTAGCGATCATGTGTCGTCACTGCCACTGAGCATCTTCTCATATCACCAACGGCCTCGATACTACTAGCATAGGGCGCATGGTGCCGGAGAAGTTTTGAAAAATCAGTCATTATCACGTGCCCGGACCATCTCCCACGTCCCGGGGTCGCTCTTTGCTAAACTTGCACATCCTGTCAGTTGTAGCAGGCAGGCCTACGCACTCCCGACGCCGTTGGCACGAAACAGCTCCCGACTGAAATTCTCTAGCCGTTTCCGCCTCCCCTCCCATTTCCCACTCACCTTTCACATCCGACACACGATTAACAGGATTAATTCCCAACTTATCCTTCCCAGCCCCCGGCAAGCTCCGGCGATAAGCAGTGCGGAAATCAGGTTACAGCGCGGAATTCGCTCGCGAGCAGCTCGCTCAAATTTTCCGCCGAGCTCTGCCTAGCAAGCTCTTCTAGGTACTCGTTTGCGCTCTCTGCACCCGTCTCCCCAACTGCACCTTTCGGCTCTCTTCCGTGGTCAATTATCCTGCGCCTGTTCCTGGAAGCCTTGCGTTTCGACGACTCCACTTGGACTATCCGCACTTATCGGTTGAGCCTCAAGGGTGAGTGGGCCGCCGATCCATAACGCCCTTGTCACTCGCGCGGCACGCGAAGCGCCAGACAAACTCCTCCAGTAGTGCAAGACAAGATTCCTCACCACTACACTTTTCTCAGCAGGACCCATCGCTTGCCACACTACACCACACCATCCCTCTTGCCCTCTCCGCGAACTTGTGGGAACCTCAACTCCACTTGGGTAACCAGCCGCGCACCGACTGCCCATCACCAGCCTACCCCCACGGCTCCACAAAGCTTCTCGTCGACACGCGCTCCAGACGTGTCACTGTCGTTGCTTGTGTCTCCCCTCGGCACGCCAGCAGCTGTCACGACCACCATCCGGACCTGAGTTGCAACGGATGAGGACACCACCAACAACACCCATTGGTCGCGCATTCTTCGACATTTCCCTACCCACCATCCCCACCACATCTGCTTGAGAATGGATCATGGAGACCGCTTCCGCCAGCCTGGTGGCATGCCGCAGTACCAGTCACTGAACCAGCAGTCCTACAACGGCGCGCAGAACCAGCTGCCAGTACTCCCGCCGCTCCACAATGCTGCGCCATACGCACCCATGTCGTACGGCGGCCACAATAGCAACCCTCAGACGCCTCACACGCCTGTAACCTCCGCGCCCAATGGCAGTGCCAGCATGGCTCACCCGCCTCTGCGGCCTCTCCAGCCCTCGCCGTCCTCGTACATGCCTATGTCGTCCGCGTACTCGCAGGCCCCGCCTCTGTCCACTGCAGGCGCCCACTCCAACTCGCACCAACTCGCGCCGACGCAAGGAATGGGTCTGACACACCCGTCTTTATATCCTCATCCTCCGGTGCTTGCGAACCAGGAGCCCGAGCCGCTGCATGTTGTCGGACAGCAGGGACGGCGCGGTGTTCTGCCTACGCATCCTGGTCGGCCCGCTCCTGCAGCGGGCAAGACGCCCACGAATGCGACCAAGAACGCCGAGGGTAAATATGAGTGCCCGCATTGTAACAAAACGTATCTGCACTTGAAGCACCTGAAGCGCCATCTGCTCCGCCGTAAGTCGAATGTCTCATATACCGTAGTCCCGCGCTAACGCGATCCAGATACCGGCGAGCGTCCTTATTCTTGCCATCTTTGCAAAGACACTTTCAGCAGGAGTGATATCCTGAAGCGCCATTTCCAAAAGTGCTCGATCCGGAGGGGTAACCCCACAGGTGCGAATCATCTGCAGCACGCGCAGAACCATCTCAAGAACAGGCAGCCCACTGCTCCAGAGCAGAACTCGTATCTGCATAACATGCCCAACACATCTATGCCGTACTCGGACGGCGGTTATTCAATGGGAATGCCGCAGATGCCGCCCGTAGGACCTAACGGGTTCAACGACAGCTTGCCTTCCATCGCAAACCACCAATCCATGTCAGCGCGCACTTCGCGGTCAAACAGTCTGATACGGCCCGCCAGTGGCATGGACAACGAGAACAGGCGCAGCATGTCGCAGCTTGAATTCCAGAACCGCGGTCTGAATTTCAACGACTTTCGGCCGGATGGCTTGTCCAACGACTACGCGGCGCAACAAAACCAGAACGCGTCCGCCGTCAACGGCGCCAACAATCACTACAACTACGAGCATCCCGCGGCTGCGGCCGCTAACAGCGCCATGTCGAACAACGGAATGCCGGTCAAGACGGAGGGCGCGGACGCGAGCAACTATGGGGTTCAGTCGTTGCCCAACGTGGAGGGCTTGTCTAACGGACAAGACAGCTCGCTGTGGCGGAATGGTACGTTCAATGAAGCCTCGCATCTCATGACTTCCAGTACGGCAGGTGGCCCATACCAAAAACAATCTCCTTCGGTTCTGACCGGCCCCTTCTAGACATCAGATGATACACCAAATGATACATTGTTGGGGCTATTTTCGCCCGCTCCCGGTTTTGTCGACCAGTCTTCCGCCGTTGACAACTGGTTCCTTGATCGGCCCATGACGAACCCCCTGCAGCAAAAGACGGAGTCGCTTGTGGCCTTTTGCTTTCCGAACGCGGCATCTTTGACTCCTGGGTCGAAAGAGGCGGACGCCTACAACATGCTTAGAGAATGCTTGGCGGGTGATAACGTGAGGGCATTTTTACATGAATATCGACACTACCACGCCCACTGGCCCTTAGTCCACGCGCCAACTTTCGACCCCCTTACCGCAAATCTTGGTTTGGTCTTGGCCATGTGTTGCATCGGTGCTGTCTACTCGGATAGGGTTGATGCAAAGGATGTCCGCTGGCTGATGGACATTGTCCGTGCAGCTGTTGTGAGATCCAGTCAAATTTGCAAATTATCCCAGGCTGAGCAGCATACCGGTGACCTTTATCAAATGACTCCTGCACACGTTGAAGAATTGCAATCTCTCATGTTACTCCACGCTATATTCCTCTGGCACGGATCTCAGAAACAACGGCAGCAAGTGCGCGAGGAATTCGGGACGATTGCCAGCATCGCCCGTCGTGCTGGCTTGCTACATCCTCTACCACGTGGACACCCGAATTCAAGCGCACTGCACCAGCCAGGGCCAGTAACTGGTGATGAGGTCAATACATGGAATTGGGCAACATGGATCGAAAATGAGAAGCGCACACGATTGATGTGCGATATTCTCCTGCTTGACGCCTGCTCGACCATATTTTTCAACACTCAGCCACAATTCGACGCGCGCGACTTCAGGATTCCATTACCGGCAGACGATGCGGCCTGGGAAGCAAGAACGGCGGAGGACTGTGCCAGTGCACTAGGCCTGAGAGGACAGGCAGCGCAGATAAACAACGTGTCAGGCAGCCGACGAGCAAAGCAGTTGGGTATTGAGGAGGCATTGCAAGTCCTGTATGGAGCCGGGCATGGTCGATTCCCCGAGCGGGCGACCA
Organism: Parastagonospora avenae f. sp. tritici 18332-5; assembly: GCA_022559985.1. NCBI lineage: Eukaryota > Fungi > Ascomycota > Dothideomycetes > Pleosporales > Phaeosphaeriaceae > Parastagonospora > Parastagonospora avenae. The sequence continues at coordinate 83,719 of JAFJTR010000013.1, forward strand.
ACGTGTTCGGAAAATTCAGTACGTGGTTCAACACTATGCTTGTAATGTCATGCTAATCTCCTTCTAGTACTCATCCATGCCCTCCACAACCAGATCTACAACACCCAGCGACAGCTCCTCCGTCGAGGTTCCGTAAGCGGTAAAAGCACACCGCCTGACGGATCTGCAACCCCACCAAAAGCCGTCAACGAACAAGCACAGCAGCTACTTCGATCTACGTTCAATGCCCTCGAGTCATGGAAGAAGATCTGGGACACCGATCTGGTTATTCAGTTTCCGAACAACCAGCCACGAACCGGGTTTTGCAGGGACGGTGTTCATTACTATTTCCTTGCTCAGATTTTCCTTCGCAACTCTCGACCTCAGGAATGGGCTGCGCCTGCAGACCTTCGTTGCAGACAGGTCTTCCATTTGCTTAAACAGATCCGAAATCACGTTGCTTCTGATTCCGCTCAAAAAGGCATTGACGTGGGGTCAATCAATACTGTCGCGGACGACTACGCGCTGGCCGACCTAACCCTCAACATGCGGCGTCTCTTCACGCCTATACAGGACGAGCCTGCTTCTGCAACACCAGATCCGCAATACGTTCCACCCCGATATCCTAACCCTGCGCCCCTCTCGTCATGATCAACGAACAGCGCTCGAAACAAATACCCCGATCATTGAGCCTCGGCTCCACCAACCCCAACACTGTATCATTGGTGTACCATCACGAAACGACGTTATACATATCATCATCTCGAATAACTAAATCAGCCATCATAATCATCAAGGATGATTCGCTCAGCAATTATGTGGTCTGTTGAGCTTTGCATTTTCATCGGAGTTCTAGGGGCTGATTTTGGGTGACATTTCAATCAACATCACGAAAACTCGGGCGGACACATCACGATTCCCCTTCAGAATACTCAGAAAAAGCATTAGACATGTCCCCGTACAGTACGGGCGTTTGCCTGGTGCAAGCAAATCACGGCCACAACATCACCAATAGAAGAAACTAGCATGGGACAGCATGAGGATTTAATCGGTTGTCTCCCGCGAGACAACGTAGATTAGATTGTTTGGACGGATTTGGTGCGTCACCTTCGGTGTATATCTTACTTCCAGTCAGCATTACTCTCACATGCATGGAGACTTTGCTTGTGCAATGTAGATAGAACCAGTGCATTACGTGCGAGCCATGTATTTTTGTTAGCATCCCCCTTATGAAAAGTTCAAATATATGTCTTACAAACATCCCAATCGTCAACCTATAGCATTTCCTACTATCTGACACGTCACGGTAAGCCAAGCTTTTGATGGGTAGAAGGGATCTTTTCGCGCTGACAATCCTCGTTAGCAAGGTATATTTGTCATTCCTTTCGCCTTCAATGCGCAACCGCGTCTCGCTAATGCTGAGTAGCCTTTCTATCGACCAAGACTTCACAAGTCGAAGGTTGGTACTAGCACCAAGTACCGAAGTGGTTCGGCAATTTTACGTGATCTATCGGTCCCAAAATACGACCAACTTCAAGCAAGACACCAACATTGCATCTCGAACGGTCAATTTGGTTAAGTTAACTGGAAAAGGGCAAGTCTGGACTACGCTCACCGAATGACATGACAGAACTGACAACTTCTCTGCATGTAAACAGTTCACTGTTTAACAATGCCTCTTTCTATACAGGGATTTCGGGTCCCCTCAGTCCACCTCTCCTCGTTGCCCGTCCGACACACGATTTGGGTGGTACGCCCCGCTTTCGGCCATGAAAATGATGGTTTTTATGCAACGAAAATGCTGGATCAGCCTATGATGGTTATGGAAGCTTAAAGCGCTGCACAACCATTTCCAATATGCCCAGTTGTGTAAGCCGTGGCTCTGCATCACGAAGGATTCGAGCACCTCATCAGGTTCTAACAAAAGCTTCCGATCGCGAACAATGGGCAGTCTGGCTTGCTGCTGAACATCGACGAGCTCTCGCTTCAGTTTAGGATTATCGACATTTTTCTGGATGCAAACAGGCGATACTAATCAACCCAAGTGCCAAACCACAACATGAAAGCGCATTATCAACGTCACACCAATAAAGAAGGTTGCAGTCACCATGCCAGTATCTCTGCCTCGGCCTCGTATGCCATCTCTGGTATCTAGGAGGCCATTGCAACGAAGCTTAACACCGGATTCCTCTTCAATCAAGCCTCGCCCGACATATGCAGCCAAGAGCTTGCCATTTTCTTTCAGATCGAAGCCTCGGACTTACAAGCCAAAGAGATATCCGCTATCTCTATCGTCAAGCCCGCGGTCCACGTCGACATCTCTCCCAACAACAAGAGTTCCGTCACGGGTCCCATCATCAAATACTGACAGCACCGACGATGAAGCACAACTGCCGGACCTTGTCGCCCCCGTGCGAACATATACCGAGTCAAGCAAGAGTTCATCCAGATCTTCCGCTCCAAAAGCTACCACAATCGTCATCGACCCCTCCCACAGTCTGCGAGCCATGCAATCTGTCGGCTCAGACACCAGCCCCACCGACAGCAACTGCACCTGGCGTACTTCAGACCGCTACCTGAACCACAGCCAACTTTCTATCGCCGGTCCAGAAGTCTACAAGCCCACTGGTAGCCCAGCCTGGCTCGTGGAAGAGCTCAACATCCGCCCTCCAGTGCGCAAGCCTTCGCTCCAAGTCACAAACTGGAACGAAACGGACTGGGACGAACCCATCTACGGCCCCTCTGCCGAAGACCTCGCGGACCTGATTGAGCGCGAGAGACAGTGGGACGAGGAGCAGCAGCGACCCAAGCCGTGGCGCCCGCTCCAGCGGTTCGCGAGTTTGAAGAAGGATTTGGCTGGTGGAATTAAGCGAACCATAAGTTCGGGAAAGAAGAAGGAGTTTGAGCCGCGGGCGCAGCCGGTTAGGACGCAGAGCGAAAAGCAGGTTGAGAGGCCAGGGGGCGTTATGAGGGCGAATACGATTGGGGCAGCGTATGTGCGGAGGTGGTCGATTCGCAAGCAGAAGAATGGTGAGGAGGGCGGCGAGGCTTGATTGCTTGAACGATAGGTCTCTGAAGGTAGACAGGACTTGGGTTCGGGTGTAGGTAACAATTATCTCAAATGCTCGAATGACAGGTCCTTGAAGGTAGACAGGACTTTGGTTCAGACGTTGGTAACGATAACCTGGGAAGCTCAGAAGACAGGTCCCTGAAGGTATACAGGACCATGATTCAGTTGTAGGTGCGCGTATTTTGAGATTTTCAGATGTGAACCAAGGTTTGGCATATTAGCACGCACCGAGAACAGAATGTCTAGTGCTATGCATTTGCACCTATAAATTCTGCATTTCGATTCAATTTCCTCTCAAACCTCTTCACACCACACATCACAATCCCCCTTGAGAATACCTCATTTCCACACCAAAAATGTCTTCGCCCACTACCATCCCCTCCCCTAACCTCTCTCCTCTCGGCCACCACCTCGTCACCCACATTCACTACCCACATCCTCACCACCCTCACACAAGCCCAATACCTCTCCACAAAACTCCTCCTCAAGAAATTCCTCTTCACCCGCGCCAGTTTCAAAGAGGCTTTCCACAACCCCCTCCACCCCGACCGCGACACCCTCGAACTGTGCATCTACACCTACCAATCCCTGCACGAGTGTCTGCGGACATGCATGTGCACGCCCTGGGATTTCCAGCGTGCGATTCTTGGCGCCGCATTCCCGGTTGTACATGACTGGGTGTGTGAGATCAAGGGGAGTGAGAAGCGCGATGCGAGGAATCTCATCGCGCATACCTTCAATACGGGGAGGGAGTATTGCGACCTGTACAACAGGTTAGAGTGTGTGGATGAAGGCGACGCTATGATGGAGAGGGATGTGGTTGCGCTGGCGAGTGAGCTTGAATTCTCAATTGCTGTGTTCACAGAGCAGATTAAGGACATGCCGGTGCAGGAGAGGGTTGAAGAGGTGCGTGTTGTGGAGGATTCATCGGTGCCTATTCCGGAGGAGTGGAGTAAGGGGGAGGATGTACAGTGGGATACTACTCCGACTCCAGTGGGGTGGAGGTGGTCGGTTCGCGCTTTGAGGAGCCGGGCGTAATTCAAAATGTTGAGGCGTGTTTAGATAAAGGAAGTTGTTGTAATTGAAGCAGATGTGTTCTTGTCATCATTTGCTCCTTCGTCACTTTTTTGAAGTGTTGTGATACAGTAAAGCTATCCAGGGTAGGCTTTCGTGTCCTGTTCTTACGTACAACCAGCCCATAATCTGCTGTAAACTTAGTAGGTATGCCCGCAATGTCACGATAATGTCCTAAAACATCGCAAGTCTTGTATAATCAAGTAATTCGTTGTTGATGTAAGCTGTATATCTTCAAGCCATTACCACTCACGTCTGCTCACATGATTTCGTTGCGTATACCTTCAGCCTGCAATATCATGTCCTCCCAAATTGCTCGCCCATGTCTTTGTAATACCTTTGTTTATAGCTTCAGCCTATACGATCAGTCACAGGATCGTTCAGCCATTCCAACACATCCTCCGCGACCTCCCGAAATGGCAGTAGTCCATCGGGAACGCTGAGCGTCCCTACCACAACCATTCTCAGCACTGTCCTAGTATTTCAATAGATTTCTTCTGAAGAGTGCTGCTACTTCTTCAGCGCATTGGAAAGGACCACGACTGTTTTGGTGAAATCTATCAAGCCACATCGCGGCTCGTCGCGCGCTCGAAAGGAGCCGACAATGTGTTCAGAGAGGGCCTCACAATGCTCCGGGCATGGACGATCGACGAATGCACCTGCGTCCAGAAGACAACGCACGATGTGGTACACTGGAATTTGCAGCTGGGCCGGCTTCTTCCGGGGCGGCAGAAACGCGACCAGAGGCAGCTTTCTAATGCTAAATGAAAGTAACAAGTTGACAATGTTCTCTCGTCTGCTGTCGATTGCCAGCTGCATTGGGTCCTTCGCCGAGGATTGACAGAATGGAGATGTCGTCCGTATAGTAATGATCCTATTCTCTAAGAAGTACTTGACAATGGCTACATGTCCGTGGGTGATTGCTAAAGAGGCTGCGCTTTGAAGGTTGTCGTAGTACTCGAACACATTGGCGCCGGCTTGACGGTCGATTACTGCTTTTAGTAGACCGATGTAACTGAACTTTGCGGCTTTCATTCGACAGTCTTTTCGTAGCCAGTCGACATCTTCGATATCTGCCGTACTGTGTGTCTCATAGAATTTGAGCAGGAAATTCGCAGCATCTGGGTGACCGTTTCAGATCGCGCGTGGCACAGCAAGCTCGATTAGGTTCAAGACCTTGTTAAGACCACCATTGGGGTTTCCTTGGGCGCGATCTGAAGCCTCGACATGATCGATAAGGGTGCTCAGACACTCGACCTTGCCAGTGATCGCTGCAGCCGCGATAGCGTTGAAGAATCCCTCCTCTTTGCTGCTTGATGGATTGGCACCGCATTCAAGGAACTGGTGGACTGCGATGATGCTACCCACCGCTGCGGCTGCTGCCAATTTATCGTTGAGTGTCTGGCGACCTGAGCCAAGATATCTGATGTGTTGCTTACTAAATCCGACAGAGAACCAGTCAATCTGATAACCCATCTTACGGATGTTCCGGTAGTTATGTATGAATACACTAAGGAGTTCTTGGAGGTAGGTTTGGAGATCCTGAGGCGGAGGGCCAATTTGATATAGATCTTGGGCAACTTGCTAGATATAGTTTACGAACTCGGAATGTGGGCTGCGCCTCGATTTGCCTAAATGCCTCAACAAGATTTTAGCATGTTGGCTTTAGCAAAGTCGATGGGCAATTTTATGTCATTGGCGAATCGCAGATATCCTAAAGAACGGCGGCGATATGTATAAGGACATATCTGTGTGAAGAGTTCCTCGTTAAGACGAGCTGCGAAAGTTCCTTCTCTAATATTAGCATGGGTCTCTCCAGGAGTGACATGCTTATTTACGACATACTGAACGAGCGAGAAATTTATGGTGTAGCTCTATGCCATCGTCTAAGGCTGCAATGATCATGTCAAAGAGCTCCGTCGGCAAATTCAGCAGGTGACATGTTTTGGCTGTGTTACAGTGTATGGACGGCGGGTCATCATGGGATAGTTTCATGATAGACCCGAGCTTGATTTTGAGGCGGGTTGTGCTCAAGTGCTCAAAGCGGCGGAGCCCCGGAGGTTTCTAGACGGGTGTTGATGGAACAATGTGCAACGATCGTCGCAAGTATGGTAGACGAGCTTGTGCAAAGTAGAGTTGATGCGGCAGAGTGAGGAGAGGCCCAGATCTAGAGTCTAATATAGACTTGTGGGCGATTGGAAGAAAGCGCAACGCTCGGCTCCACTCAGATTATCACGATGAGGGATTTGGACTAGTGCGGAAATGGTAGTTGGTATGACAACGAGGATGGGGCAACTGAAGACTGGCGCTTGCATCTGAGGTGATCGTGTACAGGGAAAGTCATACCGTTAAATCTTATGTCACTATCTTCGAGGATTCGGGCGATAGTTGCATTGAGAGCTACTACTAGAAAATGGGGTAGCTGAAGGACTCATCCCGGCAACAACAATGTAGACAGAACTCTTCATGGAAAACCATATCCCTTTTAGTATCACTAGAAATCACAAGCCAAATAGTCCTTACCTTTTTCGATGTTTTTACGCAGATCATTTTGGGACCATCAGGCTCGTTGACAGCAAGCGCCCAAAATTAGTTTTTCGTAATCTACCACCGATACCCGAATGTCACTTTCTACCTAGGTATTAAAGCACTACGTAGGTGATGCCAAAGACCTGGTAAAAGGACGGTGTATCTCAAGTTTCCGAAATCGTGCTGCTCTTTCGTCTACGTCTTAGTACATGATATGGCGCATATATTCTAAACGCTAACTTATTGGCTGGTAAAACTTTTGCTGCCTAGTCACCTCAGGTCGGCCCAGTGGGCGAGTAACATCAAGACCATTACCTGTTGATCTTGTGCACAGCCCCAAGCCGCGCTTATCAGCACGTGTATATGCTAGCCTTGCCGCTGCTACCTACCTACCATAGGTACCTCACTCTCCCTTCTAGATTTATTTTTTATCCCCTAGTTCTACGTCAGACTGATTTTTTAATGCCGATAGCAACAGTCTCTCATATCTCTCTTGCCTTGAGTCAACATTAAGCATTCTCTGGGTTCGCACACACCTGAAATAGGTTACTTCTCCCGAATGGCGGCACCGTCTCTGCACTCTCTAGAGAATGCGTCAGAACTGATAATTAAAGATATCACTGAATTGTGCGACTCATGCATTAAGCTTACTGAAGCTATTGTCGCGGATTCGGGCAAACTGTTTGGCGGAGAAGGTATGAGGCAATACAATAGGTATGAAGCCCAGATTTGCACTCAAGATTGCGGTATGGATTCATGCAGACTTTGCGAGATCATGGCGGAGCAATTATATAACTAAAGACAGCAGCTGGGAAGAGAAGAGTCTCCACTAGAACCAATGTATTGGAAACAACCCCAGTTGCACATGTCCAGAGAATACAACAGCTTGCACATGCCCACAGAACGCGACAGCGGGACATATGGCTCTAATCGTGTAGACCGTCGTCCAATATGCGGATTCAGGATCGGGGCCTATGAATATAGCTTTGAGGACGATGGGTTTAGCCATGGTATCTGGGCGGACGAAGGTGCATCAAAACGGTCCTACTTAGTTGCCGCTCTGCTGACGAGATATTTCAGGTAGTCCAGCGAGTGCAGCCCTGATTAATCGCCCGCCGATTCTTAGTCCGAAAATGAATAAAGTTTGCGAGCTGGTCCAGCGCTGGCGGAACGAGTGCGATGCTCACAAAGAGTGCACGCGGCACAATGATACGCCAATGCCAACTAGTGTTCTCGCGCGATGCGGGGACGATTCACGACATTCGGTTCAGCTCATTGAAAGCATGGGACGAAAGGGCCGATATCTGGCCTTGAGCCATTGCTGGTGCTCAAGTGAAAGACGGCCGCTACGCACAACATCGAAAAAATATCAGATGCATCAACATGGCATCCCATTCGAAAATCTTCCCAAGACGTTCCAGGATACAGTAGAATTTGCACAAGGCATTGGCATCAAGTACGTTTGGATCGACTCATTATGCATAATACAAGGCAATAGTCAGGATTGGCATTCGGAAGCAGTAAAGATAAGAGATGTGTACTGGATCGTTGCTTTCGTTGTGGCCGCCTCGGGTGCAAAAGACTCAAGTGAAGGTCTCTTTGTCAGCGAGCGCCCCATTCTTGCTATCTTGCGATTGCCGTATAGGGTGACTAGAGAATGTAAAGGAACATTCAACATGGGAAAATTGCCAAAAAAGAGAAAGGATAGTGATTGCAATCCAGCAGCTGGTCCCCTCGATCGAAGAGCCTGGACGCTCCAAGAGCGTTATCTCGCGCAACGTTTGATAACATTCATGCCGCATTGCATCTCGTGGACTTGCAACATGGCAGCTGCAGCTGAAACAGGGGAAACGTTGGCAGGATTTCATCGGGTAGAAAAGTGGACCGACCTGCTAGAAGAGTATACGACAAGATCTCTGACGTTTGCCTCGGGTCGTATTGAGGCTCTCAGAGGAATTGGTCAACTATACCAGGGTTATCGGAAAGACCCATACATTGCGGATTATGGAACGTGGGAAGAAGAGCTCGTGTTCCAACTGCTTTGGTTTAATAGAGGCTCCTCGTTCAAGGACGGTAGCTTGACTACCATGCCTTCATGGAGCTGGGCCGCTACGGAGAGTGCTAAGAGATGGCTGCCAGAAGGGGACAACTTCGTGTGGAACAGCATTCTTCAGGCAGAAGAAATGCCAGAACGACTGTTCATCACCCCTGCAGGGCATCTCCAAGTCTCTGGACATTTGAGCACCATCAAAGTGGCCCCAAGCTGTGTGCCAGACGAGTTCACTGCACGCGACCTCGAGCCTAACGGATTACAGACCTTCCTTTACTCGTGGGAAGAATGGAAAAGAAATGGACCCGGCGTTCATATTCTCACGCAAGATATAGATGGTACGCGTGGCTACGAAAAGGCAGTGATAGGGATTGCTCGATTCGACAACGATGCAACAACGACATATACCCACACACACTTTCTTGCAAAGCAAAAGAATAAATCCGAAGAGTGGTACCCGCTGTGGAAGCCTTTTGTGAAAAAGGAATTCATCGTAAGAGTTCACCATGCAATCAAGTATCGAGCGCTGAGACTAACACCCATAAGGATGACTTAGTCCACCATACCGAGCCGTACCCTAAGTTTGTGTACTGGGCAATTCTTCTTGAACTCGTCGGCGAAAACAAATTCAGGCGCGTAGGTCTTGCGACCCTCTTACCAGTCGCGTACAGAGCTTTCCAACTCGAGATTCAAGATTTCGAGATAGTTATCGTTATTTCCTTTCACTAGTGAGCCTACCAACATCGGTTTTATTAAGTCTGAACACTGCTGACTGCTGGGTATGCAAGAATGGAATGTTCTGTTTTGCATGCGAATCATCGACAGCGAAGGTAGATACTGCGGCTGTTATCATCGCACCTACCTGCAACGGGATCACAACCTCACGACTTATGCAGCAAGAGTGCGAAGTGCACCTCCTCTTACTCCATGATTTCACTGGGCTTATTTGCAACTCAAGAATACAAAACGTAGAGAACCACGACTCCATCTTAAGCCGCTTGCGGAACTAGATGATGAATGCATTCTGTAACTTACGATTGTTTTTGTTGCTTGTATATACAAAGGAGGAGAACTACAGAAGTGATGGCTCAGGGGTTCTGGTCTGAACGCTGCTCGGACGCTGCGATCAGTGCGTCTGATCGCGTAGCTGAGATATTGACGATACTTATGATCCGACACCCGACGTTGTTTTGGACTATCCCTCGATATGTAGCAGAATACTGTGTTGTTGGTGGGCGACTTCATTAGGGACACGGCCAGAAATCTTGTAAAGGCGTTCTGAGCAAACACTGAGCCCTCTTTACTATTATTTTAGCAATTTCTCGGTGAAATATAAGTTGAAAAGGATGGAACCGTGATGGAGATTAGCCCGTGTCCGCGACGAATGATCTCTTATCAGCAAATGCCCGCTAGCGCCGATTCACCCCACTCATGCTGTCAGTGGTGACTCAACCAACCACAAGTCCTATAAAGCGCTGTCATCAAAGATGCATCAGAATGTAGCCCGACTCAATCGCGTAAGATGTCCTTGGTCGATATTGTATTGGGCGCTTCGCGAGCCTCCCCAATGCTCACAATCCTCCTTACCCCCGTAACTCTGCTACTCATCCGATCCTTCTACCGCATCTTTGTCCATCCTTTGTCGCACATCCCAGGTCCCCTTCTACCAAAAACAACCTCTTTATGGCTTCATTATCACGCCTATATTGGAGATGAAGCGAGCGTCATTCACGAGCTGCACGCCTGTTATGGACCTCTCGTCCGGGTCTCGCCAAACGAGGTAGACGTCAGTGATGCCGATGCTATACAGCCCATTTATGTCAGCAAGGGCGGATTCCTCAAGGCAGCTTGTTATGCGAACTTCGACATCGACGGACACAAGACGATATTCTCCACCACAGACCATGACCATCGCGCTGCGCGGGCAAAGGCTGTCATGCCGCTCTTCTCGACCAAGGCGTTGAGAGAGAACGAGAGTGCAATTTGGGGATGCGTCGATCGAATGATTGAGAGACTGAAGTCTGAAAGCAAGAGCAAGGGACCGGTCAATGTGCTAAACCTGACGCGAAGTCTGGCTGTCGATGCGGTTTCGACCCATCTGTTCCACGAGAACTACGATGGCGTCAGCGAACAAGGTCCGACTCTTTCCGTGTCAGCGTTTGTAGATGCCTTCGTCGCCGTTGGGCGCTTCTTTTACTTGCCAACCGTCCTGTTTGTTTGGTTGGAGTGGGCCATTACGAAATGGCAGGCCGATCGAGAGACTGATGATAGTATGACGCTGGTCGACAAGTTTGTCAGCAGCCTCGTCGCAAACACAACACCGAAGTCTCTGACCTATCCAGGCCGGCTCCTAGCTGTTGGTATCAGTGATTCGGAAGTCAAAGCTCAGTGTAAAGATCTTGTGTTTGCGGGCACAGACTCGACCGGAATGAATCTTGCAACAATTATGACGAGCCTGGCTATGTACCCGGCCAAGTATGAAAGGCTGAAAAGGGAAGTGGATGCGAACGTCGCACGCGGATCCGATGCGCAAGAAGTGCAGGCTCTACCTTACTTGAATGCTGTCGTCAAGGAAGCCTTGCGAATCAGTATGGCCAACCCCACCCGTCTGCCCCACGTGGTGCCTGCCGAGGGATGGACATTCAAGGAAGTTCATTTTCCTGCCACGTCAATCGTAGGATGCTCGGGCTACGAGTTGCACTTCAACGCCAAGATCTTCCCCGACCCAACCGCATTTGTCCCCGAGAGGTGGCTTGAACCTACGGAAGAAATGTCGAAGTACTGGTTCGCTTTCGGAGCGGGCAGCCGAGCATGTATAGCTAGGAGCCTGGCAACGCTAGAGCTGCAGTTTGCAACGGAGAGATTGGCGAGGAGTGGTGTGCTGGACGGTGCGAGGGCTGTTCAAGACAAGGTTGAGATATACGAGTGGTTCAACTCGAAGGTCAAAGGCGAAAAGATCGAACTAGTTTGGGGTTAGGAGGTCAGACCTGAAGCTTTCTGAGGCCATTCATGGCTGCTCCCAGCACTGCGAATAGATCTCGCGTTGCATGTGTGCGCAGTGACTGTCAGACTGCAGGAGCATGGGTGTAAGAATGGGGTCGCTTACACAAGAGACTCCTAGTATGAGTAGATAGCTCTCGCTACTCCTTGCAGGTAGCGATCCCCAGTTCTCCTCGTCCCACCAAGGAAGGTCGCAATCCGACTTGCACTTTCATTTACATTAGTCTTGCACGCGTGATCAATTAATTAGGTGGACTCACGATAGCCCAGCCTGCAGTGCAGCTTATTCTGGTACACATCTTGGCGCAATAAGCTCCATTGGGGTTCATGAAGTTGCATTCCTAGGTTCGTGTCAACACTGGCTTGGACGGGAGTAGCTTATGGCGTGTGGTATTACCTGAAGGCAGGCGACATGCTTTCCACAACAATGTTCGCAGCCTTTGGACTTGCCGCATGGTCCGGGTGAGTGTGGGGGATGATGGATCTTGGCGACTACAAGGGTGAGAGTGGCGAGAAACGGATAGACCAATTGAAATCTCATGTTGAACTGTTGTTGATCTGATTGATTTGAAGGAGTGAGTGGTGGTGAAATAGTGGTGGCTTCGAGGCGGAACGAAGTCTTTCATGCACCTGCTGGCAAACGACTAGGGGCGGCGAAGTCGGTTATCAGACCAGTTTGTACTCTTACTTGAAGACATACGAACAGCCCGAGCGGTGAGATTTTGTGTATGCTATGCGCGCAGACTATCGCATGATGACGATCTAGTCAGAAAAGCGGACGCGAACAGTGAGTCTTGTTTGCACCCCCTCAGTCGACACGCCATTCCTCTCTTTCAACTGATTTGCTTGCAATTTTTCTGATCGGCGTATCTAGCATTGCATCAATTAGTACCCGTATAGTCAATCCAGAAATGAGTGCGTACAACTTTGCCATACCAGGCTGCATCTGAAGTATTACATCTCGCTCATCTATCATCTCAATCACTTGTCAAAGCTGCATACGGGCCCCATTTATAATCTTTCCTTCAACTCCTCGCTGAAGTTTGCAACCGAAACTATGGACTTGAAAGCTCGAGGTACATTCGACTGCCCATCTCGAGCACGTGGTTACTAGTACGAAGTCGGATCTGTCACGGCCTGAGAAGCGCAAGGGGCACCGGGCAGCGGCAAGAGTCGTGTCTGCTTTCCATATGCGCGAAGTAATCTACTAGTCTCTAGGAGCACACTTATAATTTTGTAAGCGAGCCTTAAGATATCCGCTACTCTAAGATTTTTTCATCTAGTTTTGCGAAAGTCTTTGAGAATATCCAGGCTACCTTCACCTCTTCTCGCTGAGTGAGGGCGGGCAGGAATCTCGTCGGCGTCTGGGGTAAAAAGGCCGTTCGAAATGGCGTTGTGTATGATTTACACGTCAATCGTAAAGCTGATCTACAAGTAATAGACGCCAAAGAATGTAGGTGAAAGCCCAGAGTAATCCTAGCATTGTTGCCTCTATGATGTTCGATAGTCCCTAGGCACCTGTTTGTTGAGGATGGGCGTTTTAGCGCCCTTCCCTTCATAGCCTTCGCCCTCCTCTCCCACATATTGTGGCACGCACACGTCGTTTTCCTCGATAATTCAACTTGCACTCACCCTTTCTCTCTTCTATTAAGACCACACCATCCACCCGATCAAGCCCGCAAACAACGGAATCTTCAGTATGCCACTTCTCGAACCAAAGTCTAAGGGCAGTCAAGATGGCACCTTGATGCAAGATACTCCATACAGTCTACCTACAAGATCACAGGCATTCACATTTCTACTGCTACCGAGTGAGCTACGTAATCGAGTCTACGACTTCGCACTTCCCGAACCAAAACCTGAAGTCAAACTCAAGCACAAATCTTCGAGCACTTGAGAGTCTCAAGTATTCTTCGGCTTCATGGGTGTCAACAAGCAAGTTCGAGTCGAATTCGGGCCACTCTTTATGAGCGCAATTCAGTACCAGAGCCTTCGGGTGATATTCAACCACTGTCCAGCTTTTGTAAAGACTTTTTTCGAGCTAGAGTCTATGCCAGCTCGACCGCTCAAGTTGCAGGGTTGCCTCGAGAATGATAATGTCTGGCAAAACCGTTCGTACAACATGTTTCTTATTATGCTGGCCAAGGCTACAACTCGAGGCCTGAGCCTGCAGATACATCTAACGTCTAATATTCGCACGGGCGACTACTTAGTGGTCTCAAAAGACTTTCGAGATATCGTGACCGCTCCTCTTGGTGGATACGCCATGAATCGCGGACGATGGTTTGACATTCAGCGTGGACGGAGACTTTTGCAGGATGTGAAGGCGGGGTACATCTCGGATGTTCAGTTCCACTGGAGGAAGCGGGGTCACGAGGGGCGCAAAGCTCCTACATGGAATTTGACCGTCAATAAGAAGACAGGAGGGCTGAGGCCAGGCGAACTCGCAAAGCTTGAGAAGCACTGTTCTGTGCTAAAAGGAGATTGCTATTGGTCGGTAATCGCTTCTCTATCAACATAAATGTTTGCGACATGGAAGGCAAGCATGTTGAAAACTGGTATTTGACAGGCTTTGATGATCGTACTCGAAGGGGTAGTAGTGTCCTGCTGAAGAAAATTGGCAAGAACTGGGCGCTCTAGCGGGTGACATTTGGTTCGAAGAAAGAAAAGCTTGACATGTACGAATTTGACGAATCGTCGTTCAAGCGTCAAGATAGCTTTACCGATATTTACGGCGTACACATCGATCACTTTGCTACAAGCGCTGTCACAAACACCCTACCTCGTATAGTATGTCTTATATATGCTATACCGTCTTCGAAAAACTTAGTATAAATCCAACTTCATCAGAATCCTGACGTGCCATAATGTTGCAAACCAGCACTTCAACTGCTGGGTCAACTTCAAACTTTACAGACGCGACACCCAATAGTGACCAGCCTCATAGCGACAGTTCCTCATATGCTTCAACCGCTGATAGTTCCCCGTTCCTGAATTTTACTGGGGAGCTTCGAAACATGGTCTACGCGTATGCATATGCAGAAACCCAGAAAATGGTCCGATGGAAACTCGGATGCACATATACCGACCTTGCTCTGATCGTGTTCTGCAAGCAAATGAGAAGGGAGTTCCGACCGCTATTTTGGCGACAGGTCAAATTCAAAGTTGCAATTGAGGATCTTCCAGATTTGCTTGCCACACTTCTGGCCTCTGATCCAGGATTTAGGACAGTCTGGAAGGTCAAAGTAGGTGTAAGTGAGGACGACCTTTTCAGTCAAGCATCACGCGATATACTTGCACTGCTATGTACCATACGCCAACACCGAAGAGTGTCATGGAAATCCAAGCTACGGGGGCCATGTCCACCACCTGTATAGCGAGACTTTAAGGGAAAATTTTGAGCGGGGTTTTGGCTAGATATTTCAGCAACCTCCTAAGCGACGTCGCGTCCGGATTGTTTTCTGAAATCTTACTGCGCCGCGTACGCAATTTTGAAACAGATGTGCTCCGCACGTCTGGCTGCAAAACTAAGCCATAACCTTATCGATGGGAATGGCAGATGGTAATGCGAAAGAAGAAAGGTCGGCTCAACGACCATGAAAAGGACAACCTACTGATGTACTGCCATTTCCTTGCCAACGTCAAAGGCCCAAACGTGGTGCATCTCAACAAGCTCAAGGATATTGGAGAAACGATAGTCATGATCGATGTGAGAGAAGCAAATGAGTTGGTCGTCAAGAAATACCTTTGGAGGACGGAAGAGCCGTTCTTGGTGGAACTCTCGGCTCGTGGCAGACGTAAGCTCCAGAGACAAGTAAGTTGAAAAAATACTTGGTAGAGCGGCAGTCAAAGAAATCAAAAGTGCATGTGTTAATCATCATCTATGGATGATTAGACCTAGGGCAAGTGAGCTATATCTTGCTGCTTTTGGTGCTCTTTGACTATCTGAATTACCGATCCTCGAAGCTACCCTGGATTACATGTACGCTTCGGATCGATCAATTGAGTGGGGCTCAGAAGCCGTGGATTGAGTTGATTAATCCTAGCAATTACCTGTATGGGTTTAACTCCTACTCTAATAGGTTAGTTCCCCATCTAGAAGTGAAGGATTGATTTGATTGTTCCCCACTGTGATTACATGTACCATTGTGCATGCTCCAGAGCATTATCAGATCTTCGCTTTGCTAGCGGGGTTTTCACATTCGGGATCAAATCCTAGCTTTGTTCCAAATCGTTGTGCATGCTCATTGTCAAGTTCAGCTTTGTCTTGTATCATTTCGCATGCTTGATCAAGTCTTGGCTTTGTTTTCTGTATCCGCGCCACCAGTATAAATGCCGACGCAACTTCCACCCCCTATCTTCCCCACAGCCTTCTGAACAAACCGAACCCTCTTTCACATTTCTGACAACCAGAAATAACACGACCTGATCTTACTATGGCCCAATCTACTCAAGATGTCTCTTTTTTGACGGAGAAACCATTCCCTTTCTTGAACCTTCCGCCAGAGCTCCGTAATATGGTTTATGCCTACGCTATCGACAACCTTGGGGTGGATAAGGCTGACAAGATACCGGGGAAAGATGAGCCCTGCCTCATTGCCACATCTAGGCAAGTAAATCACGAATTTCGGTCAATATACTGGTGTGCGACAGCAGCTCAAGTTCCGCTCGAGCGCCTGCCTGCTTTTGTTGAGACGTTTGCTTCCTCCCCATACGCCGTGGGCGAGTTTGAATGTCCGTCAAAGGCTGATATCCTCATAAGTGCCACGGAGCACGCCATTGGTGCCAATTTGGACATTCTGCCTTTGACGAAGATCAAGGAACAGATGCCCAATGTGAAATGGGAGCCGAAGCCTGTCATTGGAAAGGCCTTCTCCGGCTCTTGCACTTTGTTGGCTTGCGAAGAGGTTGCCAAAATCCTTGACCTCGGGTTTCTAAACCTCGATGGCTTACTGTCTCTGCGGTATCGCTGTTCAAAGAGCGTAGGAGGAATAGGATGGCAAGGACGGCCAGGATGGTGGGAAGGCGAGTGGAAATGGCAAGTGATTGTTCAAGGGTGAGAAGGTCAAGAGTTCCAACCGCTAAGGGTCACCTTCGTCAAGGTTTTTTACAAACTGTATCTTGAAGACCCGTTGAGGAAAAACATTAGAGTCTTGATAATTGACGACGATGGTGTTGTCAATGCGGCGTATGACACCGTCCGGTCAAAGGAAACAGGAGTTCTCTCTTTGATCGGAACTATACTGGCAAAGAACAGGCAACTAGATTTCGACTAGTAGTGGTACATAGTATGCAGGTACTAGGACATGATAGGTATAATTGGGCAACAGGTAGCAACAATGCGGCATTCTGTTACTTGTGGCTGGCAGCCTGAATAAAAGATCATTAATCGAGATGTCACGGGGAGTGTGATGAAGGGATTGTGAGAAGTCTCACATAATTGTGCATCCGGTAGCACGCTAGCTCGAAGCACTGACCATCCCAGTGAAAGTAGGTGTCATGCATCGCAAGACCAACGGTGCAGCGCAGCAGTGGCGGATATCGTGAACTCTGAACAAACACCACGTAACTCAGCCGCGTCGATGGCCATCAAATGACGCACACCGCTTCGCAACGCTGTGAATCGTTCGTGTTCCGTGGGCGAGCCGGATCTGACAGCAATGACATCACGCTAAGCCTCCAAAATAAGCCGCAACACCATCTTGCGGGGAAAGGTCACCACACTTGCAGCCATGCCGCTGCCGGCACAACCTAAAATGCTGCACAGGTCACGTTTTCGATACCAGGCCGGTGAAATGCCAAGGGGTACAGGCATTTGTCCCCGGCTTCGCTAATCCACATGACCGCCACCTACGTTGCTTGCCTTGCGCGGGCTGACAGGGTTCTTTGTTGGTCGGAGCTATACGACGGCAAGGTTAAAGAGTCATCGTATCCCGGACTGAGGTCGTGTTGGTATCCATTGCTGTAGTTTGTTGCTGTGACATTCCAGAGCCAAGATGAAGGTAACAATGCGCCCATTGAGCGCTGCATTACTTGCAGGCGCGCAATTGACGACAGCACTGTACACCAATGGCTCAGTCATTGCACCGTGTGATTCGCCAATTTACTGTTATGGAGACCTGTTGAGGGAGATCGAGCTTGCGCGCCCTTTCGCCGACTCGAAGACGTTTGTTGATCTGTAAGGAATTCATGCAATTGAGCTGAGGCCAGACTGACATAGCGAAGACCGACAATTAGGCCGCTGGATGAGGTACTCGCAGCTTTCCAGAATCTCTCGCGTCCTATCCAGAATAATACCGCGCTCAACAATTTTTTGACTACCTACTTCGGCAAAGCCGGCTCAGAGCTCGAGCCACTGCAGCAAGACCAATTGGAAGTGCAACCCGATTTTTTGGAGGCTGTCAATAGCTCCGTCGTTGAAGACTTTACTCGCCAAGTTATCGACATTTGGCCGGACTTAACGCGACAATATGTTGGAGCTGGCAACTGCACCGAGTGTGTCAGCTCGTTTTTGCCTGTGAACCGTACCTTTGTAGTAGCTGGAGGACGATTCCGCGAGCCATACTATTGGGATTCATTCTGGGTCATCGAGGGATTACTCAGAACCCAAGGATCCTTCACACAAATCGCTGAGAACATTATCGAAAACTTCTTAGATCTCGTCGAAGACATTGGTTTCGTTCCCAATGGCGCCAGAAGATACTACGAGAATCGCTCGCAACCACCTCTTCTTACACAGATGGTCCGCGTGTATGTCGAGTATACACAGAACTACACTCTGCTCGAACGCGCCCTGCCAATCCTGGAGTTGGAATACGACTTCTGGGTAACCAACCGCACTGTGACACTTGAGCGTGGAGGAAGAAACTACTCGCTAAACCACTACGCTGTGGCGAATACACAACCACGACCTGAGTCGTACTACGAGGATTACGTGACCGCCAACAATCAGACATACTTCAACGAGGATGGTGAACAGTTCAACAACTCTCGTCCGCTTAACGACACCCAAAAGGCGACACTTTACGCCAACCTGGCTTCAGGAGCAGAATCTGGCTGGGACTATTCGATGCGCTGGGTCGCCAACCCATCCGATGCCATCAATGATGATTCCTTCCCTCTCCGGTCTTTGAACACCATCAACATTCTCCCCGTGGACCTGAATTCTATTCTGTATTACAACGAAATTACCATCGCCGACTTCCACAAGCGCGAAGGCAACTACAGCGCCGCCCGCGAATGGGCCAGCCGAGCAGCAAACCGCAGCGAAGCAATGACAACTCTTCTCTGGAATGCTGAACACTACAGCTACTTCGACTACAACCTAACCTCCAGCTCTCAAAACGTCTACACCCTTGCAGACAACACCAGCACCCCCCTCTCCACCACCGGCGCACCCCCCGGCCACCAAATCTGGTTCCAAATCTCCCAATTCTACCCATTCTGGACCGGCGCCGCGCCCTCTAGCATAAATTCTGACCCTTCTGCTATGCGCCGCGTCTTCACTCGCGTGGCTGAACTCCTAGATTCCCGCGCCGGCGCTATCGCCGCGACAAACCTCGTCACCGGCCAACAATGGGACGAGCCAAACGTATGGCCTCCACTGCAGTACATTCTCATGCAAGGCCTGCTCAACACGCCCGTTGATGTGACTGCAGATGACGACGAGGAAACTACACAAGACTACATCTGGACACAAGACCTCGCCCTCTCGCTCGCGCAACGCTATCTCGACAGTTTATACTGCACGTGGCGCGTAACAGGCGGCGAGACCGAAGAAGTACCCAAACTCCCCGGCGCGCAGGGCAACGGCACGATTTTCGAAAAGTATGCGGACGAAAGCACGAATGCGGCGGGTGGCGGCGGGGAGTATGAGGTCGTCGAGGGGTTTGGGTGGAGTAATGGCGTGCTGATTTGGGCGGTGGATACGTTTGGCGAGAGGTTGAAGACGCCCGAGTGTGGGAATGTTACGGCGGCGGATACCGGGGAAAAGAGGAAGAGGAGGGCGGTGGAGTTGGAAAGGAGGGATGCCAGGTGGGTGAAGGATTCTAAACCGATTAGGAAGTTTAGATGAGCGGCTTTGAGGGAGGACATGTGTGATGAGATGTGAATCATGAATGTAATGAACGATTCCACCTCATCCTCTGGACTTGGAAC
This sequence comes from Parastagonospora avenae f. sp. tritici 18332-5, assembly GCA_022559985.1. Classification (NCBI taxonomy): domain Eukaryota; kingdom Fungi; phylum Ascomycota; class Dothideomycetes; order Pleosporales; family Phaeosphaeriaceae; genus Parastagonospora; species Parastagonospora avenae. Next base: position 103,578 of record JAFJTR010000013.1, read on the forward strand.
GGTTACATGCCCTCGCGAAGAATTATCAGCATGCATGGGTTGCCATATGTCAGTCCGTGATTGATTAGCTTCGGCAAATCTGTCGCATGCCAGCATCAAAATGTCTATCTTGAATCCTATACATCTCTACGAATGACATCTACACCCGCCCATTGTCCCATCTATGCAGGCGCCTTCCCCTTCTCCTGAGCCTCCAACTTCCTCCTCGCCGCCAAAATCATCTCCTCTCTCCTGCGCTGCAGGTTCATCTGCCTCTCATTCCTATCCGCACTCCACACCTTCTTCGGCGCCTCTTCCTTCTCCGGCTCTTCGTTCTGCGCCAGCTTCTCTGAGAGATTATACCGCGTAATCAGATCTGGCTGGGCGGGCTTCGCAGCTGGCCGCGCTGGCGTAACGCGCATCCGTGCTGCAGGCGTAGGCGTGGGAATGTTGAAACTCGGTGGTGCCTGTTGCATGATTGTTAGCGATGTGTCCATCCCGAGTAAATCAGTTGTAGAACTTACAGTATCTAGGCCGCGGCCACTGAGTACTCTCTCCGTTGTCGCAGAGGCATTACCACCATTCCGCTGCAGATCCCATGCGATATCTCGCCGACTCAGTTGTGGAAACATTGTTGCTATCTGGTCGACTTGCGCGGGGTTTATGCGTGGTGCGGAGCGGGCGGGAGCTACTCCCGCGTGCGTGCTAGATGGCTTGCTGAGGTACCATCGTGATGCGAGGAAGATGACGACGAGGAAGACGAGGACTTGGGGTATGTTGATTGATTGTTCAGTCATGGTTGCGGGTCGCGTGTGGTGGTGATGCAGAAGATGCGGAGGGGGAAGGTATGGCGCGATTCGTGTCGATGCGTCTGAAGTGTGATACTGTGATTCCTGGACTTAGTGAAAGAAGAAAACCTCAGGGAGTACTAAAAAAAAACGCGTGACAAGTCGTTGGCTAAGGCCTGGTGTAGTGTTCCAAAGTTGAGTTGAACTGATTGTCAACTGCGATGTTCAGACGCCTCGGCCCGTTTCGGCGATCATCCTGTCCATCACCGAACCATCACCGCCGCAAGCCGCTCAGACCCCTTTTGCGATTCGCGAACCATGGGTGGCATCCTTCTCCACACCGCGTCTCGACCCCGGATTGTGACGACATTGTCCATGCCTCGCAGTAGGCTTCCACTCTTTACCATCTTTACCTTATAATGCCACATTCCCTTGTCTGAGATACCTCACATTTACATACACACCCCACACGACTTGCGCGACTCTACGCGCCGTACATAAACCATAACTACTATGAGCACATTCACTATACCCCGGAAGGAGATTGGCGAGCCGTCGCCGGCACACTTGAAGGAGGTGACTACCTCTAGGAGCTTCGAATCGACGTGGGACGTAGATGTACCCGAGGAAGCGCAGCGCGAGAAGAAGCGCAAGTTTTTGGGCGCCGGGACTGGCGCATCAGGATGGGCGCTGTCGGATCGGTTTGATCGCATGCTTCCGCCGCATAGAAGATACTTTGGGCGGAGTCGCCGGACTCTACTTATCATTATACTCGTCGCATTTTTGTGCCTTCTGGCACTCATAATTGGTCTTGCCGTTGGCTTGAGTGGTGGCTCGAAGAAGTATGACAGAGCAGATGCATGATTCACAGACGAATGCTGACTTGTCATGGCAGGGCTAGGTTCCTTCCTCTTCCGAACGGTGCCGAGACTTATACTGGAGACCTTACATACTATGACCCGGGTCTTGGAGCTTGTGGTATTGACTCGGGGGACAATGATGCGGTAGTCGCCGTGTCGCACTATACCTTTGATGCGGTGCAGACAGGCAGTGATCCGAATCAGAACCCACTGTGCGGTCGAAAGATTCGCGCCACAAGAGTCGATGAGCGGACAGGCAAGTCAGTCAGTATTGACGTGACTGTTATTGATAGATGTGAGTGTCATTCTGTCTTGACCGACACTGGATGGAAACACAACTGAACAACACAATGCTGATACTTAATAGGTACTGGATGTCAGCCTACTGATATCGATGTTAGTCCTGCTATGTTTGACAAGATGGCCGATCACGCACTGGGTAGGGTGACAACGACTTGGGCGTGGCTTTGATTGATATGACTATGTTCGCATTCATCAGTCATGTCTGACTACGCTGATATGGCGCGACTGGCGCTCCTTTACTCTACCTTTTTCACTTCCATGTCTTCTCTCTGTCTTCGCCTTCATTGCTGCATCAACGCAACCCATAATCCCAAGCTCACAACTCTACTTCTACAGTCGAGTATCAACTACAATTACCTTGCACATGCAGCACTTCATGCCCATCTTCCGCAAAGACCCTACAGCCAAGAAATCTTACAAAGGCGTCACGATCTCGTCTCCATACTCACCTAAACCTGGCACTCCCTCTCAAGCATCCCTTGAAACACTGGGAAAATTCCCAAGCGAATCGAAACCACTCGAAGATCGTTCGCGATATACGCAGGGCTACATTCCACTCGATTCGCACAACTCACCCAAGCCATCTACGAACTCGCAGCCTCATTTGCCGCATCTGTCTGCCATTCCACCAGCTCTACACGTCAGGAAGAGCTTGCCAACCGTGCGCCTTCACACGGACGACAACTTTGAAGAAATCGATCTAGGAACATTGAAGGACTACAGCACCGAAGCTCCACCATCCTTCATCAAAGAAGTCCACGACAAAATCGCTCGAAAGTTCGACGTGGAATCTCTATACAGCCTCGACGCTGTCAAAAAGGACTACTTCACTAACTCTGCACACAACCCCGAGCCTGCAAGGAATTTGTCACTGGGCTCGAACAAGGGCCGATAAGCACCGAAGCGTGGAACGAAAGCTCTCGTGAGGAATATCTCGGCAGGCCCGTATTCTACTTCACACACTCTGACGGACAACGAAGAGAAGGAAGACATTGAGAAGAATATGAACACTCACAGAACCTTATAAGGTCTGCTCGCTTTTGTCGTCGGCGCGATGGCTGTTGCGGGAATTGTATTGGCGACAGTGGCGGTACAAAAGAGGGCTCTAACAGGTACAATGGTGACAGTGGTTCTTGGTTTGTCGTCACAAAGTGCAACTGCGATGGAAACGTCGAGCACAGATTTTACAACGCCATCGTTGACGTCTACATATGAACAGACGACGTCTGCGTCATACACGAGTCACCATTCGAAGGCGACGATGACATACTCTACGGACGAGTTACACCAAATCCTGGACTAGGGCACGGAGAGGGAAGAAGCGATCGCTTTGTACACATCCGATCACATGACGCCGTGCACGACAACGACGACAGAGACACTTACGAGTACAGTATATGCCGGAAATATTGGAGAAGAGCGGCGAGATGTGGCGGCGACAGCCTCAAGAGATGTAAAGGGACTGTACGCTGCGCCAGACTTGGATGCCATTCTGAAAAGAACCATTACTTCGCACCGCTGACACATTACAATCACCGCAATGCAGCACACAGAATCAGAAGAGAAATTCCTACTGGGACATGCGACAGCAAATGCTGCAGCGCCTAGCATCGCAGCACCATCGCTGTTCCACAAGCGGATTCCGCCAACAGTGATTCCAGATGGGCCAGTCGGGAAATTGAGCTTTTTGCAAGCGTACTTGGACCTCGCGAGTTCCGCCGCAGGACTGTACACCGAAGCAGCCCATCACCTCCAAGACGATGAACTGGCCAATAGACTCGTACAATGGTGGTGTGTGAATGACAACATACGACTATCCCCTTCTGACTACACAGCGCCATGTGTTGGAGAAAAAGGATGGCACGAAACATACGCTGAAGCGAAGAGGATCTGCCCAATGCCCATACCGACGCCGACCCGTGGTGGTGTCTTTATACCGGGATTCGTGGATAAGGTGGAGGCGTTTTGTGGAGCACTGGCGAAGTATGGGAAGGTGGAGGGATGTGTGGATCCTGCTAGCTTGTCGATGATGGGTGCGAAGGCTAGGAGGAGATTGGGACGTTGGGTGGGTTTACTTGGCCACGGGTAGGTACGGGAGATGCTGCAACGCTGGCAACGACGGCTGGTGTGGTCGAGCGTCAAGCACCCCCTCTTGTACAGGTACCAGCTGTTACAGTCGCGGAAGTACCTCCACCAGTCATTTTGGTGGCCAGCATACCCACTCCACCGGTCATTCCAATCGCCAACATACCCACGCCACCACCAGCCCTTCCTCTCGCCAACACAACCACCCCACCCGGCCTCGGCGTCCTCACAAACCACTTCAGCCTTACGCCACCACCCTCCTGGTCCACCATACCCATGATCACCTCCCCCCCAAAGCCCTGAACTCCGACTATGAGACCAAATACTTTCCCACAAATACCATTCCCGGCAGTCTCTTTTCGGCCACTCCACCGCCCTACACAGGTCCAAAACTCCCTCCCAAATCATGGGCGGACAACTATCCCTTCCCCATACCCACGGGTTATGTCAGCCCCAATATCGTGCCTAAGGGGGAACAAATCGACGACTTGACATTCAACTCGCCAGGCCTGGGTGCATGCGGGTTCCCCGAAAAAGGGATAATGTATTCGCAGTCGCTATATCCTGGGTGTTATTCGACATTGGTCGAGAAATCTGCGGGTCATCACTCGAGCGCGACTGGCAAGGCGAGTTACCGGGAGGGATTACGTGGCAGTCGAGCGCGCTGTGTAATCGCTGGACTAATGTATGGATGGACGATGGCAAGGGTGGTAAGGGCACGCAGCATCCGTTTGTGGTGAGGGATAGATGCGCTGCGTGTAATGTGACGCATTTGGACATTCAGACGAGTGTGTTTGAGAAAATTTGGGCGGATGGAAAGTTGGGGAGAGTTCAGGTTACGTGGGAGTGGATGCAAGAGTGACCGACTAGTTTTCCGGGATCGAGGTAGAGGGAAATGCTTGGGTTAGATTTGCGTAATGGAGAGTGTGATTGGAGTATGGGGGTTTGTGTGTACTTTGCTTCAGGGGTGTGATTTCATTGCGGTAGTTTGAATTTGAACAAAAGTCAAGAAGGGCATGTCAATAATAATACCTTCAAAAAGGACTATTCTCATGCCGAGTTTGTGCTGCGGATAAAGAAATCTCACCAGCATTCGTAGTCGTCAAGTCTGCATATATGAGAAGACAGCACGTGCTCAGGCGTGATTTTCAGGGTCTCGGTTACGGTACCGGTATGACGCGCGGTCCGACTCAGACCCTGGGCCTGACCAAACATCACCAAACTTCCATCTCTCCAAACATACCCCACCTTCGCCCTTCATACTCTCTTTTAATACCTTTGTAATGTTTATTTGACCTCCTCACGACACCCTTCAGCTCGTTCCACGACGGTCTCTGCAGATGTAGCGCCATGTCGTCCGTCTTCTCTTCCCTCATACGCCCTCCGACTATCCGACGAGCTTCGACGAATACACACGAAGCGGCTATTCCTACACGACCGGAGAGCAGCAATGGCCTCGGTGAGCCAGACTTGCGCGACCTCAATGTCTCCCTGCAGGCCCTCACGGATATATTCCCGGACATACAGCCTGAAGTCTTTCGGGAGATGCTGTCAAGCTTCAGCGAGGAGAGCAGGCTTCAGGTCATAACCGAGACGCTGCTGAAGCACGGCCACAAATACGTGCGAGGCCGGTATCGCATGCCAGCTGAGCAGGAAGAGCAGCGGGAAACGGCGCAGACGTACAAATATCGAAGGGTGGATGAGCCGAGAGATACCCGTGGCAAACCGCTTGCGCTTGAGGATACTTTCCGGTCTATGCGGTATCGAGAATCTGCAAAGGAGGCGCTGTACCAGGAGTTCAAGGGACTGAGCCATTCGACCATCAAGGCGGTGCTGGCCGAGTACAACTGGAGCTATACACAGGCACGACCTACGCTGTTGGGACTGTCGAGCAGGAGTTGGAGATCCAGCATCACAAACTTCCTCATGCGACGGAAAGCGCCGACTGCAAATGATCATCCGCTGGTGATATGGGCCGCCGCCGACCCGAGGACCAACCGCCCACGGCTGCCTTTGCTCGTCAAGACCAAGAGCGATGAACTGAACAGGGAGCTCTACGAGAGTCTGATTGTCCCGGAGCAGGAGAAGCAGCGGAGAGAGCAGTTGCAGCAGGACTTCGAACTCGCTATGCAATGGAACGAAGAAGAGGCGGAGAAGGAAGGCGAGATGTACGATTGCGAGTGCTGCTTCATTCCGAATACGCTGCAGCAGATGTCGACTTGCGATATGGATGGCCACTATATCTGCTTTCGATGCATACGGCATTCTATTAACGCTGCACTATACGACCAAGGCTGGGCGCGCAACATCAACACCGAAGTGTGCACCCTGAAGTGCGTGGCTCCAATGATGGACGGATCTGAAGAATGTCAGGGCTGCGTACCGCTCCCATTTGTCAAGCGTGCGCTTTTGGAAGAGCAAGACGGACAAGACACTTTCGACAAGCTCGATGAGAGATTCGCCAACGAAGCACTCATCAAGTCTCAACTTCCCCTCGTCCGCTGCCCGTTCTGCTCCTATGCTGAACTCGACGACTTCGCATGTCGAGACGGCGATCTCTTCGCAAACGTACGATTCCAGCCTCGCTACCTCTCCTTCGGCACCGTTGCATCGGCTCCACTACTCAGTACCCTATTACTGTTCATCACCCAGCTCCTCGCTGCCCTCACGGTCTTCATATACAGCCTAATAATCCCCCTCTCCCACTATGTAGCCGCCGCTCTCCCCTTCTACACCCCCATACAATCCGCCCTCCGCCGCATCCACCTCAAACGCCGCGGCCTCCGCTTCCAATGCCTATCACCCACCTGCTCCCGCGCCTCATGCCTCACCTGCTCCGCCCCCTGGCACGACCCACACACCTGCTACTCCTCACAACTAACCTCCCTACGCCTCACGCTCGAGCGCGCCACCACCGACGCCGTCAAACGCACCTGCCCACAATGCAACCTCGGCTTCGTCAAATCCGAAGGCTGCAACAAGCTCGTCTGCCTGTGCGGATACAGCATGTGCTATGTGTGTCGCGAGGGCCTGGCAGATCAAGGGTACGCCCACTTTTGCCAGCATTTTAGAGATCGACCGGGTGCGGAGTGTGCGGAGTGTCGGAAGTGCGATCTTTATCGCGTTGAAGATGAGGAGAGGGTTGTGGGGAGGGCGAAGGAGAGGGCGGAGAGGGAGTGGTGGGAGAGTCAGGGGGAGGGGAAGAAGGAGGGGTTGGAGAAGGAGGTTCGGGGGAAGGGGAGTTGGGATGCGTGGGTGGGGGGTGTACTTGAGAGTGTGTTTGTTTGAATATGGGATTGAACTGGCGTTCGGGATAGAGGGATGGGTATACCCGGGTTAGATTGAGATGAATAGTATGGGAAATATTTGTTGTATGCCATGACAATATCACTACTTTTGTAATTCCCACGGCTATTGTAATGCACTAGTGTGCTCTCATTGATCTTCTAATATCACGCTACAGTTGCCGTGGTATTGATACCTAGTATCTATTTGCATCAGATTTCCTTTCCTTTTCCACCACTATCGATGCCAGCAAGCCCTGACGAGACCGCGCCGTCAGACCTGCTGATAACGAGTAGCGCTCCGCCACTATGACACTCGAAATCATTATGACGCTCCAACGCTCCTTCACCTAACCTTTTTCTATCGCCAGTAGATTCAGTTGAAGTAACACGTAGTGTCTCCAGCGGCTACGTCTTATACTCCCAGATGCATCACACCAATGGTTTATCCATCAACGAGCTAGCGCTGACTATTTCCGATCTTATATGCAAAAAGACGGGCCCGATCAACGTTGACGTATGTGCCTTCGTTGTGGTGTAGGTGTCGACCGCCGTAATCCAGGCGGAGAACTGCGCGTGAGAGCTTGCTTCTGGCGCATGAAAAGGTGCAAAGGTTTATGCATACTCTTACTCTCGATGGGAGCATGTATCGGTGTCATTGAGGCGTATACGTTGCGCTGTAGCGGGTCTGTGATCGGTGCTGTGTTTGAAGCGGAATGAGGAGAGTTCGCTTTGTCTCCATGTCTAAACTCAAAATCAGCGCTCCATGTGCGAGACATTCGGGAAGCCAGTCAGGCTGTGGCGGAGGGATGTGCTTACAGGAGATTTGGTTGAGGAGGCGTTGCCCACTATGCTTCACTGAGTGTATCCGTCGCTATTTGAGAGGTGAAGGCCAGCACTTCGCAGTGGCGGCGCTGGGCGTGTCAGATACGACACCAAGTCCGTCAGCGCCATGTAGGAGATGGAATGGCTTCACGAAGACTTAGGGACATAAAGCACTCGAGACAAGTGGAAATTGAAGATAGAACATAAACTCATGTTATTGTACGTATCATCCTTGGGCTTACACCCCAAAGCTTCGCGACCGCAACGCAACTCCCATAGCGTGTGTTCAACATTGCACTGTCGCGGCTTCACGCTGGCACCAAGATTAGCGAGAAGTAAGTGAGTGTACTTCACAGGCGTCGCTGAGCACCATGAAACAACCATCAAAATCATCTACTCAAGCAATCTTCTCAAACAAAGAGCGTCCAAAATCACCATCTTACCCCATTCAGCCCAAGCAAAAGTCCCGCACGTCCAAATTATGATAACGCATGAGGGGCATGCCCCAACCCCCGAACTCCCCTCTTTGTTCCGCGCTCATGGATCGTCTGTCCACAACAAGGATAACCGTTGAAACCAGACGTTTGTGTTGGCATTTCCCTTGGCGGGGATCGACTCAGGGGCAAAGAGGAGACTAGAGCTACGACTTTCTGGCTTCGTGTACACGTCCACAGCAGAGGCTAGCGGGCAGGCTGATCACAAGTGAGGCGCTGCTGTGCACGAGCAAGCCGGTTTCTTGCCTGCAAGCAGACGCGCATTGTGATGCCGTGAGAAACTAGGCAGATGCCGCTGCTCGGCCAGGCTGTGCGCTTCCATGTGCTCAGGAGAAGTGTCATGGGAAGCACGTCAGGTAGAGGATCGCGGGTGATGGGGGTCGGACCAGATCTTGCAGATGGCATGGTGACTCAGGTGAGAGATACGAATTTTCCGCACCTGAGAGTGATGGGCACAACGACACCATTGCCATCATCATCTTGAGGCTGCCCAGTCTGGACGGGATGGGATGGAATTGAAGGGGTATCTTTTGGCTGAGTTGAAGATGGAATTTGACAGGCACTCAACGCTGAGACTGATGTTGCGGCGGACAACACCGTCGGATGCGATTCCCAAAACTCAATGGTGTCCAGGACCGGTGAGACTGACATGGAAACTTTCAGGAGATCAATGACACAACTGGAGTGATGATGAGCAAGTACCGCGCCCCTGGCGATGCCTCATTGAGCGAATGCGCACTTCTGGGAGAAGCGGTTAGCCACTTCACCTTCCTTCTGCACTGAACCCGCAATTCAGAATCCCATCCCATCTGCTTGAAGAGAAGGATTACGACGACTCACTTGATGAGCCTGCCGTCGGTCGAATGCTGTAGCCGGCTGGCACAGATCACAGAGAGCCTGCAGGATCCAGGACCGTTAGATGCTGCGGCCTCGGTCAGACGGCAAACAATTGGACGCCAGATAGCGGCATTGTGATGAGTGCGCTGGCCTCGACATAAATCGACCGTGATGTTAGTAGATGGCGATCGACCGTTGAACTCCTGCAATCACGGGCTGCGGGTCGTGGCGCTGTGAAAACAATACAGCATCCGCATGCTGCACAACTGTGGCGCTGTTGACGGGATGCTCGCAGAATACCAGCTGCAGACCTGGGACGGTTTAGGCATCAAGTGCGATGCTGCTCGTGCTGTTGGCACGCCACGGGGACGCCTAGGGCTTAGGTTTGACATCACAGGAGCAGGATTGGGCCACTCGACAGCAGTGACAAGCGACCAACTCAAGACGCTCCTAAAATGGCATGGATGGGATTGTGCTCCTCAACAGCGATGTTATTTGCTTCCACGGCGTCCGCACAGGCCAATCGTTCGTGCACTGATTTGAGGGGTTGGCTGTCATACAGCGGCTTCTTTGTACTCTTTGTTCTCGGGAGGTGGCCGAGAGTGTCGTTCAAAGGCAGCTTACAGCGGTACGCGCAATCAAAGCGGACAAGCCGCTAGGTCCCTGCGCAGCGGATCGTCGAACCTGAGTAAAAGAGAAGCCAAACTTGTTGGCTATTGTAATTGGCATCTAGGGACATGTTTGATTGCATGACAGGTACCTTAGCACGTGCAGTAAGCAGTTTGGAGCACTTCCAAGTGGAAGTAGTATAGAGCCCAACTTGTTCAATCATGAGTTGGTGTACTGCTCAAAGTCTGGGACCTGCACTTAGCGATCCAACGTGGGCAGCTATGGCATTCTCGATGCCATCGGCCGCGCCGTGACACGCCAACGTCTCGCTACCGGTACCGGACTGTCTGTGGAGATCGTCCAAAACTTAACATCGACATCATATGTTCTTCACAGCTTAGCATCGGAGTACGAGCTCCATCTGGCAGAGCTTCGCGGCTTGGGCTACCATTCGCAAAGGCGCGGGTAATGGTGAAGGGTCTCATTGTTAGCCAATGCCATCATGTAAAAGACGCAAGCGACGGTGGCTTACTGCTTGACATGCTTCGCTCAAGGCCACCGTCACACTGGGGCGTCTCTTGCGTTCGCACGTCGCACTGACCCCTTTTCTAGGGCGCGTCTAGATGTCCGTCAAGTCTGTGTGTTATGAAATTGTGCGAGTCTCAAGAGTGCGATCACTGAGCTACTTGTCAATTCAGCCGACGATCCGTCAGCAGGCGTTCACGACCGATGGGCCGCTAGCGCAAAGCTCACCCAGTATTGCGTGTCTTTGCGGCTAGCCAGAAGCTGTCAACACCACATCCATGATGTGCGTAAGTAGTAGCATTAATGCCGATAGCCCTGCGGAGACTTCGCAGTGTATGCGCCGGCATGGCTGTCAACAGCTCGGTTGCGTGGTATTGCCATCGCTTCTAAGTTTCAGACCAGCCATCTCGAGGCGTGTACGACAAAGAGCCGTAGCTCTGGAGTTTGACAGCCATAAAGCGATTAGTTCTGAAACCTGTTGACTCGACTTCCGGTGCGATGATTCGTATACGAAGCAGCTCTGACGAGTGGACCAGATGCGTGGGTGCTTGACGATGCACTTTCAGACATGCTAGCATTGGCAAAAAATGTTCGCTCTAGAGCATAGGATGCAGTGGCAAGCAAACCAGGACACAGGTCAGTTTTGCAGAGGCCTCGTCCTGCTTCACTGCTTCAGTGGCGGGCCGTGCCGCTGCTGAAAGACGTTGCTCTGCTAGAAGTTGGCATCGCATCAGGCCACTGTGGAAACGCAGTGATCAGAAGGGCCGAGCTACGCAGCATCTGTGCAACGATGAGTACGCAATAGGTGGTGGGGCGCTGTCCAGACGATCTCATCTCCTTCAGTCTTGTTCGAGTCGGCTGAGACATCAAAGGACGCATCAACCCGTCCCTAACTGTTCCGAGTTGATATTCGACATTGCTGCAGGTCGCCATAAGTTATCGGACACTGACAGGTGGTTGGACGCCCGACCATGGCCGTCAGGCGTCACGGGGTCGCGGGAAGCTGCAGGTCATTGTACTTCTACAGCGGGTGCCCTGCAGAGGAGCTGATAGCGACGTGACCTTGTGACAAGCTACAACGACCGGTTGAAGCTATCATCTCCTGAGCACCCGGTCAGCCACCATCTCCAGATGCACGCCAACGGGCTGTCGTGCCATTGTGCGGTGAAATGCTCTGGTCGATGCCAGAAAGCGCAGATAGCGCGGTGAGGCAGACAGAGACTAGGCACTGGCCCTGCTTCTGCATTCTCCATTGAGATGCGTCAGATGATCTGCGCAGGCTGGAAATCAATGCTGGAGTTGGTCTCAAGTGAGCAGTTAGGGCCTGCGGCCAGCCCAGCGCCCGGCTGGCTCGCTCAGCGACAAAGGTTGGTCGTGAGCTAGCGATTGGAGGAACGGTGAAGGTAAGGAATGCAAGCAATGCGAGAATCAGATAGCTCGTCGGCGGCCAGCCCCGAGCGCTGGGAGGGCGGACAGCCGCAACGTGCGAGACACATGAGCGCTATGGAGTATAGGACTGAGATGTCACCCTGCCCGCGTGGTTATCGCTGGCCAGCAAGGGACGCACTTGACGGCGTCATGATGTTGTCGTCGCGGCCTGGCATGGAGGTGAGAGGGTCTGGGAGGTTTGGGTCGTCCGCTGCACGGCGGATGCGGCCAAGGCGCTAGTGCCGAGAAGGGCAAGGTGCGCGCTCGGGTGGGGAAAGAAGAAGCGCAGACTGCTGCACGTCACCGGGCGCTTTCCCAACAACATCCCCTGCGGCCATCGCTCTTCTTCCCAATCGCACCTGTAGCGGAATCGAGCTGGCGCAAGGGAGCGGGTCAGCGCCCCTCAGCGCCCCTCCCATCTGCCATGATCATTTCGAGTTCGCTCGCTTCTGCCTCTCACCGTTCATCGTCGGCCTCTGGGACCCCTCGTCTTGCAGATTCCCACCCCAGCCCCGTTGTCTCTAGTGCTCTCACCCTCTCTCTTCCCTTCTCATCCGTGTGCCGCCGCGCGGATGCACGTCTGTGTCTGCGCGGCCAACGACTGGCTCTGCCTTCTTTCGGAGCATTGCGCAGTCGACCACGCTGCCGGGTTCGTGTGTGCGCCTGCTGTGAGGGAAAGCCCGGATCGTATTCATGGATTCATGGCGCAGTGAGCCCTCTAACCAAAACCTCCCCAGCCGATGCAACCATTGATCATCGCCCGCGGCACCCACGGCCTCTCCCAGCGCGCTGTGGCGCTTGTGTCTGTCTGTAAGTGTCCGTGTCTGCGTGTGTGGGTGGCTTTTCCTTCCCTTCAGTCCCCTTCACGCTGCTTCGCGGCCAAGGTAGTGCTGTCGCCGTCGTGCCGTGACAGGTAACGGCCTTGAGCCTAAGCTCTCCTGGTCCTCCGCGTTCCCTTTTTCTCACCTTCACCCGCGGGACGACCTGTCGTCTGCCAGGCGGCTGCCGGCCCGTGGCGCTCTCCCACCAGCCTGCCCTTGGCCCACCCACGCCCAAGCGCTGACTGGACGCCGCGGCCACTGACGACCCAATCCACGCCTGCCGTGGCAAAGAGAGCAAACTCTGATCATCTGTTCGCTTCATGGGTTATTCTTGGGCGGCTGATCGAGATGAAACATCAGCGTCCCAGCTGGCCGGCTCATTGCCTGCCGTGTCGAGTCGGCCCCCCATTCGAGAGTGGTGTCGTGGTCAATGTTCCTGCATCGCTGCTGCACGGGACTGTGTTGCCTCAGCCTGATGAGCCAACCAGTTTCCCACAGCCCGTGGGTCACGGACCCTGGAGCCAATAGACCCCATACTCCCGGTGCAAGGAATGCAAAGCTCGCCGTGTACCGCCAACCATTCGAGAAAGATGCGAGCCTGGGCATCGGGGCAGACCATCCCTCCCTGACGTCTCGGAGATATACTGGCGCTCGATGCGGAAAGGTTCGCTGCTGCAGCTTTCCAATGCTACCGTGGTGCTAGAAAACGGCCATGGTCTGAGCAGGGCGATACGCATCATTTGGCTTGGGGCTGAAATCTTGATCCAGCATCCTAACAATATTCTGAGGCTATACTTGCTTGGTAGGCACTTCTTCTTTCAGCCAAACTACCCGATGAGCGTCCCAGCCCAGCCTACCCTGTATTGAGCAGTAGTAGCCTTTTGCTCTGCCAACTGTACTTCTACTGCCATCCCACTATGTGCCTGCTCTCATTTGACCGCTGATCTCGTATCCTTGGATCGTATCGTCTCTTTCGGCCCCAGTCGTCACCAGTTCCTCTCTACCACATATTACATATATTTCCCCATTGTCTTATTGCTGAAATATGGTACCCTACCAGCCAGCCTCGTAAGCAAAGATCACGAGTCTGTTGGACCCCGGCAACCTTGTACTACTCCTCCTCAGCAACAAGTCAAATTGGACAGAGGCACCGTGCATATATGCTTCAAGCCTTCACGCTTTTGATCAACGCGAAACTCGAGTCAAAGATACCCACTGTTCACATTACGTCCACCCTTTGCACCTGCTCGTCCGTGCTCTTGACCAAAGCTGGGTCCACTTCCACACAATAAGAAGCCAGCGCAAGGCAACAGAAGGGGCCTGTCGACCCGATCCACAAACCTGGCCACCGTGCAGATCACGGAGCCTTCACGACAAGTTAGCATCCTCGTCGAAGCAGCCACGATCGAAAATCATCCAACGCCACAAATTTCTTTTGGCAGACTGCAGAACAACCCTGTAAGCTCCACCCACCTTGCAACATAGTCCCTTGTTTGATACCAAGGACTGACAGGTCGCAGCGAGGCGACAATAGCGACAACACCCACACCGCCTACGTCGCAACTAGAGATTGCAGGCACCAACTGGCCGGATCTGAGTGCGTACCTGTCTGTGCTCGAGATTCGAGATCTGTGGAGACTGCGGGAAGAAGCAAAGCGCACCTGTCGGTCTGGTACTCTGCGTAGACGGAAGCCGTTTAACCCCAGGGTTTAAGGCGTCGCGCAGCCGCAACAGGTGACAAAAGCAAGCGGCGTTATAGTTTCGTCAAAACTCCAAAATTTGTCAGTCTGCCCCCTTCACTTTCACCGCAACAAAATCCCATTAACTAAGCCTTGCGACAGACCCTAGAGGTGAATGATTGGTGTGCTGAGAACGAGTGCGCTTCGCGAAACCAATCTCCTGGATAAAGTACGCACTGCAGTGCCAGCTCGCAATAGCTGCACACCTCCAGGACACGCCGAGAATCAGCATTGACGGATTGCAGCCACCAGCAACTCGCAGCGGCAACTAATCGAGGATCCTGCCCCTGTGCCGGCTAAACCGCCCCAGATTGCCCTGAAGCGAATCAACAACGGCATTAGACGAGCCTCCACGGCCATCATCTTCCCGTTACTGCCACCCTTGTGCATCAGGTCCGGCATCCCGAAGTACCTCCACCATTACCACTTGCGACGGGCCATTTGCGTCGCGGACGGTTCTAAGATTGCAGTCGAAAAGCAGTGTTGACAGCAGTAGCAAACCTTCGTTAGCAGCACGAATTATCGCCACAGCCGGGCACCGTTGATCCTGCCCAGAGTGTCGGATCCGCAGCGTAAGACTCGGTCTCTCGAACGGGACATAGTATCTGCAGGCCACTACGGGCAATACAGACGGGCGTTGCAGCGATCACTGCGATGATGAACCCAGGTAAGTCAGCCTTAAAAGCATTTGCGGGCCCTTGGCCTGCGAGTGCCGCAATTGTTCGTTTTCCAAGCACTGCACCCTCTAGCCATTACCTGGCGCGCTTCTCCGCATTCTTCCACAGCCCAGCATTCCTCGCGCGCTGCCTCTTATATTGCATCACAACGCGGCCAGGGCACTTGATTGATTTTTTCTTCTGTTTGATGCTACACACTGTGGGCCCATTGTTTTTATCCCAACCACTGCATGTGGTGCGCACTTGCACGCCAGGTCTGCAGAGCCACCCGATCGCGGAGCCCCTTGTACCACGACGTCCCACGCGCGTCTTTTCTCCGTCTCTCTATCGCCCACGGGTGCACGTTGTCCGTTTTTGTCCTACGTTCTGTCCAACGACACAGCCTTCTGCTCAGATTGATTGGCTAACGTATGGGATAAGCAGTACTCCACGCTCCTTTGCCATTGGCATCGGACAACCAACACCACTTCTCTTCGGATCAGGAATGCATCGACCAGATTGGCTCTCATGCACATCATAGCTACTCTGCAACTGGTGTACCCGAACAGCTAAGGCGCGACGGGATCCTAGCGACCGGTCTACCTCAGAATTCCAGTGTGCACCGATTTAGCGCACTTCGTCCCGACACAGGGTAAGTACTCTCTCTCATTGGTTCTTGTCATCCCGGCCTGGCATAGCAAGCTCCGTAGTGCTGCCTGCGCATGCCGCCCCCAGCGTGCATCCCTCGACGCCTCGCCGCCTGTGTTGCCCAAGCTCTGGCCTCCCCTATCGCCGAAACAAACACGTCGTCAATGTCCTTGATCTTACCTGTTGTCGCACACGTTCCGGATGCGTGGCGCATTCGGTTCTCCCAACAGGCTGGTCGTCACCTTGATCACACGACAAGCCTAGCGGTAATGCCGTACCGTCCCTGGCCTGATTGACAACATATACCGTGCTACCCTATCCCCTGGTTACACATCACTGTTGTTGGCATCATTTTGCCTGTTTAGCAATTTTTGGCTGGCTTGACTAACTGACGTCTACAGCTACCAAACTGGAGCTGCTTTCTCCGACTCAGGGTCTGGTTCCATCTCCACCTCGCCCAGTTCCAACGCGTCGTCTGCAGCAGCATACTCGTACGCTTCTTTCGCTCCAAGTGTAGCAAGCGCCTACACCAGCAATAACTATCCTCTAAGCAACTACCCCGGTTTTGGTTTCAGCATGTCGACGGGTCGACGCCTGTAAGTTACCCGTTGTGGCGCATTCGTGCTTGTAGAACGCGAGAAGTATGCATGACAGCTGACAGCAATACGATAGGACTGATCCTTCATCATCGGCGGGTATGTTACCTCCGACGAGATCACCAGGACTGGGCACCCCCGTGTCACCGTCCATGGGTGTGTCGGTTAGGGATAATTATACCACTGCAACGCCTGGTCTACATCGTCACTCTCACGCCTTGTCACCTCGCTACTCCGACATCTCTCGATATCACTCACAGCCTGACACACCCAGAAGTGTGCTGCCCACTACCATGCCTTTGACTTCATACGGTACTGGCTACCCGACTACACAATACCCCAATGCAAGTAACATGAGCGATTCACCCCCCTTCAACTCGCAAGAGACCTACCACAAGATCATAAGCGATGGCGTTGATGTAGCTCCCACGATCGATGCAAAGATCGAAAAGGGATTCTTCATGTCTGGCGACCGCGTCTGGACATGTTATCGGAGAAACTACTTCGCCGTCAATGTGTCTTTTGGGTTGAACCCATGGACGCCGAACGCAAGGCTTTACTTGGACCAAGGAAACGGTAAACCGCATGAGCAAATCCAGTCCATGGCTGTATCACTTGCAGCCGCGGTAGATGGCACGGCTGGCAAGACCATTGAGCTTATACAACACACACCCAAACGTGACAAGGGACCACAACTTCCCATGAAGAAGGAGTTGCTTGCACCCAATCCCCCTGGCAAGAATCACGACCACAGTTCATATGGTTTGAGTAACTTCCATCAACCTCCAAGCGCCCCAGGACCCCAGCTCCCACTTCAGACCGAAAACGACTCCTCGCAACAGTACTCGCCGGCGAGTCATACAAGCAGCAACTCCCTCCACGCATTCGAGCGAATACAGTTTAAGTCGGCCACAGCAAACAATGGCAAGCGCAGGGCTCAGCAGCAATACTACCATCTAATCGTGGAACTCTGGGCGAATGTCCAGAACCCGAGGGATACCGAGCCGCGCTGGGTCAAAGTTGCTGCTAAGCTGTCGCATCCCGTCGTCGTTCGTGGAAGGTCACCAAGCCACTACCAAAACGAAGGCCCTCACAATGCTACAACAAGGGGCCCTGGAAGCTCAGGCTTCGGTGGCTCTGGCCAAAACGGCATGGGTGGGCGCGGCAGTGTGTCATATGGCTACGGTAACGGCAATGGCCTTTCTGGCGGAGGTGCTACAGGAATGGGCGGGAGCATGTATCGCGGGAACACCTACTCGCTAGACCCAAGCCCCGCAGGCAGTCATTCAGTCAGCTCTGCAAGTTCAATGAGCGGGGGACCCGTGGAAGGCCTTGTTGGTGACCAACATATGACCGACGCCGATGACGCCAAGATGATGAATGCTCCCCACGACTACCAGTACTATCCATCTGCGCTGTACGATGGCATACCTGCCAAGGCCGAAGGCACTCTTCCTCTTCCTGAAAGGAGAGCAGTCAAAGAGGAGTATCCCGGTCACGCCACCGTGTACACAGGCATGCAAGTTGGTGGCTGCGGAAGATTCACCGGCATGGAAAGCAGCCGCGGCTTCTATCCAGACGTCCACGCTCATACTGGGTACTGAGTATACCGATGAGCACATTCAGTCGTCGGCCGATCGCCGCAGGCTTGAGTTTCATCAGCCTCGCATACATATGCGATGCCTAGGCACGAGCACCCAGCACACATCATTCTTGCCTACACCGATCACACACCTAAATGTTTCAGCCCATCACAATTTGGGCATCACGGCGGTTTTCTTTTATTTATTGCATTTTAATCCTTTCGAAGACGGACCAGAGCCCGCAGCTCTACGACTCGAACAAAGACCTCACCAGAAACGTTGTCTACCACAACATGTCTACGTATGTCGGTCGGGTCAAGCGGCGAGTGTGAAGCCTGCGCGACAAAGAGCCTGTATGGCATGTCTGCTGGGCACTACCCGCCGCAGTGAAACGCTCTGCGTATTACCACAATGCGAATGCGTTCCCTCAACACCTAGTCTTGTCCTACGGCATCGGACACAAGACATGACTGCGATTTCTACGACACGGTGGTCCGATCTTGTTGAGCTTTTCTCCCCTTGTGTTCTTCTGTTTCCTGTCATCACACAGCATATTTAATCCTGCACCCAGCGGCTCGCACTGTCATGAGATGTACGACCCGCATGAACGACATATCCCCTTCTCCTTGTGTATTGTTCTTCGGCGTCGGCAAATTTCTTATGTTCTTACTGATTCACGCATCACGGGATGCGAAAACGGTGTTGGGTACATCAAGGGCTCATGGGCGCTAATGCATTGCGCATGGTGCATATGGGTTAAAACATACTTGGCGGCGGTCATACCCTTCTCTTTCATGCTGTTGCTTGGCTGACCTGCTTCGACATTGATCTGTCATTGCAGCGCTCGGCAAGCTACTGCTACGTGTCGTTGTATGAGTAATGGGTCATGGCCATGGATTTCCTTGCGTCTGTTTCTGCGAGCGAAAAGAGGGGCGACGGGGACAGCGGCACAGTCATGTGGGGGCACTCACGAAAGAGACGGCAAAAACGATATGATACACGGAACTGGATGATGATAACGGCGGTCCCTTATCTATTTGTATGATTACATAGCCCTTGCCCTAAAAGCTTTATGATAGTTGTTTCGAATGCAGGCGGCCCTTCTCTTTACCCTTCGTGTCTGTCATGTGCTTGTGATTGATGTTGCGCGAGTCAGGCTTACATTGCGCCCATCCTTCGCCCAACTGCGCCCTTGAGCAGATTTCGCGAATCCCGAACCCAGCGTGTATCCACCGCTCCCACAAGCGCCTGCTGCAACGCATGACCCAGGTTGGTTGTGTTGGCAGAGGATATCGCCTGCAGCGATGAAGAGGTGAGGTTAGAGGAAGCTCGACTAGCTCCCGTCTTCCCCGCGGATCGGGCGCAGATGGCGACTCATGGAACGAACGCCCCGTCCACGCGAGAACTTTGTTCGCAGGGCAGGCGGAAAGTGCCATGTCCGCTGCCCTGAGATTGTCACGTCATCGCTAAACCATCACTCACCCTCGACGCGCTCGAATCCGACACGTCAAGCTTTGTTTATTAACATACTCGGGAAAGTGTATTATACTTACAGGGGTCTTTTCTGAGGAGCCATGGCGTGGTACGATGAGGACAGCTGGCTCACAGCAGCCCTTTCGCCAAACCTCAGTACCATCCTGATCACCTTCATTGTCGCCATTGGCCTTCCAATACTGCTGCACAGCTTCTTGTACCGAAAAGCAGCAGCATCGGCAAGCCTGCCCACCTTCCTTCTCGTCGGCCCGAGCGGCGGCGGAAAGACTGCATTCACCACACTGGTACGCCATCCCCCATCTTCATCTGCACAAATCTAACACCACCCAGACCGAACGCTCCTCCCTCGCCCAAACCCACACCTCCACCCAACCCCTCACAATCGAAGCCCTCCTCCCCTCCCCCCACATCCCCGCCTCATCACACTACCGCTCCGCCGGCGACCCAGCCTTTGAGCGCGCGCGACGCTTCTTGCTTCTCGACACGCCAGGGCACGGCAAACTGCGACACCACGCAACAGCCCTCCTTGTCGACCCCTCGTCCCTCCGCGGTATCATCTTCGTAGTCGACGCTGCCTCGCTCGCCGACGAATCCGGACTCATCGAAGCCGCCAGCTACCTACACGACATCCTGCTCGCGCTGCAGAAGCGCTACACAACCGCGACGTCGAGCAAAGCACCGCCTGGCATACCCGTGCTCATCGCGGCGAACAAAATGGACTTGTTCACTGCGCTGCCGGCGGGGCTGGTCAAGGTGCAGTTAGAGAAGGCGATTACGCAGGTTAGAGCGAGTCGCGCGACGGCGTTGAGGGATGCGGGGGCCGCGCTGAGTGGGGGCGAGGATGAGGTGGATGAGGAGAAGGAATGGCTTGGGGAGGGCGGCGAGGGGGCGTTTGAGTTTGCGCAGATGGCGGAGGTGGGGACGAGTGTGGGCGTTGTTGGGGGGAATGTTGTGCAGGGGAAGGAGAGGGGGGATGTGGAGGGGTGGTGGGCGTGGATTGCGGAGTTGTTGTGATGGAGAGAGATGGTCATATTTGGGAGGTCGTTTGGCAGAGGTCGAGCTTGGGAGAGCGCGACATGCGATATCGCGACCACGCGTCCAGATCCTCCTCTTCGGAAGCAGTGGAAATGAGTTTGTGAATAGAGGAGGATGTAATAATTGTAGTAAGTATACAAAGCGTACCCAAAGATGAATGCTGAAAATCCCAGATATCAGAATGTTTTCACGCGTGTTAAGATTTGTTGGCGGAGGTCGCGCTTTCCTTTCTCTTGTTTATGATGCCATATCTTCCGTCTCTCTTGGACTTTCAGACTACATCCCCACCCCCTTGTCGCCGGCTGTGGGCACCGCGAAAACCCCGATCTCTCACAGTGTGCTTGCTGACCCCACGAGTTCACCATCTTGTTTGCTGGACAGTGTATGGCCATGCACGTGCGAGCCCACCACACTCCCATCAAGGTCATCCAACAACACCATGATGATCGAACAAGCAGCATGTGCACCATATCATCCGCATCTCCAGACGTGTCGCATGATGATTAGATGAAAGGAGTAGCAAGCACAGAAGGCGTATAAGTAAGTGCCTTTCCAACGCCCTAAGAAGAATCAAATCCAGCACAATAACTGGTCGGGTCTTCTACTTCTCTTTGATTGGATTGACATGCATGACATGTCGGAAACGAACAAAGATAATCAGCTTCTTCCACCTTTTTCCCTTGACAGGAAGGGGAGTATGCAGACCGATAGCTCGTTGGATCTGAGCGCTCCTCCCGCAGCGGGCAGCACGTTCAGTGATCCTGCTACCACGACGAGTTCGGGTGATGGTGGAGACCTCATAACGCAACAGGCGCCATCACCAACTCCCCCAACAAAGTTCAAAGAGCCCAAAGTCAGGGCGAACGCCTCCACGGGCTATTGTGGCACGTTGTCCGCTCCAACCAACCTTCCCACCACTTCTGTGATCAAGAACAATCCACACTCGAAGACCGCCGTGGGACGGCTGACCTATGAGCTGACCAACCAACCAAAACTCTCTTTGTCGCCACAGTGGAGACTATGCCCCAAAACTTCTGCTCAAGATCCGCCTGAAGATTGGGAGGCCGTGGTGCACAAACGACTGCGCAAGGATGCCGTAAGGGAGATGATCACAAAAGTGACCAATTTTGATGATTTGGCTGACGTTGCGGTCAACCAAGATGGGAACGGAACACTGGATCTGGTGATCGTGCCTGTGAGCGCCGAAACACAAGTCTTGACTCAAAACCTGAAGACGGGGCGCATTGAGCTCGATAACAACAAGATGATGGCAAAGAAGGCGGAGGCTGACAGCAAAATTGAGGCTGATAGTAAGGAAGAGGCTACCAGCAAAGAAGCTGCCGACAACAAGGAAGCGGCTGGCAAGGAAGCGACTGACAGCAAAGAGGCGACTGACAGCAAGGCTGCTGCTCATCGTCCAGTGGCTTGCAAAATTCTTCCCCAAGGGGATATTGATGATAAAAGAAAGCAGAGCTTTACTGGAAAAGTTTCGACTCCCTCATTCAAATGAGAACAGGTCAGATTGACGATCCCTCCGGCACAAACAGGCACGCTTGTTACATCCAAGACTTCCCCTCAGTCATCAAGGGCCCCAACAAAATCAATCCTTTCCTATGTTCTCAGCAAGCACTTCACATGGAAATTGGTTCAGGTTTGTCGCTTGGCTTGCGCATCCAGCCGAGCTTGAACTCCGATCACAAGTGTCCGCACATTTGGACTTCGACCTCGTTCCGTATGTTCCGAAGGGCTCTCTGCACTTGGTCTTGTTCGATGTTTATAGCAAAGAATGCCTACTTTCCGAGCCGTTAGAGCACCTGAAAGTCCTCGCGGGTCTGCTGAAAGGCCTACAGGTTCGATGCAAGTACGTTGTGGGAAGAGACCCCCTGGAACTCGGCGAAAAAGGCGCCACTCTTGGACGAAAAGAACTCCTACCGTGGCCGTCTTTTTGGGATTGCAGACGTCAAGATGCCGAAAGATGTCACGTTCGATGTTGGCACTGAGTCACACACCGTGGCTTCATTCTTCAACGAGCGTAAATGTAACTTTTGATTCTGCAGTCATGAACATGCTAACTTTCGCAAAGGCGTTTTACCAGCCGATGATGGACTGAAGTACCCCGAGCTTCCCCTTGTATCCGATGGAAAGGACCATTGGGTACCGCTAGAGATGCTGATCGTAGAGCATGCCCAGCCCACCTACCACAAGGATTTCACCCGAGCAGGCAGAGACCTGGCACGTTCTGTGATATCTCATAAGTACGAGTCCATCATCCGACAGCGTGGGCAGCAATTCCTAGAACTTTTCAACGTGCAGATGCGCAACCAGGTATGCACTGACTCTTGACGATACTATTGCAGTGAAACTAACTTTTGCTAGCAAAATCACGATAGAACAGTTCTGTGCGGTGTCGCAGATAACGCTGTTTTTGTCCCCAATGTTGAGACATTGCACAGCAGCCCCGGGCTGATTTAGTCAAGAAAATTCCAGCCCGGTCTAATCCTGAACCCTCCATCAAGGTGGCATTCGCCGAAGACAATGTGACGGGTGCATGCCGTACTCACGGCTCCCTTCTCGCAAGGATTAGGCAAGGCTTTGAAGTGCCTCTGTCGGACGACATGTCTCTTGTGGCACAGGCGCAAGTTGCCAACATTGGTACTGCTGCTGAAGTGCAGAAAAAGGAGAGGTCGAAAACCAAGCTGTACAATATCTTGCACGGTACGACTGCCGCCAGCCGAACCAGACTTGCGTTAGGTTTAATGTAGTCATCTAGCATGATTCGCAAGTAGCTGCGCAAGTTTGCAGATTGCGAGGCCAGCACTCTACTCGTGGATGTCACCAAGGACTACATGCGAAAGTGCATCGCGACTCGCAACAATGATGACCCGTACTTCCCACAAAGTGTCATGGACAAGTGCAACTTCAAGCTCGGCGGCATAAACTACAGCATAAATGTTTTGGATGTTGGGTCAGGCATGGATTTGAGTGGTCTCATGGTGGTCAGAGCACATATCAGACTCCCCCGAGATGGCCGTAAAACGTACAGTCCGTCTATCGCCGCTGTGGTGGCGAGCACAGACTCCACTGCATTGCATTTCCCTGGATCTGTCACGATCCAGCAGACTTCTGACGAATACACCACACGTGGAACAGGCAACAAGGTGACTTTAACAGCACAGGATCTTCCCCGTGCCTCCAGCCTCCAAAGTATGATGGAAGAGCGATTCGGAGCTTGGTCAAATCCATGGAAACCTCCAAAGTACATTCTCTTCTACCGCAGCGGTGTCAACTTCGACAACAACGCAACCATCGAGGACGAATACCAAGACATCAAAGCTGCTTTCGATTCGAAGTGGTCGGGCTTTGAACAGCCGTAAATCACCTTTGTGGTGTACAACAAGAATGCCCAGCTCACGTTTGTCCATGAGTCGCAACTCTCATCGAAGCATCACCTGGTCGCAGCGAACGCGTCACTGGCACCCAGAATCGTGTTCGGCACGAGCACAGGACAAGCCCAGAAGTACAAGTACTACACGCTCAAGGACGAAATTGACTTCAAAGAGGCCGAGCTGGGACAACTGGTAAGTCCGCAGATTAAGAACTCAATGCCACCACACTAACGTATAACAGACAATCAACCTCAACGAGAGCTCCCAGCTATCCTCGCAACAAGACCGGACCGCCAAGGTACTGCCTCTGGTTTGGGCCAGCAAGCTCGCCGCTCGAGTGCACGACTACTACTACGACACCTTCAAGCTGGAAGCGAGCGACCTCAAGAGAGATTTCAAGGTCGATTATGATCACAGTATGGTGGCCGCTAAGGCGAAGATTTCTGTTTTGAGCACCTTGGAGCTCAATGATGGTCCCAGCGCTGGCAATCCGTGGCACGCTGACCTCAACGACATGATGTTCTATCTTTAAGCTAGCTACGGTCACGAACACGGATGCTTCGCTGTCGCTCCTTCCGTGCTCCGGCGTTCTTTTTCTCTTCTCGACTTTTGTGGCTAAGGCTGCAACTTTTGTGGATTTCCGATATTTCCTTTTGTACTGTTGCGTTTCAGGTTTGCTTCGTCGGAGTTTGCGTCATTTTCCTGGGTCCTGTTTCGCGTAGATCTTTTCTATTTTGCTTTTTATAGACTTTACTGCTTAGTTTGAGGGTTTCGCTTTTGGAGTTACACGTTGGTATTTGCTTTTGCAGGTTTCACAGAGTATTAATAGACTTTTCCCTTTCAAACCTTCTATGCTTCGAACTCGCTGTGATTACCTCCGTTGGCGTTACTCGTTGGTATTTGCATTTTCAGATCTAGTAGATTATCAATAGACTTGTCCTTTCATTATGTGAATGTTGGGAACCTATTGTGAGTTCTCCCGTTAGTGTTTACATGTTGATGCATAATTCACGGTTCTCTTGTCATCTTAGCAGCGTATTTCGGGATTCAAAGTCACCATTTTCTTGTCCATTGGTTGCTCGGATTGAGACTGCGCCATTATCTAGGACAAGGATTTTTGACAAGGTTTTCTCGTTGAATACTTACCATGCGTGTATAGCGCACCTCGAAACTGATGGAGCATTCATTCGTCTGGCGATTGGTCTACCCACCCGCTCCCATGTTCGGAACCACCATGTCAGTGTTCTTGTCAGAGTACGCTACGAACTTCTATGAAAGAGCTTTTGGGCGCTTTGAATGTCGGGGATGTTTGTTCTAGCTGGCATGATTGTTGCACGAGTACGAATTCGTGGAAAGGCAGCCTAGTCGAACCTGTCAGCATCTACGAGGGTACGCCTACTCAGGAGTAGTGCGTTTCATTACTGCTTATGTAACAGGAGGATATATATTCGCTCTCTACGATAGTTTTCATCAATCAACCAACTTCTTCCTCAATCTCCTCACACTTGTTGACAGAACCAAATACATCTACAACGAAAACAGTCGAAACATCTCACTTGCCCAAATCCATGCGCTTTTATTTTACTCGGCTGCAGGTGATATCCAAATTGTCTCTTGCAAAGCTGACCATAAGCGCGCTCGTGCTGCTTGCTACAAAAGTCACAACAACACTGAACAGCATGACCTTCGCAATGAAGTCGTAACAGTAAACGTCACATGTTGCTTCTTCACTGCTCAGCTGTATCATTACTTATGGCAGATGATGCTGAGAAGCGAGCAGCGGAAATCTACAAGTAGGGAGCGATTCTTCGCCCTGAGAGGAGATAAATCCAGTTCAATCTTTGTACTGATCGATACACTTGGATCCACAAGTTCATCGCACGACAAGAATGATCATATCGACAAACGACTCTCTGCCGAAGATATCCAAGTGGATCCCCGGATCGGAAACATCAATTTCCAGATTGTCCTACCGCCTGGGAAAACTATCGACGTTTCTCCTGCTTAAAGCCAAGGTCTTGGACAGCGAGGGGGATTATTTGTATCCTCGCAAACAGAGAGAGTGTATCTGGCAAGAAGTGATGAACACCGAAAAGTACAAGGCCATGGGAGGCATCGCTGTCGTCAACACACGCACACCTACTAATAACCATGAGGATTATCCCATCATCCCCTGGGGCGGTCTCACCGCAGATCAAAGAATCAGTTTTGGTCCAGAGACGATCAACCTCACATACACAATCTTACGGGATCGTGCTCATGATCATGAGACCACACTTACAACGATGTGTTCAATCTATCGCGTGCTTCTACTTGGCGAAGAAAAAGCCGCAGGAATCGCAGTGTATCAAAAGGGTCTTGGTCTTCTACTCCAGCCTCGCATTGCATCTTTACCTGGATCGGGACCTTGCCGATTGAGCAAATTCCATGCCATGGAAATTCCAAGCATAGTTGGTGCGGAGACCTCAGCATCGTGCCTACTGCAAAGGGTCGCGAGAGTGCAAAGAGCTCTGCGAAAAGTTGTGAGGTTCGCATGCGGAGTCAAGTTTCACTGGATATCCCCCTGAAGGTGTTGCACATCGAATTCGACCTTGCGACCATGGTCCCACCTAATACGACCATTTTGGACATTCTTTTCGAAGTGCTCGGACGTGAGCTCGCCGATGCCAATATTAAAGATCTACTGCCCCGTCTTCAGAACCTACTGGTCGGAATGTAGGTCAAACGCGATTACGAACCTAGGCAGGATATGAGCACAAAGCACAAAGAGGAGTTCCGTGCTCCTTTTCAAATCCACTCCATCAAAACCAAGAAGGTTGCCACTGAAGAGAAAGTCGACAAGATCATAGATAAACACGACCCGAAGGATATGGTTAAGACTTGGAAATAGCTGACGGAGCTTGAGGGCGTTGACGCGTAAAAGTATTACAAGGACGGTAAGTAGCGATTGGCAACGATTTCCAATGATTCTAGCTAATGAACATGAAGTCTACAGCGCTGGGCAACCCCTCTATCACGAATTCTTGCCCGTTGCAGGAGATGGCACTGGCGCCTACTTCCTACTGCAGAAACTCATCACTTGCGACGGACCCTAGTGTTTCCCGAACTCTTACATATTTGTAACTGAGCTTAAGACCTTGGCTGGTCGTATACAACTGCTGGATGAGAGCAAAAAGCCTATCATTGCAGAGCTCGGAAAGAGTGCCTTCGATAGTATCGTTGCTCCGCGCCCAGTCGGAAGTACTGGAAGTGTAAGTAAATCCCATATTTTACGAACGCCCAACTGACGTCTCAACAGGGAAACTCCGAAGTCGAACCTCGCCCTTTCCTTAACGCCTTGATGAGTGTGGCTCGGCTGATGAGCCTTCCGCATACGAGGCTGTGGATCCTATTGAGTTCTATCTCTGAGCGCGCCCGACAGAGTCTCGGGGTGAAGCGTCCTCTCGAATCATTCAACGACCTTCCGTACAACACAACGCTTTTCTCTTCTAACCTCCGTTGTCCGCTACCCCAGCGAACCGGCAACTTGTTTGGATTTCCGATCTTCCCTTTGTTCCTGTTCGCGTTTTGAGTTTTACATAGTCTGGTTTCGCAGGAGTACGCACTCGTTCTTTCATATCACATTTACTTTCTTTCTTAGTCTATGTGTTGCTTTTTTTACTTGGGTTCTGAAGTTTTGCATCATAGTTTCATAGTTCGTACCAATAGAATTTCTTTTCGAAACTCTCCTCTGGAGCATTGCATGTATCATCAGCAGTCAACCGTTGACTACGCAAACACTAGCATCAATTTCTACACCAATGTCATCTTGCTCTATTCCAACCCGAGAGACTGGTACTCCATCATGTACGGTAAGCTGACCACATCCACATCCACCCCATCACCACCATTTTCATCACCGCCCACGGAGCGCCTGTCTTTGCCCCATCCGCCTCACCGGGCCCTCAACACCTGCCCGCCGTAAGCTTACACCACGCCACTACATCCTTCCATCCAAGCTGACATCAACTCCGCCCGCGCCCAGCGCCGCTACCGATCGTGCCGACCCTTCCGCTCCAGGCACGGGTCATCATCCTCCGCTACAGGCACAGCGCATCACCATCCGAAACGCCGGGGTCCGGATACTCCGGCACTTATCACATGCTGTGGGACGTGGGTGCCGAGATGGAAGCATGCGGATGTGGAGAAAGCGAGGTCCTCGCGTGCGGCAAGAGGATTTCGCATTAGATGCCGGTAAGGCGGATGATCAGCTTGCATGCAAGGGTGCAGATCGTTATGCGGGTCAATATCGAGACGTATTCGCTTGGGTGAGATGGCGACAGGGGTGTGTGTGGTTTGTGTACACGATTGCTAGGTTGCGGAATTTGCTTGGCTTGGGGATCTGAGTGCAGTAGGCCGTATGATTGGAGTTCAGGTGTGTATGGTTGGCTTATTTGGATGTCTAACGGCGTGAGCATCGACTGTGCTGACGTTGAAGGTGAGCGCGCTTACCTCCACAATGAGCACAATCTCCATCGACTAGTAATAAAGCATCTCAAACTTCGATGGAACGCACTTTACGTCAATATGTAACTGAATCGATCGCCCACTTTGGCTAGTCGCAGCATGCAGTCAATTGCACACTCTAGTAGATGACTACTTTCTGTTGAAAGCGTGCGCCACCAATCACTGAGGTACACATAAGGTCACTACCATGAGAATCGGAGAAAACAGTAGCATGGAGGGTAAGAGAAACTATCTGAGACGCTAGCCATGTAAAGAAAGCAATTTAAGAGGCAATTGAGCAAATTTGTGAAGCAGAAAGATGACAGTGAGCTATGCGGGAAGGGACTAAAGAATAAAGAAACGTAAGAAAAGATCAGCAAGCTTCAGCTAGACCTCCATAAGGGTGATTGGACTTTCCGAGGTGTGCGATGCTGAGTAAATCTAGGCGGGCGACATCATAAGTGACGCATAATACATGGGCATTGAGCCGTGTATCTGAGACGACGGACCCGTTTAGAGCAACCGTAGCTGGATCTTCGAGAGATCAAGGAGGTCGACTGGGGCGGAATCGAGGTTGACAGTGAAGATCCGCCGCTCGTCTATCTGGCCCTGTCAATTATTAGTTTTGTCAAGGGTGTTACTACTGCTCTTACTCACCGCGACGGTCGTTGGTGCCGTGGCAACCATGTTGAAGAATTCATCGCCGAATATTTGCTGTTCAGTGGGAGATTTGGACAGCAACTCTGCACATTTGCCCTACAATTCTCTGGCCATGTGATCAAATCGCTTGCGTCCATGAACGTGCGGATCATCGACGACGATCGTATCGAGTGGAAACCACCCCCCTTTGTGGTCGGAGACAAGCGCTAGTTCGTTGTTGTTCTCGTACCTCTCATAGTCCTCTGGTAAAACAACTACCCCGCAGTTAGCATCGGATCAGTTTGTTATAGTGGCGAAGTATACTGGCATTTTTTCAAAGTAATGGAAGGTAGAAAATGCTCGGATCTATCGATGGAGTTCTTCGACACCTCATGAGCCCACTTGATATACATGGTTTGGAACACACGCCCCTTATCAAGGTCGCCAGAACTTCGACCTCTCCAAAGATCAAGACCCCTTTCTCCGTCCTTGACCTGGTCTTTAGTAGGAGGTATGAAGCAACAACGGACACGCAAGCCCTTCAAAAAGGGTAGCAAAACATTCGGAACGTTCCAAACGTCCAAATTTGAACGGGTAAGCCCTTTGAATACGTTGCGAATCACGTTAGAGAGCTTGTTTCGTGGGAAATGAGCGACAAGGTCAATTTTGATATAGAGAAGCCTTTCCTTTCTGTCTAACGCTGGCTGCCCGCGCATGACAATTTCAACACGATCCTCAATTTCGACCTTCTCTCCTTCCTATGGTGAGGTTCCAATCAGATTCGGACTGATATTTGTTTCCTCTCAGTCCCAGATGTCGGTCATGACGCGGTAGAACTCCTTGCTGACACCAGATTTCAGGCCAGTAAAGTGTAGTAGAGACACTAGCGTCCATAGATTTTTTCCATCACCGATATGGTTAATTAGTAGCGTTGGACTCTTCTTGATGACAGCCAAAAGGCTCTTTCAATAAAGGTCGGAGAGTCGATCAGGACCGCAGCGGCGCCCCTCTGAGATGGCACACCGTAACGGCTGCTTCAAGGTGGGACCTCCAGTGGAAGTGTAAACGGCGACTTCCTTTGTGGACTTCAGGAGTTTCGATCCTAGTCTGAACGGGATGGTGAACTTCGCGGGCAGCAAAGTTTCACTGTCACCGTAAATCGGTACAATGAAATGATCGGTATGCCCACTGACGCCCATGTTCACCACAATATCCTCCCGGACTGATGTAAATATTTGATCTTGGAGAACTTCAATGATGGCTTCGTACCGAATTTTGCGATTCTCAACTGCAGTCCACCGTGAACGCAGAAAAGGTAACCATCCTGCTCTCTCAGATTTAAGCTTTGGAGGTGTCTTGGAGATGTCGGTTTTTATCTCTACCTCGACAATCCAAAGGTCGATCAAGTTCTCCAAATGGTACGAGAGCCTGTAGAGGTCTGTCCTGGACGTAGGTGAAACCTCCATGAGCGCTGTGGAGCTAGTGGAACTTGTCGTTGCGGAACCCGCACCGGATGATGAGACAAGCTTCTTACCACCAAAAGGTGAATTACCGCGTCGTCGTTTCGTTGGTGGCCCAACCATCTTGACTGCTCGGTGAATCTGTAGTAAGGAAGTTCATTACCAAGCGCGAGCAAAGACTTATACCGTCTCGAAATCATAGTGCTTGCTGCCTTACAAACTTGGCGGCCACGTGACCATCAATTAGCACGGCGACTGCCACTGAGTGAGGTTTGTGTTATTCTACAGGCACACTGGAACAAGGCCAGATGACTACTGTGCCATAGAATGACCAGGCAACATGCTTCACAGAAGCTTTGGAAGCAATCATAGAGCTCTCAGTGTATCAGTAGGATTTCATGTTCGATGCAGACGTTGCGTATGTCTTTAGCCATGAAGTTGTCAGCGCGTGATGGTAGTTGTCATTGTAGTAAAATGCAACCCTAAGCTGCATGGCACAACAAAAGTTCTAGATGCATCGATGATCAGGCGCGTGTAGCACATATATGTAGTTGGTGATGACTTTGGCCGTGTTTGGGCGATGAGTGGTGGGTGAAAGAAAATCTCGTGAATACGCGTTCGGTTAGCGCGTAAGGCTGAGCCGTAGTGGGGCCTCGCGGTGAAGTGGCGGCGGGTAGAAGCGGGTCAGTCTTTCACGTTTTCTTTGCGACAGCTTCAAGCACATCACGACATCGTCTTCCACTCTTACGCAAATTGGAAGAGTTTTATGAGCGAAGTTCTGTCTATTCTTTAGTAGAGCACTTTCTTACACAACCAGACAAACCCTCGTACCACAGCCATGTCTACCAAAACTCGCCCCGCCATCCCACCTGTGGTTATGGACAACATAACCCAGCAGATCGGCAACACGCCTCTGGTACGCCTGAACAAGATTCCGCAGTCTCTCGGCATCGAGGCGACCGTATACGTCAAAGTTGAAGCCTTCAACGCCGGCGGTTCAGTCAAAGATCGTATTGCCCTGCGCATGATCGAGGCAGCCGAGAAGTCCGGGCGCATAAAGCCTGGAGACACACTGATCGAGCCTACCTCTGGAAACACTGGTATTGGACTAGCGCTAGTTGGCGCAGTGAAGGGATACAGGACCATCATCACTCTTCCCGAGAAGATGAGTCCGGAGAAGGTGGCGGTATTGAAGGCGTTAGGTGCCGAGATCATAAGAACACCAACCAGCGCTGCTTGGGATAGCCCGGAGAGCCATATTGGTGTAGCGAGGAAGCTCGTAAAAGAGCTGCCAAATGCGCATATCCTCGACCAGTACTCGAACCCCGACAACCCGCTCGCACACGAATACGGCACAGCCGAGGAGATATGGGAACAGACCGAGGGCAAGGTCACTTGTCTGGTTGCTGGTGCGGGCACTGGCGGCACTATCACAGGTCTTGCTCGGGGTCTGCGGAAACACAAGCACGACGTCAAGATCGTGGCTGCAGATCCTTACGGCAGTATCCTTGCGCTACCTGAGTCGCTGAACCAGGATCGTGTCAATGAGGGCTACAAGGTTGAGGGTATCGGTTACGACTTCATTCCCGATGTGCTGGAGCAGAAGATCGTGGACAAGTGGTACAAGACAGATGACCGAACATCTTTCCTGTACGCACGACGATTAATCGCCGAGGAGGGCATTCTATGCGGTGGTAGCAGTGGCAGTGCCATGGCAGCTTTTGTTGAGGCTTCCAAGGACATGAACCTGACCAAGGACGATGTTGTGGTCGTCGTACTGCCAGACTCGATCCGAAGCTATCTCAGCAAGGTATGTTGACATCCTTCTTTGACTTCACCCATTTGCTTACAAGATATAGTTCGTCGACGATGACTGGCTCGCCGCGAACGACCTTCTCCCTCCTACACCACCACTCACGCCCAACACAAACGGTGCAAACCAGTCAATCTCGCGCCGCGACTCGATCGCCAAGAAGGACACCTTCCACGGCGCCACAATTGCTTCCCTGCGTCTGAAGCCCGTCACCACTGTCTCGGCTACCTCGCCCTGCAGTGAGGCCATCGAGACAATGCGCGAGAAGGGCTTCGACCAACTCCCCGTCTCCGTCTCCTCGCCATCAGGCAAAGCACGCCTTGTGGGTCTCGTCACTCTCGGCAACTTGCTGTCCTACATCGCAGCTGGTCGTGCAAACCCCAAATCGCCAGTCGAAGACGTCATGTTCGACTTCCGCAAGCTGAACGAAGTCGTCAAGGATCTCGGACGCTTGCACTTGGTCGGTGCTGATGAGGGTAAGAAGGGTGGCTCAAGGAGGGAGTTTGTCGAGATCACAAAGGACACAAGCCTGAGCGATCTCAACAAGTTTTTCGAATGGAACAGCGCGGCGGTTGTTACTGAGAGGGTGGATGGAGAGCCGAGGGCCCTTGCCGTTGTTACAAAGGTCGATCTCCTCACCTGGATGGTCAGGCAGGGCAACTTGAACGGGCACGCATAGAAATACAACGATTGATGTTAGAGATGACTTTTGAGCGCTGGAGTTTCGGGCATTGCATATCGGGGACGCAGGCATTCATCTGACTACAATACATAGTAGAACGGAAACACAAGACCTCAACGTCTAAGATCAAGAAATCATTAAACCACGGCATGTCAGATCTGGACACTGTAACCAATATGAAAACAATGGATGCATTTGCTTGAGAAGCAGACTTGATTGTAGAAAGAAGGACCGTTACTCCAATGATTTACTAACAAGGAAAGGGTATATATGATCATAAAAGTGCCGTATATAGAAAGTTCTCCGCTCAAAAGCTAAATGGCTACCGCTCTCATCATCTTCGACAGCGAAGCAAACTTGTTTGCACTCGGCACCATCTGCTTCGGCCCGCGCGCCAACTCAATCAAAGTGTCTCGCATACCATCCAGCAGCGTCGCCGCCGTCGCCCGGTCCCAGTAACTCTCATTGAACGTGACGCTCAGATTCAGCTCGCCATCCCAGATCCATGTGTGCACCATCATGCGCATCGTCAGCGTCTCCGCGCCCAGCCAGAAATCTGTTACTTCGACCAGTCCGTTGCCAACGCGCTTGGCTACTTGCTCGTTTACGGCGCCGAGGTATGCGAAGCGTGGCTGAAGCTGGTTTTCTGTCTCGCCCTTGGGTGATTCTGGCGCGAACAGTTCCTCCGCTAGGCGCTCGTGGAAGAGGCTTGATGACTGCAGATACGGGGCGTAGCCTTTAGCGTATACAGGTGCGAGCTCGGTGTAATACGAGCCGAAGTTCGTCTTCGGGGATACTTTGACTTCGGTGGTAATGACGCTGGTATAGCTTGTTGGCGAGTACTTTGGCGCAGCGCCTTCGGGGATGAGTGTGCGGAGGTTGGAGTGGAAGGAGGCCATGAAACTGCGGGATTCGGAGGTGGGCACCATTTTGGCGACGGAGTTTATGAGGGCCGAGTGTAGCACGACGTCGATTGCGAGGTTGGCGGAGGCGCAGCTGGTGATAACTTCGTTGGTCTCGTTCTTGGAGAGCTTGATAACATGTCGCTGGCTGTAGCCGGGCCTAGCGGACGAGATGGTTGGCGTCATGTCTAGGGCTGGTCTGTGGGGCTTCAAGGCATCCATGCGCTTCTTGACGGCAGCCTCGACTTCAGGTGTCGATTTGTTGTGGAGACCGAGAGTGGCTTCCATGCTTGGTGTGAGGTTCTTCGCACATCCACCAAAAACAAGATTGAAGTCCAGGTTTGCTAATGATTCGATCAAGTGGTTGAGGCAGAAGATGGCGCCTCGAGCATCGACGCGGTAATGTGGAGACCAGACCAATACCTCGCCAGTCTTGGAGAGGTAGTAGCACTGCATCTGTTCGTTTCTTGGAATGCGGCCCAGCAACTCATCTACTGTCTTGTCTTCGACAACCGAAAAGGTGGCTGACACCCAGAGGGCGATAGATACGTCGTCTCCAATGCGGTACACGTAGTTTCCGTTGTAAGGGAAAGCCGCGATCTCTGGATGGTTGTAGCGAACTTGAATCCATGCAGTCCGTAGGTATTCGGCAGGATCCTTCACTGAGGGATCGAACTTGAGCTTGGCGACTGCGTTCTTGGCCCAGTTGTCACGGCCGAAAGCTTTTGGGACATTGCGGGTGAGGATGTTCATCTTCTCGAGGTAGCTCTGGGGTCGCTCCCAGCGACCAGGTCGGGTCTCTTTCCAAGCAAGGTCCTGCATGATGAAGGAACGAAAGTGAATGATGGATTGAGTCTGGAGATGGGATGAGGTGTTCGAGACTGGCGAGTGAATGAAGTGTTTAATCTGCCAGGCGGAGACTTGTACCTTATATATATCCCTGGGCTATCGGATATATGTACCGAGCATACCTGCAGCACCATAGGGTCTTGAGCATGGTCCAGGCAGAGGTCAGGCCCTGAACCCGCATCCCCTTTGTCAACAGCAGCAAACGACCTGGCTGTGGCTGTATGCCTGTTGGGCGAACAATGGTTGGGCTGTAGCCACTAGAGTTCGCTTCGAGGCATCACACGTACAATTGCAGTACTCAAATGAGCATTTCCAAAATAAACTTCTCAACTTGAGTCCCTGGAGTTGGCAGAAGGTGCGCTAGGGCTGTGATCTGGACCACATCCTTGTTGAGAAGCATGGGAGAACCGGCTTCCAGCCGAGTCCGATTACGTAGATCACTTTTGTGCCATGGGGATTGCTGGTAGACTCGCGGGCGACTCAGGCAACGTGAGGACTAGTGCAAAGCTTCGCACAGACTACCTCAGTAGCGGGATGCAACATCGATGAAGATCGATCGGACCCTCAAAACACCAAAGAAGTCTGGGGACGAGGAAGATCTGACGATCTGTGAACAACAACGCCTGTGTGAGATCATTTTACCTGTTCCTGAAACATATGTAGTACTTCTTTCGATGCTGATGTGCTTTCGCATAGATTTCGAGTATCCTCAAGCCCACCTGGGCAGGAGGTGGCCTGGCCAGCTACGAGTTGGCGATCGACCACGATGCGCGTTTGACTTTGCACGACCCCCATGGGTAGACAGATCGAAGCAATGAAGAAGCATCTGAGAATCTGCAAACAGCAGCCCAGGTCCGGGCCCTTGCGACATCTGGGGGTCTAGCGGTCGAATAGGGTTTGAAAGACGTACGAGGCTGATGGAGTGGCTAAGCTTGTCAGCGGAAACGCTAACCGATGGCCGCCGATCGCGAGAGCCGCTCAACTCCAACGTCAATCGCAGGGTGCGAGACACTCATCGACCAGCCTACTCCTTTTGGCGCTCGCGAACTGGAATAATGGCGCTGATATAGAGTTCAAAAAAGCGATTATCGAATGATTGTTAGAAAGAACGCATCTGCAGTAGTACCCAACGGCTCAAAGAGCCGGGCAAAGGCGCAAAAGAGACGACCGCGGAGGTGACAGAGACAGCGACAGGAACCTCTTCATGGTTGCTAGTCGATTATCTATTTGCACGAAAGCCAGAATCCACGAAACCCGCGTTATTACAACGTTAATCGCAGGATGTTAAGCAATCGTCGAACAGCCCAGCTTTTGCTCGCCAAGGGCAAAGTTAGCTTCCTGTACCGGTATAGAGTTCTGTGAAGCGATCATCGTATTATCATCAAAAAAAGCAATCCCACATAGGATCCATCAGGTGATTGGGATCAGGTCATACAGGAAGAGGATTTCGAAGCATGACATAGAGCAAACGTTCTGAACTCGAGAGTCCGCATCTGCGTGCCTGGTTTGAACACTCTATTGGCGAATTCAAGGGTCAACAGCACCGACTTCAATTGACCCACACTGCAGTTGCAGCCAAAGACTCAGACGGCCTCGCAGCAGTAGCAGAAGACATCAGGCAAAGAAACAGGGCCATCAAAGTCGTGGAAATAAATAACTATAATATCGTTCTTTCGATGGAATGTAAAGAACCAGAGCATCATCGCGTTCACAAAGAAATCCATGCACTGACCAGACGAGTAATGAAAGTTGTCGTCCTTGGTCTTCGTAGACTTGTGCGCAAGGCGAGCATGCGACGATCTTTCATGTAGTCGCCGAAGTGGGGTCATGTCCTTCAGGACGGATCACGGAGAAAAGGTCTCACTGCTCCTTTACACACGCTGTCTTAGCACAACCAGTACTGTATAGCGTTCTTGTGGTTGCGGACCTAAATGGCCTCGCATTTGCGACCGTTCGGGGCGATCCGTGCTCGGGACCGTGGTAATCGAGCTTTCTCGTTCAGGCTTGAACATGGGTTCACATACCATAAGTACATGCTCCAAGCTTTTCGTGATCACAACTTGGATCGAAGACAACCCACGTTCGGACCTTTTCCACGGGAGGGACCACCCGCTGTGCATGTGCTTTGCAGTGGGATCTGTATTTATGCCCTAGCAAACATAGACATCGATCGGACACTAAGCTGCACCTGGCTCGATGGGACCCTTCGATCGAGAGGACTACGCTAGGAGCATTCGAATCGGCAGTGCTCCAAGACAAGTCCAGGCTGCTGGGAAGCTCAGTGCACACAGAAAGCCTCGGCTGCTAGCCAGGAAGTGATTACAAGCCCAGTTTTAAAACATTCCCAAATCGAGACCAGTCGATTCCAGAATTCCTGGAAAAGGTCAGTGCGCACAATCACCACGCGAGAGCTCTCCTCTCAAAGACCTTGCTACCATTGAGTGCTGATGAGCCGCCTCCGAGACAGTCCCAGAATCGTGTCGACTCTCAAAGCACTTCCAAAACGAATACCGGGATGAATGAGCAGCGCTACAACCATCTGTTTGAATGAGAGAGATTACACGATACCAAGCACCCTGAAGTGTATATATACAGTACCTTCTGCAACTTCAATGCATTCTGTCTTTAATCCTTTAAGAAACTCTCCCTCCAAAACCCTCAAGCATATCCACTCTTCACCCAATACCCCCATTACAAAAATCCCCTGTTCAGGCCCAGCACCTTTAAGGCTGAAAGAAAGAGCTATATATCCATAATCCTGCACCACATTACCTTAATACCTCTTCATGCAACCCCTCATCTCTCCATCCTCCAGCAAAACAGCCTCGATCTTCACCAAGCTTCATTCCTCAGCTAGGCCAGCACAACCTGGCTTATTTCACCACCGGCCGGAAGTTGTGGATGTATCCCAATGGCTAGCAAGACAGTCACTCGTCATTGCTTCGCACCCAGCTATTCTCCGCCTAGCTACGAGACAAGCAATGTCGCTCTATCGTTATCAACTTTTGATGGGTCTCGACCCACTTTTCAAGGTCGCCATGCTTGTACATAGTCGCTGTCGCATTGGCTTTGTTCCGTGTGTACGCAACAGCCCCAGGACTGAAGTGCGACGTGATGCATCGCACATGTAAAGCATCGGCTCTTCTCTTTCGGTGGGCTCTTTCTACCATTTCATAGGAAAACATGACGCCGGCTTAAGGCAATGAATGGCGAACGTACATGTTGCTGCCAGAATAAATGCACTTGCATCTGCGCCAACAGCAACAGCTCTACACAACGCATCAACACTAGTCACGCACAGTGAAGCCAGTGATCATGAACGAAAAACGAACTCAATTGAAACAATGCTCATCAAACCACACCATCAGTTGCCCATGCGCGTGAAAACAATAAGAAAGAGAAACGAAAAAGCCATGCGTAGCGGAACATGCCGTCATAAACAATCAAAACCAAAATCCATCAACAATGCAGCGCGCAAATAGGGAGGACAAAACGTCGTCCATCATTCATTCCTTTGTGTCGAGCCTAGTTAGACTTGCCGTCGTTCGCCTTCTTCTTGCCGTCAGGTCCATGGGGTCCTTTGGGCTGCTCCTCAGGCTTGGGAGCCTCAGGTTCGTCGTCGTGCTCGTCGTCATCGTGCTGAGGCTTGTCGTCGTCGTGCTTGGGCTTTTCACCGCCGTCCTTGGGCTTGTCACCTTGCGGCTTGGGGCCTTGAGGGTACTTCGGCTTGTCATCGTCGTGCTTGGGCTTGCCGTAAGGGTGGTCGCCCTCATGCTCATCGTGAGCAGGCTTGCCGCCCTTGGGATGTCCCGGCTTCTCGTCCTCGTGCTTGGGCTTGTCGGCTTGAGGCTTGTAATCAGGCTTGCTGTCGGTCTCGTCTTCCTCATCCTCGTCGTCAGCGGGGATGCTGTCGCAGATGTGAGGCTTGCCGTAGGTCTCGTCGCAGATCTCCTTGGCAACATCCTTCGCGTGCTCGATGGCGTCTTCGATGTCGTCCTGAACATACTCGGGAAGGTCGTGATAGTAGTCCTTAAGATCCTCAAGAACTGAAAGGTCGGTCTTGTCATCATCGTCACAAGGCTGGTCGCACTCTTTGCCGATCTCCTTGCACATGGTCATGGTCTCGCCGATGCCGAAGTAGGTGCACTGCTTCTTCTCGCCGCACTTGAACATGAAGTTGCAGGTCTGTGTTGGAATGTTAGCAGGTGGACATGATGAAGAGATGTGGCGCAAGACTTACAGTGCAAGCTCCAGGGTGTTCGCCGCAGTCAATGCACTCAGAGTTCATGAAGTTGCAAGTGGGTGCCGACGTGGGCTTGACGGGCGTAACGTGAGTGGAGTGGGGCGTCACCGACGACTTGGAGGAAGACTTGGAAGTAGATCCAGAGTAAGACGAAGCTGTGGAGACGTGCTTTGCGTAAGACGACGTGTGGCTGGGCGAAGTGTACACGGATGAGTGAGGTGTCGGCGAGGAGTATGAGGACTTGTGAACAGGCGAGCTGTATGCTGGTGGAGTGTACACCGATGATGCGGGAGGGGTATACGAGGATTTGTGAGCCGGCGTGCTGTAGGATGCTGGAGGAGTGTAGACCGAGGGAGCAGGCGGGCTGTACACCGATGTGTAAGGAGCCGGTGGGATGTACGATGAGACATGCACCGGTGGAGTGTAAGCCGAGGTGTACGGCGCCGGTGGAGTGTACACGGATGTGTGAGCAGGAGGGCTGTAGATGGAGTAGACGGAATGCTGGTATGGCGTCGACTTGGCCTCGGTGTAGTTGCCACGGCGGTCATAGGTGGGCTTGTAGTCATCGTGACCGTAAGACTTCGTCTTGGTGTGCTCCGGATACGATGAAGACGACTCGTGCTTGGCGTGAGGTGTTGAAGACGACTTGTATCCAGAATAGGCCGAGGATGACTTGTGTCCAGAGTAGGCCGAAGACGACTTGTGTCCAGGGTAGGTCGAAGATGACTTGTGCGCCGGGTATGACGATGAAGACGACTCATACTCCGCGTAGGTCGAAGTAGAGTGAGGAGGCTCGTACTCGCCGCGACGCTCGTAGGATACCGCTGGTGTGTAGACTGACCAGTATGGTGTGGTTTCCTCGTAGGTAGGAGTCGACTTGTGGTAGGAAGAGGTGTGCTCCGACCAGTACGGGGTGGTCTCGGTGTAGGTGGGAGTGGACTTCGAGTAGGCAGGCGTGTACTTGGGGGAAGGGGTGTGCTCCGACCAGTAGGGCTTGGTCTTCGAGTGTGCGGGAGTGTACTTCGACTGGGTGGAGGAGTGCGTCGTCTTGTACTCGGGCGAGGAGTGGGAAGTCGACTTGTGCTTGGCGTATGTTGAAGTGGCCTCAGCGCGACGCATGTAAGAGCAAATCTCCCCGGCGGAATTTGTCGTGGGACCACAGGCAATGCCCCTGGAGAAGAGAAAGAGTCAGTGGAGTCTTTGATGGAAAAGAAGAAGGGGGACAAGGAGCCCACGTACCAATGCTTGCGTGATTCCGTCTTGTCAACCATGGCGGCAGGGGCAGCGGAAGCCAGGGCGACCACGCCGGAGAGGATGACCGTGTTCCTCATGATGAAGGCGAATGCTCGAGGGACGGAGCTCGCTTGACGGCTGCGTTGATGAGGATGGATGAAGTGGGTATGGATACTTGATAGTGGACAAGTGGATGGAATGGATTGATGATGATGTGGAAGAAGAATGGAGGAAAGTCACCCAGAAGTTGCTTAAGTATGCATTGAGAAACGCTAGTGTTGCTGTGGGTACATGAGAAGGAAAGAGGTGCTGGCGGTCGACTTCCTTCAGTAACGCGATGCCTTGCTTTGCTCAGTGTGAGCGGCAGGAACTACACTGACGGAAAGTGCACTAGTCCCACAACTCATAGTCGGGAAAGTACCGCTCATGTATCCTCCTGGC
Source organism: Parastagonospora avenae f. sp. tritici 18332-5 (assembly GCA_022559985.1). Lineage (NCBI taxonomy): Eukaryota > Fungi > Ascomycota > Dothideomycetes > Pleosporales > Phaeosphaeriaceae > Parastagonospora > Parastagonospora avenae. The sequence continues at coordinate 144,300 of JAFJTR010000013.1, forward strand.
GTACTCGACGGCAGCAGGGCATTCATTCTGCACCAACTGCTTGGTCACCGGACCAGCAGTAGCAACCAAAGAGCTGATGATGAAGCCAAATACCGTTGTGTCGGCTTCAGTTGGCTTCTTACCGCCCAAGACCCAGAAACACTCGCTCGGTGCTGCGCGCCTGCGACTTTCCTCCAGAACTGCGTTTACGCTTTCCCAAATTTCTTTGCGGAAGGAATGGACCTCGTCGGCAGAGAGGCGACCCGTGCCCTGGCCATGGAGAGTTCGCAGAATGCCCCGATAAGCCAAGTACCCAAAGATATATCGTTGCGGGAACGGTAACTGGGCCATGCTGTAGTCGCGCATGGTGTAAAAGTTGTCCACCCAGCGTTCACGGGCATTGTAGAAAAAGAGCTTATCCTCGAGCATTGCGCGGATTGAAAGATCCTGTGCCTTCTCTTGCACAGTCAGATGGGCGTTCAAATCATCCGCGAGGCCCTTCGCTACCAAGTCCTTTGTGATGAGCGAAGAGTCCGCCAACGTGTCTGGTATTTGTCCAGGAATAGACACCTCAACCCATGGTATCTAGATTGAGCTTAGAAATGAGCATATGAAGGTGGTGTAATTACAAACCTTGCCCTTTGGTCCGTTTCTGGGGCCACCGGCACCGCAGCTGTATGGTAGTTCTGCCAAGCGATGGCGAAACTCGACTTTTGTTACAAACGGCGACCATATGTATCGACCAGGTCGGTCTGCGCCGCGATGGATTACAATTTTGGTATGAGCGGGGATCTTCATTGTCAATGGTGATGTGTTGTTGGAGTGATATGAAAGGAGATGTGAGTTATGAGCAGTACAGAAGACTGTAACATGTCTTATCTAGACGGTGTCTGCCACCTTATATGCAATCCGCTGCAAGGCGTCCATCGCCTCTATGGAATCGGGCGTCTTTGGTCTCTTCCGCGTTTCCAATGAAGTTCTCCGATATGTCCGCTGCGGATCTCGTACATGCTGACATTCTAACTTGGCTGATCTATCATGTCGGAGTAGGAGAGCGGAAGGAGCAACGTTGAGTGGATGAAGGCACTTGGGGGCTTTCGAAGCGCACGCATTAAGTTCCGGTTGGGTTGGAAGCATGCCCAAGCGCGACAAACGTTCTAATGAATATGTCACATGATAAGTGGGGCGTCGCGAAGATGACGCGCTAGAGCTGAGGCCGCTGATCAACGCGGGGATTAGCCCAAGTGGGGGAGCGACGGTGCTACTTCTGATGTCATCTGAGGTGGCTTTATGATACGAAGAAAGTTTTTAATAGTTGCTGTTTGTAGATGTGAACATTGGTCTTTGAGCTTCATTTGAGAAATTGTGCACATACTTCGTGATAGTAAGTACTGCCAGCGAGGGAGGAAAGCGCAGGCAGCAAGCCGCCCTAGTGTACCAATTGTCAGGCCACTCACAGGTGCACTGCAGGACGAAGTCATGTCAAAATGGGGCACCTTAGTCCAAACGGCGAAAGACGCGTTCGCAATTCTCTCTGTATTGCCCCGCAGTCGGCCTCACGCAGGAGGCACAGCGTACAGCCCCGCGTCAAGGCGCTTGCTTCCCCAGGCAGCAGGACCAAACAGGGCCACCACCGTCAACTTCACCTTCACCCAGAACTCACCGGCTAGTCCCGAGGCTAGATAAGCTCATCGCAAAAACAATCAGTCCCCCGCACTCCGCTCCCCTCCACCCCACAGTCGTGCAACCTCCACGCCTCGACTCAGCCTAATTCAACCCAATCGCCCGCCATGGCCACCGATATGGTGGACTCGCTACTCATGAGCCTCCCGCTGGAGCTTCGACACAAGTGCTTCGAATACGCGGCCGTACGCGACACCAAGCCCAAGAACCTGCTCCGCTACTGGTTCGAGAAGAAGGAAGTCAAGGAGCTTGTCGCGACCGCCGTCGCCGCCAACCCCACCGGCCCGGCCCCCACTGTCATTTACCAGCAGGAGCACGATGAAGATGACACCGACGTACCTCAGCCGGATGAGGAGGAGGAGGAGCAGGACGGCGAGGACAACGAGGATGAGGACGGCGAAGATGACGAGGATGAGGTTGACAACGAAGAGGAGAATGAGGATGGGGACGGAGACGATATGGCGGATCACGATCAGGCGATTCAGGCCGCGATTCAGGCCGCAATCACTCAAGCTCAATATGCAGCCCTGCCTCCAGGGCATCCCTCGGCCGCTTCCACTACAACCCAGACCCAGACTCAACAAGTGCCTGTAGACGACCAAGCGAATGCGCCTGAGTTGGAGGCTGGTGATGAGGAAGTGGACGCTGCAGCAGGCGAGGCCAAAGTCCCAGCTGCTAACACAACAGCGGGAGGCTCGCAAGATGCGGACGGCGACGAGACCATGACTGAGGAGAACGACGAGGACGATGAACCCGCTGAAAACGAAGACGAGGACGGTGAAGATGGGGAAGACGCCGAGGCAGATGCTGAGAATGGCGCTGGTGGAGACGGTTCGGCTGCAGCACCTCAACAGCCAATTCCTGCGCCGCCAGTCCCCGTTGTTACTCCTGCCAGAAAGTGGCGTCACATCCCCAACTTCATGCGCCTGACGCACTGTCCGCCTCCCGTCGAACTCCTCCTCGCTTCCAAGCAGCTCAACGACGAAGCCAAGAACTGGTTCTACGATGTGGCCATCCTCCGCATCAACGCAACCGGCGCCTTCGCCCACACCAGCTTCTTCGAGGAGGCCTTCGACCAGATCACCCAGGCCGCCTTCAGCCCAATGGAGAACGTGCGCAAGGTCGAAGTGCTCTTCTCCTGGGATACAACCTGGCTTCGCGCCGACACCACGGGCTGCGCTGAAGCCATCTTCCCGGCTCTCCTGCGCCAGCGCTCAGAGTTCGTTCACAAGATCCTATCTCAGGCTCCGGACCTCAAGGACGTGACTATTCACTGGCACGACTCGGCGGAGGACAACGAGTCTGCTAACTTCATGCTCGATATCCTTGCGCCGTTTCACAGCCTCAACGCTCACCTCGCTATCAAGGAGCACTACATCGCCGTCAATGCGAAGCCCAACTCGCGTAGCATCGCTGGCCAGCGCCGTGTTGAGTTCCAGGCCATTATGGATGCGGGTCTGGATCGTCTGTTCTAGATGCCCAGTTGCGCCAGCTCTTGCGCAATTGTCGCACCTTCTCTCGTCTTGCATTTTCAGACTATCTCTTTCGTCTGGTACATGCTCGATCATACTTCCACGAAGCCTTTTTCTTCTCATCAATCACGGAGTTCATTTGAGGCCATCTGGACATGAATACTCGGTGGCGTTCTGCATGGGTTCACTTTACAAAATAAACAAATGCAATGAACAAATCTACTTCTCAATTGACCATGCATATCTTGGCCACATCGATCTTCCTTACGGCATCCTCCTGCAACAATGAGTAATTTGTGTATGTCCTCAGTGCAGTAGCCATTTCGAAGTGACACACGCACAGGCTTGGATTCCGCCCAAGTAGCACAGTATCTACTCCGCAGCGATCTGGTAGGGACTTGACTTCGACTCAGTATCGCAGTACATACCGACTTTCCCCTGTTACAACTTTCTAGGGTGTGCATCGCAACGCGGTGAAGCATATATTTCACAGTAAGACAGTAATGCATCGTCAATCACCGACTCTTCACCATCCTTGTCGGATCACAGATATCGTCAATATCTCAGCTACGCGATCAGACGCACTGATCGCGGCGCCTGAGCATCGCTCAGGACAGAACCCCTGAGCCTATCTCTTCTGTAGTTCTCCACCTTCGTACATCAATCAATCAGATCAGTCACTGAACAGAATGCATCCCTAGTTATTATTATTTTCCTTTTCGCACTTAGTACAAAGCCGACCAACAATGCTAGTATTTGCGCCAGATATTGCGCGGTGAAGCACAGGTGTGCACCACCTTTCTTTAGTTCCAGGATTTGTTTCCAAGTATCTCGCTGTGAAACCGTGATACAGTGACGCATCGTCTTTGTCGTTCACCGACTCTCCGGCTTTCACTACAAAGCGAATATTTCTCAGCATCTGACGTAGCTGTACAAAGATCTCCCTCGTCTTGTTATGTTTGCCTTGAAGAAGTAAGCATGCATGTGCCTCAAGCGATTGACTTTTAAGATTTACTGCTGAGCTGAGTCTGGGGTTTACTTCGCCGGAAAGCAAGTACTGCATGTGCATTGACAGTGTAAGAAAATCAAGTTGCTTGAAAGACTGCATTGAGAAAAAATGTCATAATCGAGCAGCTCGTTGTTTTAAACTTCAAATGGCTTCTTCGGAAATCGAGCAGCTCGATTCTTTTTCTCGTAACGTCGGAATTTTTGAACGGAGCAGCTCGATATTCTTTCCTTGTGACTGAACAAGGAAACTGAGCATATTTATCTAACGATGTACCAGAATCTGATAATTGAGCAGCTCGATATCTTTATCCCTTTTCAGCTATGCCAGAACCAGAATATCAAGCCGCTCGAAACCAACTTACTGGCAGAAATAAGCACGCCCTCATGTTCACCGTTGTCGGTGTACAAACTCTCCTCCAACTCGTATAAGCCCTCAATGCAGGGGAGGTTGGAGCCACTCAATTGGCTTCCAAGGTCAATTGAACAATATGTTGCGGTGCACGAATGGGCGTGAAGCTATCTTTCTTATAGCGCGCGGACGCTTTGTGGATTTCAGCGACGATTCGCGAGCGGTACACAAGATGCGCCGTTTACACAGCGTCGCACAGCTGAAGTCCTTGCGCAGTGGGCAAAGTCGGTGAGATTTACGGAGCCTAGGTGAGTTATGCGTGTCCGATGTGGAGGTGTTCTTGCGCCTGTGTAAGTAGGCACATTGGTGTAGATTCGTACATTTTGGATATGAGCAGGCTTGTGATGCACGCAGCATTGATGAGTTCTCCAATTGATTTTTTTTTGTGGATGAAGTCAAAGCGATTACTAAGTAGCTGTCGATGGTAGTTGCACGTGCACGCAGGGATGATGTGAAGTTCAAGATTGGAAGTAAGATTAAAATTATGTGGAAATCTACATACCACCACCACCACCACCACCACCATCACTAATACTCATTGCGACGTTCTATCATGTATTAAGAATATTACTCGTTCCGGACCTCTCCAAGTCTTGCACTGCCGCTTACTGGGCGGGTTTAGGATTTTTGCCGCTGTCGAGAGTACTTGCGGTGTAACCAGCAGCGCAGGTGACCTCGTAGACATCGTCGCCGTAGTAGTAGCCAGTGTTGACGGCCTCGTCCTTGCCCCAAGCCTGGGTGTACAAAGCGCAGTAGGTGCCGAGGGGCACGCCGTTCTTGGTCAGGATGTAGCTGGTGAAGAAGTTGCATGGCTTGTAGTTGCCTTCGGCGTCAACGATGTGCTCCTTGTCGAACGCGGTCTGGGAGTTGCAGGCGGCGGCGCAGAGCTTAGGGTCGAAGGGACCGTCGTTGAAGAGACGCATGCCGTTGTAGGTGTCGTACTCCTTTCCGCCCTTGGTGATCAGGGGCGCGTTGATGGCAGCCGCGAGGTTCAATGGGGCGTCGAAGCCATCAACGGTAGGAGCAGGCTTGCAGGTAGGGTTGGGCTTGGAGTAACCGTTGCTGCCGACAATGACAACGTTGAATTGCTCGCGCCATTGGCCCTGGTTGGTGGCAGATGCCTTGGCAACGGGGTAGCCGTAGATCGAGCACTTGGTGTTGGTGATGGGCTTGGGGTTCTTGCAGTCGGAAGTAGGGTCGACACTGGGGTCGCGCTCGTAGAAGATGTTGAAACCCAGACAGAATTTCTCGCTGTCGCAAAAGTCGGCGCACTGCTGGACGTCGTAGTCGCCAGACTCGATGATCTTGTAGGTCAAGTAACCGATCTGCTCGGTCGAGCCAGATGCATCGGTGAATTTATTGACGTAGCCAGCAGGGGTGCGAAGAGGGGTGCCAGCCTCTCGAGCCGCGACCCTCAAGACACCGTCCACATTCTGGTATGCTTCAACAGATCCATCACCTGGGAAAGGCGCAGCACTGTTCGTTTGTTAGCTTGGAAAACATAGTGCATCGAAGGTAAACTTACCCTCCTGGTTGCTGCGCAAGAGATGCACATGCGTCGACGGGTTGGCTTTCCTCTCGCTTGGCAACCTTCTCGACACCTTCGGCAGCAACGACCGCAGCAGCGGACTCCGCAGCAGCGGCCTGATTGTATGCAACTGGAGTGGGAGCATCCTCGACCTTAGGGCCAAGGTGCTCAACCGGGACAGGCACAGCTAAAGCAGCCTCGATGTTGATGACCTGAGGAAGGGCAGAGGTAAGTCCGCAAAGAGCAGACGCGGCAATGAGGGCGTAACGCATCTTGATAGATGGAGAGTGAATAACCTGAAGGAAGAGTTGGATAGTTGGAGAGTGCCTGTTGGAACTGTGTGAAGCTTGCTGGTGATGATCGACAATGGAGGTGATGAAGTCCAATACTTATACCTTGTCATCAATTGAGGCATCGCCGAATCCCGCGATGTGCTAATCTGAATAGCATGGCGTCTGCCAGGTACGATGCAGGCCCACCGCCTCGCTTAGGCTGGCTCAATAGCTTGGGAATATTGGCGGCACAGCAAACGTGTAGCCATTCCAAGAAGACCTAGATTGTACGCTTTGTGGCTTGAGAGTCGTGGCTGGACACAAGCTGGCGATTTGTGGGACGACCAGGTGGTCGCCATGTCTGTGGAGTCATGGCGTGAAGCATGCATCGCTGTCGCCGATGGCTTTCTGTGAAAGTGAAACGAGGAACAGGAGACGACGCAAGCCACATTGATACAGGGCTAGCGATATGCTATGTTGGTAGTTCCGACCGGACGGGGCAGTAAACAAGGTCTGTCGGGATGAAAAACGACTGGCTACGAGCGCGGCCGCACAGGAACAGCCGCAGAAGTGCCACTAGGTCTGGTCTTGGAATGCGGCTCTCTGCTCGTTTGCTTGCTAATCTCCCTTCTGCCAATACCAAATGGCTGGGAACTAATGGGTTCGGCACGGTGGTGGAGGAAACGGGTGCTTGGGAGATCAAAATTAGCATCCATGTGGCTTTCACGTGATCCGCCAGCAGCTTTCGATAGCGGCTCACGGACTCCTGTCCGCCAACAACTCGGCATTTTTCAACAACATCAATGACTTGTACACCACATGTTTGCACATGCGAGCCCTACCGGACAATAAATCGTGCTCAATACAATGCGTTGGCACATCGCACATCAGCTGCAGCTGAAAAGAACAGCCATGTACCCAGCCAAGTGCGAGGGCGTGTCGCCGTGTCAGCACACCACGCCCGCGTCTTATCTCTTGCATCTGTCATGCAGCCCTGCCCCTGTCACTCCAGCCCTGCGCTAGGATAGGCTAGGATGTGATACTTTCGAGCCATGCTTCAACCTACTGCACAGACTATGGCCAAGCACTCGTATCTTCTCCCTCATTTGATTATCTCGAGGCTGACAAAGAAGCCAAGGCCGCTCAGAAGAAACTTCGGGACCGATCGCGCGATTCAGCCAGACGCGTTGGCCAAGTTCACATCATTCGGTACCAAACACACTGGATGGGTCGATGCACCATGTGGATCTTCGCTCCGTTTGAAATCCTGGTGGAAGATCCGGTACCAATTGCCATTCTAAGGCCCCCACTGCAACAGTCCATCGGCGCCCGTTTGAAGGCCTCTGTACCATGGTACTGTGGCCCGTCATCGTTTGACATGCCAGCTGAAGTGTCTTTCTTGCCGAAGGGGCCTCATAAGTTATGGCCTGCAGCTTAATGCAGGTTCTCGCCTATCGCATTTGTTGTGGCCCAAGGCTGCAGCTTCAAGCGAAGGTGTGGACCTCGTACTTGCAGAAACAACAACGTAGGCGAGGTCGACCCACATTCAGCTCACTACACCGGAAAGCCCTTGCTGACTCGACTTCCCACACAAGCCGTCTGCGTGGCCTTGAGACTCAGGAAACATTGCAGCTCTGGCCTGTCTCGCCTAACCCAGCATTGTGATGGATGAGTTTCGCGGAATAAGACGACGGGCCATTAAGCGCGCGGGCCAATGAACATTGTGCCAATCTGAACTATCGATCATACGATTTCGTATAATGTTCAATTGTCATTTTCGCCTACTCCAAAGTCAAAAATGACATTGTTCCGCGCCAAGTTCCAAGTACCGACTTTTCCCCAGCCTCAAATATCCCCAACCGAATCATTTCCTCACCGCTGTCGTGAATATCACGCTAACGCGCGCCGCCCGCGGTTGTACCAGAATTAAACTTGAGCCTCCGGCTGCCGTGCTTGTACCAAGATCTGACTTCGCTACCACGCCTGGGCCAGACCCTTTTACCTACAACATGTCCAACCCAAACGAGCATAACCTCGACCCACTTAGCAACTCATGCTACATTTGTTTCGATGCGTACAGTAATAGTGGCATGCACCCCAGAGCTAAAGCCCCAACCCAGCTTGTATGCGGGCACATATTTGGGGACAAGTGCCTCTCAAAGTGGATCTCTACCAAAAGCACCTGCCCACTCTGCCGTTCCAACGCCCAGCTAGCTTTCCAGAATCATTTCCACTTGAATCTAGGCCAGAGCTTCAGCTATGAAGACCTCAGCCCTTCTCACTATGTGGAGTACGACACTGACACCGACGGCGAGTCCGAAGCTGAAGACAAATTCTTCGACGCACAAGAAGAAATTGAGGACTCAGGAAGAGTTTACGAAGACTTGTGGCTGGCTGCTGCTGCATACGAAGAAAATGCCTCATTCTTTGCACGTGTCAAGCCTGGCTTCGAGGACTTCGCTGAGTCCGTCATCCCCGTCACGGACGAATGTTTTGACGAGCTCATCGACTGCCACTTGGCTGGTTCAATGTACGACGACGAAGGCGAAGATGAGCTTTCCATCAGCTACTATGATGTGTTTCCATACTAAACTTCACCACATTGCCTGGAGCATGTGAGCTCCTGACTTTACGAACTGTTAACCAAGCAGAGACACCGCTGGGAAGTCCAAAAAATTTCGTAATTGTCTTCATTCTCGTGTAAGATATCAGTATAGGCTGTTTACGCATCTTCTATCCTTAGAAATCTTTCCGTTCTCATATTTCCTTCATATTCGTCATAACAACATGTCTTTTTCACACCCTCCAACTACCCCGTGCCCACATCTTCGCCGTCTTCAACGCCGCATCTTCCCAGATCGATGTCTTCCTCGCCGGCAACACCGACGGTGCGGTAACTTGTTCCTCAGCTTCCTTGCTGATCCAATCCTCCATCATGTCCCTCACACTCCCCTCAACTCCATCTCATGCTGTTGACACAGCACATTCCCACTCAACGTACCAGGAACAGCCGCAACACGCTCCGTGCATGTCGCATGCGTGCACTGCAGAAGTCCTGGTGTCGTTGGCACGTACGGAACAAACGCCGCTGTCGACGCAGTCATGATTGAACTCTTTCGCGACGCATCGATTACCAGCGGTGAATACAGGTCCTCGAGCTTGCTCTTTGTGTGCTTTTTGTCTGAGCTTTGCGGCGTGCTTGATTCTGAGATGGGGCGCAGGAAGGCGTTGAATTCCGTGCACGAGCACGAGATGTTCAGCGCAGCTGGGGTGATCATCTTGCTTTGCTTTTTGGCAAGGCTGCAGGCGGGGCTTCGAGATCGATCGACGTTGTTGGACCAAGCTTTGAGATCGACGGTAATCGACTCCGCAATGTTTTAAGCTTCGAGATCGACAGGGCTGCAGGTCGAATGAGGGTCTACTCTTATCGTCTTGCGCAGCACAACGCTATGGACCAAAACCGCAAAGAAAGTCGAGCGCGGCTTACTTGTATCCTCGCACACCACATTCTTCTTTATTCGCGCGGGCAAGACACTCATTTCCACATTTCAGACAAAGCCGTGCTCGATTGAAAGGGCGATTTCATTCAGCCTTGTCCTGTTTGTTCAAAGACTTTTTTTGGCAATTGATGGTCCTGGAGGTGTTTGGACGGCATAGCAATCATTGGACAAAGATTTCGGTACCTATTACCTTGAGGTAGATCATTGGCGGGTGTCAAATCGATGCGCGAATACTTTGCGCTGTTTTGCCAACGTGGCGTGATGTTGTATCAGCAGGGCTGCGCTCGGCCGAGAAGTTGTGTTTCGCAGACACCTGCTATGATGCTTTTGAAAGGTCTGACCTGCAATGCCGCCATGCAGTTACAACATCGCTTACGAGTTGCATTGGACGGGAAGAGAGATTCACATGTGAGAGTAATGATTCATCAAAAAAGATACAAACTTGATAAGGTTGAGCATTGGTAAGAAAAACATCATCATTAATACACCCAAGTCTCCTCATCCCATCTACGTGCACTGACTGTAATAATCCCCATTCTTTGTGCACGTCGTTCCGCTGACGCACGCTGTACACCCCGAGTAAGTCATGCCTCCACATTGTCCATACTTCTGCACCGGCGAGCAAGACGGCGTCGTAGGCACCGCAGGAGCCGCACTACTCGTCGGCCTGGGCGCCGCGCTGGTGACGAGCGTCGTAGGCACAGCCGTAGGTGCAGCAGACTCGACAGGAGCGCCTCCCCCCACGCCCGTCCAAACATCCGGTCCAGGAATCGGATACGAAGTCGCAGCCTTGGCGGCGTCGGAATCGATGTTGAACGCAATACCCGGCTCGGTGCCTTTGTATGCGCCGGGGAAGGAGACGAGGTATGAGGAGGGGGGGGAGGAGGTGCCGGCGCCTGTCACGGTCCATTGGGAGCACTCTGGGTAGACTGGATGATGTTAGTGGTGAGATGTTAAGGAGGGTGAAGAGGGCGTACATTGAGGATTATTCGCCTGATGCACCGCAATAAGCTCATGACGAATCAAGTAGTTTCCCGGCGCGAGGCTCGCGGGGATCGTGCTTGTCCAGAGCAGCGTGTCGAGGATGGTGTCGCCGGCCCAGATGCCCGAGTTTTCGGTGCCGGAGACGAGGCCTTCTTGGTCGATTTTGACTGCGGGGAGCGGGTTAGCTGTGGACTTGACCACGATGTGATGATGGGAATTTGGGACTTACACCAGACTTTGCCGGAGCCGTCGAAGCTGTCGCAATCTCCTGGGCACTTGGCCATGTAGACTAGGACTGAGGCGGGGCGGTGGGTCCATCTGGGTGCGAGGTGTGTTGTCAGTACTACTTATCCGTAATGCTGCGGAGGCTGACGGGCTGACGTACTGTTTCCAGTGCGCTGTGAGTTTATCGCCAGCTGCTAGTGTGCCAGAAACGCCGGTTCCAAGTGCTCCTGCGTTGTTGCATCTGATGTTGACAGTCTGCTGTCATTAGTCTTTGCATATCACACAACATCAAACCACTCACTGAAAGATCTTTGATCACAAGTGGGTCGTACGTGCTGTACTGGCGCTGAAGAGTCTTCTGTCCTGAAGCGCTGTTGTACGGCGACCATCTACGCTTCGTCAGTGGGGGTATTTGGCTGTCCAGTACATGTTGCCTACCCCTGGTAAGTTGTGCTTCCGACTTTGTATGTATCAACACCTCCATGTGCAGACGCCGTTGCGAGCAGCGAAGCTGCCGTAGCGAATTTCGTGGAGAGCTTCATGATCACTGAATTTTGCGTAGCGATAGACGATCAGTGCAGACCGGGAAAGTTTGAGACTGCTAGCGGTACAGGCACCTCAAAAGGCAATGGAAGGTCCATCTCAATATATACTCCTCCCACACCATCCTTTCGAAGCTTAGCGAATCCAATCGCGTGACAGCTTCCTCGTTTTCCTCCCCGTCCAAAAACCGAAGTTTCTCCAGCCCCATACTTGCTCGATCAGCAACCATGTGCACCCCCAGATTCTCCCAGTGCCTGCCGATCTGTGTAACCGTTCCTAATCCGGCAACAAAATAGATGAAACCAGAAATTCCAACCAATGACAGCTCGAAACATTGGCCTAGCCCAACGGCTGATGGTCGCCGCGATATATGAACCGCGCAGGGATTCAAACAGCCGGAGCCGTAGTCCGCGGGGGGAAAATGCATATGTGAGGAAGCTTTGTATATTAGATGTGCATCATCGCGACGGAGTAAGATTTCTTGAGGGTGCTTGGAAGGATGTGCGCGAGTAGATCAATGCTTGATTGTACTGCGAGTCGATCTGAATTAAGCGTGATTCTTGAAGCGCAGACTCGTCGTTGCGATGATCAGAAGATGCTTGATACACCGATCTGATAATGCCTTACCCAGGATATTGGAGATTAGAGGTCACACGGAGGCGCTCGCTTGCGCTGGGTGACGAGCTGGGTTGCCACGCATACGACACGCACGATTCCTGCGCAACCTGGTATATTGCGGAGAAGCCTGGTCGACGTGGAGCCGAAGACTGCCATCTACAGGAGGAATTCCGGCTGGAAAAGCTTGTTTCAGCGATTTCATGTGCGCGTTCCTGGACTCTCGCCCTGCGAAAGTCTCGAGCTGCCAGTTCGAATCTGCCTAAAAGCCAGCACCTTTCGCGATCGTTCATTCTCTTGCTGAACAGTAACAATGACGGATCCTTCAAGGCGTTCGCATCTGATGACTGCTATGGTCGCTTGACTCGTTCGTAGATTGTCAATAGTCTGAGACGCAGTGATGCCCAGCGCAAGATAAGCTGGAGCGGACGCCGGTAGTGACTGGATCGCTCGATAGATGAAGCAGCCTCGATGTAGGAGCCGCAGCAGGTTGTACAAGAGTGCGTCATCGTAGCGCTGCACATGGGTGTGTTAGTGCGCGATTGCAAGACAGACACGAGGTTTTGTGACGTGACGACGTCTTTGCGCAATTGTGGTGTGTGAAGGAAAGCATCATCAAGAACGCGAGGCTGTCATGTTTACGATAGCACTAACGTTATAGCAAGCTAACGTTAGCTAAATCAGTTGCATCCTCGAGACTCCCAAACGCCTCTCAGTCAGCGGGTAGTCCCAGCATCACAATGCATGAAAAGTATCAACTTGGACAATAAACACTTTTGTTCAAATAATCTCCACCACCGACTTTCCTTGAGCCGTCCCTATAAATACACAATCGCATGTCGAGCCCCTGATTTCCCAGCCGAATGTGCTAGCGAAAACGCCACAAAATGACTCGAGATCTCGAGGACACTTTTGGCGGAGAAGCAAACCAAGGGACCAAGCATCTCCGCAGACGCCAGTCTCCACCACCCGAACTCACGAACGCCCAATAATCTTAAAATGTCGACTCCAATCGCCAGTGCCTTAGCCGCTTACTCCTTGTACCTCTTCTCGCGAGACTGCAGAGTGACGAGCAGGTCGTAGAAGTCCTTGCGCCAGTCGACGCACTCGAGGTACTCCCACCACAGGCGCAGCGCAGGCGGGTCATCCATATCAGCCTGTATAGAGTCAGTACAATGCATCACTTCAGGCAGCGTCACTTGCAAAACTTACAGCCTCAAAAGCGTCCAGGATGAACTGCTTCTTAATCATCGCAGTCTTCATGTTGGCTTCGCGCTCCCACTCCCTCAGCTCCTCGACGTACTTTCGCACGTCTTTGGCCATCTTCTCATCAATCTTGACTTCCATCTCAGAGTTAATGGTTGTGGTATCGGCCTCAGGGGCTGCGACGATTTTGCCGATGTACTCGGGCTTCTTGAAGAAATGCCTCTTCAGCTCATGTGTCATCCAAGCCGGGCGAATAGCCGAGGTGAGCTCTGTGGCCCAGAACTCCTTGACGTGCTGAGGTACTTTGTTCGTCATGGTGTCGATATCGAGCTTGTCGCTCCAGCGGGTTTGAGAGTAGTTTCCGTAGTAGATGTAGCGACCGGTACCAGGCTGCTCGACGAACATTGGCACGTTCTCCCACGATGCTGCACCGTCGGGCAAATCGCCGTGTATGGATTCAGGATTCTCGTTGAAGAAAGCGCTGAGCTTGGCGCCATGCTGGCCGGGCTGGTCTGGTAGGTATGGCTCGTTGGTCGGATCCAGCATGAAATAAGTTCGGTTCTTGAGGATGCAGGTGCCAGTGCCCACGATGAATCGCAAACCAGGGGACCAATCAGTGCCACCGAGGTGGTCCTCGAGGAACTGCGGATGGAAGGTAACCGTATTGGCGGGGATCTTGGCGATGGTCGGGAGAGGTGACAACGTCTTCACGAAGCGCGGCTTCCGAGTGTCCAAAGACAGCTTCTCAACGGACAGGCCTTGCTGCACGACTGTTGCAGGCGACGAGGGCGGGCTTGGCATAGGCGCGGGGATGGTGGCCTTGGTAACGCTATCGACAGGGCCATCCGTAACAAGACGGTTGTTGGGTGACTTGATGGGCGATACCTTGGTACTACGGCAAAGGTTAGTTGCATGTCCATGTTGGAAACCACCTCCATCACCCATAACTTACTCGCTTGACGGCTTGTTTCGCAGATGCGGTGGGAGTGACTTTTGGCCTGCCAACGCATTGCTGCCACCGTTTGCCGCACGCAGATGAGGAGGTACGCTGACATTGGATTCCGGCGTCGTCGTACCGTTCGCCTTCTCCTCGTCAGCATCGCCGTCTACCGACTTGTGAACCTCGCGGCTGAGCTGCTCGAGCTCCTGCTTGAACTCCAGAGCGCTCTGGTGTGACTCGATCGGGTCTTGCGCTTTAAAGGCACCGACTGTCACTGGCCAGCCACCTCTCTTCAGCTCGTCAACCGATGAGGCGAGGTTTTGCTGCATCTCCCGAAGAAGATCGACCTGGAGGCGGAGGCCCCCGTGCTCTTCCTCCAAGTTGGAGACCCGTGCTTCAAGATATGGGGATGCACATGGGCTCACCTGGCCGGCTGTGCTGTTCAGCGACTGGGGCTTGGGGGCGTAGCTTGAGCCAGCGGGGTTGAAGTTGTTGTTGCCGGACATGACAGGCGAGTATGATCTGACGTGAAGGTTTGGATCACGATTGCTCATCGATGAACTTGAGGTGTCAGGCTGTATATAGCTCGAGGTAGTTGATAAGGATGTTTGAAGAATATTGTGAGGAGGTGGTGGAAAGGAAGAGGGTTGGAGCACAAGAGGCGTGGTTTATATAGGCCTTTCGTGGCAATCAGCTTGATCAGAGCGATGGAGCTGCGCCCTTGCCGTGCCGCTGGAGGTGAGAGAAAACAGGTCTTCGGCTGTAGTGAGGTTTGGTGGTGGTAAAGGCAGGTTTCTACGGCGGGCGGTTTGCAATATCTGACAATAAACCAAGTGATCACATCGACAGCGCATCTATTATGGACTTTCCCACCGCCTAGATCGAAGGAGTCTGCAACTGTATCGACGGACCAGGTCTTCTTCTCCATCTCTAAATGTCTCCAGGTTCATCCAGGAGGCAAGAGCGTTGCGGCGCCGATCTAGACCGAGGCGGGTGAGATCTTGGTGATAGAACATCTCCCCGAACCTCACTGTAATATTCTAGGATATGCAAACGTGCATTTTAGCTTCTTCAGTCCTTTCGAACACGCTTCCTGCAATGCATCTCTGGCCCTGAATCGAAGTCTTCAGATCTGTTTCCAAGACGTGCAACCGTTTGACCAGTCAGTCGCACTTGGTCGCCAAAAGTATCGATATGGACCTTGCGTCATTTGCAACAGCTAGTCAACTCGATGATGGAAGCTCACATAATTGCACTGGATGCAGGTGCTTACTGAAGGAACTTGAGCGAGTCGCGAAGGCTTTCGAAGGAGTGCAACAAGTCCGCTACCTGGTCACTCGTCTACACAAAGCTTCAGCATTGACTTCTTGGTTCATGTCGAGCAATTCGAAGGATGCAACTGTCGGCGTGCTTAAGTGTGTCGCGTAGGTGTCGCGTGCCGAGACGCGACCTTGCAGCACGGCGGAACGCGCGAGCAACTCTGCCGCCGACTTCGGAAAATCTTCATTTGAGCTGTTTGAAAGCAGGAGTCTTTCGATGAAGTGGATTCGGATACTAGAGAGATTCCTCGAAGTTCAAACAGTCTGTGTGTACCTGACATGTCGAGGGGCCCCTAGGTTGGATTGGGTCAAGTGGGACCCTGAAATTCGACGTCATGCTTCTAGCGCAAAGCGCGTTGAAATGTGCCGGTCGTCGCAGGTCATTTGAGGAGAAGCACTGAAGATCAGCACTCGTTGTCCCTCCCCAGCTCACTGGCGCCACTTTTCGACTTCACCGGAGACTCTGAAGCACTTTGGCTCATGCAAAACTCTGTGCACAACCATGCCGCCCAAAAAACAACATCACGACGAAACGCAGTCAGTTAAGGAGAAGCTGCAAGGCTCGCGCAACCCGCGCAATGGTAGAGCGACGGTGCTGAATGGGAGCAATCTGAAGGAGGTGGACAATGCATCAGTCCACAGCGGACAGACGTCGACCGACTCCAATCCGTCGAATGTAGGTTTTGTCAGCCACCGCGCTCGCCCTCGCGCCCACGTCACCAGTTGCTCCACAGTAATCGAGCAGAGGATGCGCAGCTGACAAGAAGCCCAACAGATCAAATGGGCGTCGCAAGACACGTCTGTGCTACACAATTACCGGCGCGCGTACCGCCTCGACACTCCCTCCACATTTAAGAACCCGCTCAGTCACGTCGTCCTCGGCCAAGGCATCGGTCGCTTCTCCCCAACAATGGCCCAGCCAAAGTCCAAACGAAGAGTACACAAGGACCAGGTCGCCATGGCAGTGCGTAGACACTTCAACGCACTCGGTGTGACCGAGTCTGATGTCATTGTCGACTGGCTGTACAAGTCAAAACACCAAGGTATGGCGCGCAGTGTCGCCTTCGACGAGCGCGCGGCAGCTAACACCCGCAGACGACGAGTTCAGAGTCCGATTCGCACCGCAACGGAAATGATACCACACCATATCACCTCGCACACACACTTCGCTGCACTTACGGCGTTTCTCCACGATACCCAGGTTTGGCAATCGTCAGCCTACACTACAACTACCTGCATGAGCATTGGATCGGCGTTTTGGGATACATATTACTATAAATGGGCAGGCATTACAGCACCAGCAGCTGGGAGCTGGGCAGGGCACGACCTGGGAAAGGTCGAATGTTGATGACCGGGCATATTGTATGGCAAATACCTGTACATGGGACATGAATAGAGGCATAGTATTAATGAACATTCGGTACCTTGCATAGCGTACTCGGTACCTTCAGTGTCGTTTGCCGTGGGTGCAACGCGGCATGCTCCCGTTTCCGCCATGTGCTGCACGACGCCTGTACACATGAGCTGGGGCGACGCATTGCCTCATGTCCTGGCGGATACCTGCACAAACAAGCAAGCGAGAGTTCAAAACTGTCACATCATTTGGGAGAGCGCCAAATACTACATGCACAGCTCCAAACATCTCGAGCCTGAACTGCCTCGGGACGACTGTCGAAAATGCTAGAAGCTCGCGGAGACGGCGCTTCGTCATTGGCCAGTGCGAGCGCATCCCCAAAACTTTCTCTCCAGCGAACCGCATCGGAAAAGCTGTATCAGTACAACGCTGACGAAACATAAGCCCATTTTAATCTTCTTAATCTCTCGACATGAGCCTGGCTGGTCCAATGCCGCTTAGGGCGGTTGCACCTCTCCGCGCTGTGTCGACGTCACGACCGTTATGTCAGAGACGGCGGATATCTACCGCAAACCGAGCACAGCCAAAGCGGCCAGCGGTCACAGCACGGAGACAGCAGAATGTACCATCAATACGAGTATGTGTTCCAAGCCATCTCAATTGTAGGACAATGAACTGACAGACTTCAGCACTTCCACGCAACTTCACCGTCCTCCGCAATAGCCGATCCATACAAAACCCTCGGCGTCGATAAAAACGCCTCCGCCGCCGACATCAAGAAGGCATACTACGGCCTCGCAAAGAAATACCACCCCGATACTAACAAGGAAGCCACCGCGAAAGAAAAGTTCTCCGCCGCCCAATCCGCCTACGAAATCCTCTCCGACGCCGACAAGAAGAAGGCCTACGATTCCTACGGCGCCTCTGCATTCGACTCCAATGGCGGCTTCAACCCAGGCGCAGCAGGCGGCGGCAGTCCTGGTGGAAACCCGTTCGCTGGCGGAGGAGGATTTGGCGGATTCGGTGGATTCGGTGGCGCACAAGGTGCAGGCGGCTTCCAAGACATAAACTTTGAGGATTTATTTGGAGCATTCACTGGCGGACGACGACCACGGGGCGGCGGTGGCAGACGCAACCCGTTCCAAGAAGAAATCCTCGTCGGCGACAACATCGAAGTGCAAACCAACATCTCCTTCCTCGACGCCGCAAAGGGCGTCAGCAAGGAAATCCACATCACCCCGCTCGTCGAGTGCGGCACGTGTTCCGGCTCAGGCCTCAAGACGGGCGCAAAGCGCGCTGAGTGCAAATCTTGCGGCGGAACTGGCCAGAGAGTTACAAGCATGGGCGGCTTCCACATGTCCGCCACCTGCGGCTCCTGCGGCGGCTCCGGCCTCGCCATCCCGCGCGGCAGCAGCTGCAACACATGTTCGGGCGACGGCGCCGTCAAGCAGCGCAAATCCATCTCCATCGACATCCCCGGCGGCGTCGAGGACGGCATGCGCCTGCGCGTCAACGGCGAGGGCGACGCCCCGCTCACCGGGCACGCCATGTCGTCGGGCAGTATTCGCGGCCAGAAAGGCGATCTTTACGTCCTCATTCGCGTCGCGAGTGATCCGAAATTCAAGCGCAACGGCAGCGATATATTGCATACGGCCACCCTGCCGCTTACCACCGCGGTCCTTGGCGGCGAGATCAAAGTCCCCACCCTCGACGGCGAAGTCATGGTCAAAGTGCCCACAGGCTCAGGTACAGGCGACCGCGTCACGCTCTCTGGCATGGGCATGAAGGTGCTCAACGGGGGTCGACGGGCGGGCAAAGGCGACCTCAAAGTCGAGTTCAAGGTCGCGATGCCCAAGTATCTGAGCGTCAACCAGCGCACGATTCTGGAAATGCTGGCGGACGAAATGGGCGATAAATCCGCGCGCCGCGTAATTAATCCGGGCAAGATGAGGGAGGAGGTGGAGCGGGAGAAAGATAAGGCGACGAAGAGCGGGCATGAGGGCGAGGGCTTTTTGAAGAGCGCCTGGCATAATTTGACGGGGCAGCATAAGCATTTGAACGACGAGGAGGACGATAAGAAGAAGGGGTCGGGGTCGGGGTGAAGGGGAGTGTGATGGGACGACAAGGCGTATTTGGCGAGCATACTGAAAGCATTTGTTGGCGCATAAGATGGATGGGGTTTGATGGAATGTATAAAAGGAAGGGTATATGTAGGTGTTTAGATCCGCCCTGTTCTCTCGACTCAAGGCTTGTACCATATAACACCATGTCCAATTACAAAGTATGGAGCATGTCTCATTGCCGTACCGTCTATCCATGAGCGCCTCGACCCCACCATGCATCTTCACTCCTTAGGCTCCGTATCCGCCCTCCACGTACACGTCCTGCCCGCTTGTTTCCACATCTCCTTCCGCTCGCGAAACACTCCCTCCGCCCAGCCCCTCACCTCCTCACTCACAATCTTCTTGGCTACCCAAGTAAACTCGCCCAAATCCTTCTCACAGCCGCTTTCCCGCTCATACTCGACCATCTGCAGCAGCAACTCAATCTTATCCACATCATGCACGAACAGACTCTCGGCTGTCTCACTATCCTCATACTCCTGCCAAATAGCCCGAATCTCCTTCCCATTCAGCCCGCCGCCAACTTTCCCCAGCAGTTTCTCGCAAATGTAATCCATCGTCTCACTTTCCCTCCGACTCTTCTCCTCCTTGCTGACCGGATCAACCGGCGTGATGTCGCCGACCAGCGCCTCGGCCATGTCGTGGATCAGGGCCATGCGGCAGCACTTGGCCATGTCCAATTTGCCGGACAGACTGGCAGGCGCGAGCATGGTTATCACGCTCATGCGGTACATGTGGTCGGCGATGGATTCGGGGTCGGGGATGCCGAAGCGCTGCCAGCCGGCGCGCTTTGTGGTTTTGAGGCGTTGGAGCAGGTGGAAGAAGGGGAGGGGGGAGGAGGAGGATTCGGTGTAGGTGAGGTTGAGTTCGGTGAGGACTGGTGGGGTTAGCATGGGGTTTGAGCGGGGGGTAGGCGATGCGGATAGGAGGGGTGGAGCGTACAACGACGTGCGCTGAGGCTTTAGGACATACCGCTCTCGACGCTCCATTTTGTCTGTGAGACTCCTTCTGCCTTCAAGTGCCCCGCGGTGGGCGCGGGGACGCCGTTGGTCTGTGTTGCTTCGTCGACTGCCATGGTGCGTGGTGTGGTATGTAGAAGCAAGAGCGGGTATGTGCGAAGTCGACCAAAGCTACAGTGAGGTGAGGCGTGAATGTTTCCTATTGTGAATGCACAAACACAGCCAGTGACGACCTCAAGCGCGCACCCCTGCACCTGCATGCGCGCGGACTTTAGTCGCTTCCCTCCGCCTTGGCGGCATAAACAACACCACACGAAGCACCCTCCCTCACCGCAACTAGTCCTGTAAAAAACCAGACACTCTGAGATAATGCAAACAGCGAGAGCATGTCGCGGTCAACCTCGCAGTCGTCGACAGCCACCAATACGACCACGCATGGCGTTTCCCGCAGCTTGTCTGTCAAAACAAACGCCAAGCCGCAACCTCTGAACCCGTCGCCTGCGCAGGACGTGAGGATTTTCGTGTCGAATTTGAGATTGTTGGATTTGGACTTGAAGAGCGATTGGCCGGGGATATCGGTGCAGACGTTCTCGGCGAAGAACGCCGACCAGAGGCAGAGGATTGGTGGGACGGAATGGGCGCTCTTTCGACTGTTTGAGATTTGGGATCCGAGTGAGACGGCGCAGGTAATTAGACATATTCTAAGATTCATGAGGGTGGTGGTGGTGCTGACGTTGTGTAGAAACTCCAACCCTTCTTCCCGCCCCTCGAGCCCATCCAGTCGCTGAATCTCCGCGCTGCGCTGTATCGATGCCTGAACGAATTGAAGAAGAATGGCGTGTTGGGGAGGGAAACTGTGCTGAGGAAGACTATGCTGGATGAATGCAAGGGAGAGAAGTTCTATGAGATACTCGCTATATTCTCCAATGCTTGCCTTAAGAAAGTTCTTGAATCGCGAGAGAGCAGTGTCAGCGGTGAGGCGGTTGCAAGGAGGGTGGCCATCGCACCGATGCTGTCTGTGGAGAGCCAGCAGTCTCTACTGCCCCTGGCCATTGCGCACAAGGCGGCACTCGTCAACATCCTGAGAAGGAAAGAGCAGAAGAGGAGGCGGTATTTGGAATTTGAGGCTATGCTGAATAGCAAGACTGAGGATATTAATCGGCGCATACGTAAGAACAAAGACACGCCACGAGCAAAGCGACCTGCAGTGCCACAAAGGGAGGCGGACGCTATCAAGAAGCAGCTCAAAGACAACTGGATTGGCAATCAGAAGTGGCTAGATGTCATGCTTCAAGGCGACGATGTGCAAGTTGGCGAAGCTTGGATGGGTAGCAGGTTCGACAAGATATGGCGCATGGTGGAGCATGGAAGGAAGCTTGAAGATGTGACACCTGAAGCTGGTTTGCTGGAGCATCTACAATCAAGGGTGCAGGAACAGAAAGACAGGTTGGCAAAGTGGAAAACGTTCCATGAGAGGCTTCAGCAGGATAAGACGGACCCCACGGCCACTGCTGTAAAAGCACCCACTGTCACGAAGGAGTTCAAGTTCGAGGACCATTTACAGTATGCGTTACCATCTAGCAAGCGCAGCGCGTCTGAGACGAAGCCTGCACGGCGCCCGCCCATGTCTTCGGAGTACGAGGGTATCTTGAGCGAGATGAAGGAGGACTTGGCTCGTGTAACGACTTCAAAGTCAGTTCGGTCTGCTCCGCCGCTGGCTCGAAGGAGGACATCGTCCGGTGCCCATTCACCAGCTCGAAGCCGCAAGAACACGCGATCAGAGTCAATACCTCACGTCCCAGTCAGCCCAGTACGGTCTACGCGGCCAGTGCTTCAGAGCAAGAAGTCGTCACTTGAGAGGGTCCCGGTCCTGCTCCCGACACGACGAGCGCCCATCACAGCCACCCCTATCGACTCCGAGGCGACGCTCGTTGGTCATACATCTGCCTTGCGGAGTGCGGGAACGGTCTCGTATCCGACTGAAAGTACAGTGGAGGAATATGCTGTATCAGAGCCAGAGCCAGATGTACCAGAAGTAGTTGAGCCGCCATCATCTCCTCCACAGGCCATGGAAGACTCACTTCAGCCCTTATCTCCCGAACCGACCTTCGCGCTCCCCTTTGAGCCGCCAACGCCCTTCCTAGAACCACCAGAGCTCAACCCAGAAGAAGCCCTAGCCGAGCAAATCGTCACGTCCATCGGCGACGCAACCCCCTCCCCCGTCAAGAAGCCCCAACCACGCATGTCCCTCTCCCTCCTCGAACGCACCCGCATGTCCATGGCGCGCACCACTTCCTTCGAACCCATCAGCGAATCCCCCCTCCCCGAACCCAGCCCGCAACTCCCCACGCTCCCTCCCCACCCCGAACCCGACCGCCGCGCCACCCTCCTCGAACGCACGCGCCTCAGCATGATGGCCATGGAATCAAAGCCGCGCCAATCCCTCGGCGGACCGCGCGACAAAGACAAGCGCAAAAGCCGCAACTCGCTCTTTCCTGTCAACCAGTTCGACACGCCGCGCACGCGCAAGTCGTTTGAAATCATTGAGGAGGCGAAATCCACAGATCCCGAGCGCACGCCTAAGGAGGTGCTGTTCAGCGATGAAGTCGATTATGAGAGGGTGTTTAAGAGTCGGCCACGCATTGCGACGAGTCCGGTGTTTAGTCCCGAGAGACAGGGTGGGGTGGAGGAGGATGATGGGGAGGGGAGTGACCCGGATGGGGTTACGGGGATTGATCTGGGGGATGTGGATCAGGAGGGAGATGAGGATGGGTTTACGGGGAGTTGGGCGGATAGTCCGAGTCGGGTGAGAGCGGGGAAAGTGAGGTATTGAGTTTGTTGAGTTTAGTTGGGGGATTGTCTGGTCTGGAGAGGCCGGGACATGACAGCGTTCGCGGGTAGTTTTGAAGATGGGTTGGAGCCGTTGAGTAGGCAGATTCAGAGCGTAGAGATATTCAATATATTGAGAAAAAGAGAGAGAGACATGCAATCGCTGTCTGAAAGCTTTGATCTTATGATGTTTCAAAATACGCGTCAACACCACATGTGTCCGCAGCTTGCTGGTTTCAGGGGCGAAGAAAACCCACACCATCGGTCATCTCGTCTGCGATTTTCGATCAGGAATGCTGATGGCGCAACGAGTGCACGTTTTCGAGACACAAGAAACGTGCAGTTCAAGCCAAGATAAAGTCGTGTAGAATTTATACTTGCAGACATTCAGGAATATTTGCGAAGATAGCTTCACCCCGGCGAGACATGTCCGACCACACTCTCGTTTTTGGTGGGATCGAACGTATATACTACTATGCCATTAGTTTTGGAATCGTGCCCGCTCGCCTTCTCATAACATGGTTCAAAGCCTGTTCTGGGAAGGGAGAAAACAAGACATGATGTTTTTATGTTGTATCTTTTGGGCATATCGAGGATGAGCGTGATACACACAAGTCGATTGTCGAAGTGAGGCTTCGGTGGTGGATTTTATAGCTGCGTGGAAACTGACTTGGCAGCGGAGAACATAGTGCTTTCTTGTAGCCGCTCTGGATGGCGCGTACATAATATCTCTGGTGTTGCTCTTTTGGACAGCAGAGACAGAACTCATGCTTCGGTTGCCAGGATGTTTCTGGGAGTCGCCATCCTTATTTCATTGACGGATTTTGGTAGGTAAATCCAGCATAAGGGTTTTTGTGAGAAGAAGAGGAGCTGGAGAGAAGCACATATAGCCGGCGACTCTCTCTTTTTAAGCAGCGCGGGAAGAAGCACATCTTCTTCTCTCTGCGGGCTTTTTGGACAGCGGACGCAACACCACACGCACTGAGAATATGGGCCTTTTGTAGAACAGTGAAATATGATGTTATTGTAGGAGAAGAGTATTGGGGTGATCTGATGCAGTTTATATGCTAGTAGTGCTCAGCTAAAGCATCGATAATGCTTTGGAACATGTCATTTCCAGAGACATGATCTCCTTGCAATTGGACTTGTGGATACAACTGCGAGGGAGAGAGCAACGAAGAGGAGAAAAGACATGTCTGGTGACTACAGTCGCTTTCAGACTTCCGCATGAGACGTCATTGAATCGTTTTCTGATAAGCAGACATGGCAACATAGGGTGCACTGCAAAATCTTAGGAGAAAAGTAGGAGGAGACGGTGGTGTAGAAGGAGAGCATAAGAGCGACTGAATGTTGTTTATATACCAGCCGTCAGAATTGGTCCACCACTCGATAGGCCTTTTGGGAGATGGTATACTCGCGGACATAGTTCCCTTGCGATCGGAGTTTTAGACGTAGTTGTGGGAAGAGAAGCGGGAGAAAAGACACATGTCCAATAGCAGCTGTAGTTTTCAGGCTTTCTCATGAGTCTTTTTGTGGCTCTTTTTGAAAGCAGGCCCGCCAAACACATCGCGCATCCGTGAGACTCTTTAAAAGAAATTAGGACATGATGTGGGCGGAAAGGAAGAGGGTGGAAGGACTGCGGCGTAGGTCATATACTGGCGGTCAGGAGTCCAGGAAACCTTCAAGAGATGGTCATCACATTCCAAGAATATGGTTTTCTCGCATTTAACATTGCTATGAGAAGATGGTTCAGAAGAGAAACGACATGTCTGGTTCGTGTCGTACGGTTTAAGCTTTCTCACAAGGCGGTTCTGGATAGCTCTTTGACACTAGAGACCAGGTCATGGCACATTTTGAACGTCTTTTCCTGGAAAATAGGAGGAGAGATATTTGCTGAGAAGAGGAAGTTAAAGTGAAGTGGTGGGGTTTATATATCGCTAGCTATCATCGATCAAAACTCCGCGGAAGTTTTGGCACATGATTATAGCACGTACATGGGAGAGAGCCCGACATTGCCCGTGCTTTTGGCACTTTTCAGGATCACTTATGCGCTTTCTCTTCGTTGAGTTTAGAAAGCAGCCATTAGATCATAGCCGATTCTTCCAGTTGTTTTTGGAACATAGACGTAAATGATATTGGTGTGGAAGGAGAACGTGGAAATAGCGTGGTGCATTTCATACATCGCTAGCCATGAATTGATATCTCGAATCATTTGCAACATGATCGTTCCACGAATAGTTTCCTCGCATACAACATAGCCGCAAAGAGAGAGAGCCGAGAAGAGAAAGGACATGACGTGTGTTGACCACGCTCTCCAACCTCTCTCATGTGGTACTCGTTGGGAATTTTTGGAAAGCAGACAGCAGGCCATGGATGCTCGCACTACTACTTTTTAGAACACGAAAGGAGATAAAAGTTGGTGTGGAAAAAGAGTGTGGGAAATGGCGTGGTCGAGTTTATACACTGGTCGGATCCTGCGATTCATAGTTCGTGGGCATGCGTTGTGCTTCTGATATGCATGGAGTGGGTAGGAGAAGTTGGTGGTGAGTAATCACGAGCTAGGGATTTACATGGATGGTGAGGACGAGGAAGGAGTTTAGAATCGCGAGTGATTTGATCAATGTTGACTAAAAAAACTACGCCATGAGTGTATAGAATCCCGAATTCAGTTCGCCTCACAGAGATGTTCAGCTTGCGCAAGGTTGATGTATTGCGAGATGTACTGCCTCTTCTTGGACCCAAACGAAACTTTCCCCACTTCCAGTTCGTTATCGTCATCAATATTATACAAAGGCCCCAATGATCATACAAGCACAACAAAACAAACATGGTATCAAACGCCCCATGACCAGCAACGCTAGATAATGCACAATATCCGCCCAAGCAACGCTATCATTTCGCCATTCCCAAGCAGTGCTGCGGCTCCGCTTCCGCAACATGTATGCTCGATTTGTCCTCCTTGGATTCTTCCCGCGAGTCCACTGTGCTCAAGCGCTTCATGCCAAAGCCTCGATCCGCATCTGTGTCTTTCTTCGGCGCCATGCCGATTTCTTCGGCGCCTTCTTCCTCGTCCTTGTTCAGACCGAAGCTGAACCTGTTGAAGTTGCGCCGGACGCCAGTGGACTTGTTAGTAGTCATGCGGTCTTCGTAGTAATTGCCTGTTGTGCGGCTGCGCGCGAAGTACGGGAAGAGGTAGCGGAAGAGGCGTTTCGTAGCGGGCGCACAGGCCGTCATGATGTGCACGGCGGGTTCGGCGATGGAGATGGCGACGCCGATGTCCCACGTTCGGTCCTTGTTGGTGGGCGCGATGCGGTAGTAGTAGACGATGAAGCGGCCGACTGATACGCCTGTTGCTATCCATCTGATCATTCAGTTAGCACTAGGTTCGTTCTTGCACATGGAGTTACGTACCCAAGTGACATGACGATCACGACAAGCATCTTGGTCTTGCGCTCCATTTGCAGGTTCCATACCATGATTGAGGGGATGGGGATGATAATGACGTCCATGAAGATGCTGAGCGCACAGGATGTGAGCACGAAGGTGCGCGAGTCGAAGCATGTTCCACCTTTGACTAGGTTACCGTCGGCATCCATGGTGTCCATGGCGGGTTTGGCCCACGCATATTGCACCGGTGTACACTGCAAGATGTTGCCGAGAGTGGTGCTGATTCCATAGATGATGTTGAGCCACCCTATTGCAGAGGTTAGTTCCAGATGTGACCTCAAAATACGTAGTACCATTATGTAGGGCTACACTTACAAACTGCATGCAGCGAGTACCTGATCCTCTTTCGCTTATCCTTCATGCGCCACAGAAACATGATGATAGACGCGCGGATCGCGAACATCATTGGATGGTAGAACATTTGGACAGCGAAACTCCATTTGTTTGTCGTGATCTGTTCCGCTATCGTCTTCTTTGGAAGGTCGTAGATATGATAGCCAGTACCACTTAACAGGACAACTACTTGTGCATAAGCCTTTGTCAAGTACAATGAATTGGGCGACTTACATTTCCATGTCGCAATTGTTTGTCCAAACAGAAGAACCATCGATATGATGATGAGGTAGTCATCCCAGGCAAAGTTGCGCCCTAGGTAGCGCGAATACACCCTGCCTGCTACGAAGAGGAAGGCTAGAACTGCGAAGATGGCAATGATGGTAAGGCATTCCTCTTGCCGACTTTCCACCATGGTGTACGACGAGTCTAATTGTGATTCACAACCAAGTGAACCTTATTGATGTGTCGAGATGGGGAATGAGTCGGAGTGCAGATGGAAGTCTGAGTCGGTCCTATTGAAACGCGTGAAAGTCAATTCCAGAGTGGGCTAGCACATGTGATGAGATCTTGACAGGTTCTTGCATATGCAGCCCTCTGTATGACTGGGCGATCGCGCAAAGAAAGTCAGGCGCTCTTGAGAATGAGATCGTTAAGGCGTAATCGATTCGCCTGGAGAAGAGTATTGAATGAGGTGATGTGCCTCAATGGCTTGCAGGTGGGACCGAGTGCGAGGTAGCGAAGCTAGCGAGAAGAAGATCACAGGATTTTCTGGGCAGCAAATGCATTGGGGCGTTGCTTGTCGTTCGGTGGATGCAACCGAGATTTCTGTCACCCTCCAGCCTGCATGAAGTTCGTTACCAGCCGTTGGTTGACGCAGGTCCCGCCTTGTCCTTGGGGAGAAAAATCCCGTCTAGACGAATTCCGGACCTATAGGCCGGTTCTAGAGCCTCCAAGCAGTTGTTTTGTTTTACTTAATGCATGATGGGCAAAGAGGCTAGTCAGGCGGACGATATTGGAAAGGCATGGCAGTGATCAATCAGGGCAATTCTAAAGACTAGAGACGTTTTGGAAAGAAAACGTGTTGATCCTTACAGATAAGTCAAGGGGCTTGTCGTGTGGCTGACGGGGAAGCCCACCCGGCCATTGAGCACGTCCCGGACCGACTCATGCAACACGTGCTTGACCTCAGGAGGACGTGATAATTTTTGATGATGTTTCCGAGCTTCGTTTCACGCACCTATAGCTCCAATAGAATAATATTGGCCAGTGGGTTAAGTAGGGATGAAAACAAGATATCCTGTATTCAAGTCTGGCAGACGTAATGGCATGCCAATCCTCGACTGACTTCGGAGAATAATTGCTGAGCGAGGCGGGCCCTGTAACGCGGAGTATTCTACTAGCGCACATATTACTCTCCGCGAGTACCGCGTGTCGACTAAGCGGCGGCAAACATTTCTTGGGCAGCACCGCTGCAAAAGTGTTCTCTCGTCCGTGATAGCGAGTAAGGGCAGCGGACCATGATTCTGTTATCAAGTGCTGTTTCAGATTTCTGCGAGACTACCTATTATCGTTGAGACCATTCTAGAGCCCACACTTCGTGGAGATGGTGATGTTCGTTCGGTGACCTCGGGAGTGTCAGGCGCGCACGTGTACGTTGCGGCTCTCAGGCTCGGTCCGCTCCAAGACTTCAAAACTCCAATATTCGCACCAATCACACCAAACGCTGCCGTCTCAGCAATGGCTACAGATTGGTACGTTCAGCTTCTTTGTTACAAATACGAGAGAAGTACCATGTTTGCGACGCATTCCTCTAGTGACGCCGAAGCAAAGCGGGGTGCAAGACGACAACTGAGTCGCATCCCGGTCGAGTCCTCTTCCCCATTGAGCAACGATCATTCATGATCAATCTTACATCACCAACCTTGGTTAGCTCTCTTCTTCATTTGGCCTGACGTTGCTCGCCCCCTCCGATGTGCCGTCTCAACCAACAACGTGCGCAGCGCGCCGTGCCATTGACCGTGCTTCGCGCTCAGTTCGTGCATCCTCCGCTGTGCTGAGTTGATGATCCACTGGGGGAACCCAGGGCAAGGAAATGAGTGAGAAATGCAGCCAAGGACGGCATTTCGAATTTTGCCACAACCTTGATCCTTGATTAGAACGAGGTAGCCCTGATTTCATTACTCTTGCACCACGCCTGTCAATATCTCACAGCGTGAGCGATCTTGATCTCGTCGACAGCCAGAGCAGCTTCGGACCGAGAAGCTAGTATGTAAGAAACCCATACTTATGCAATCCCGTATGATTTAGAGTTTGACCGGTGTGCCAGATCTGCAAGTACTGCTCGACGTGGTTGACCTGTCAAGAGAGGGAAGCTCGTTCGAGCCGAACATCACCATGGCCTCACTTTCAGTTCTGGTCACAGCTTTGTTGGCCACCTACACGAGCGCGACTCCAGTGGTCTCCGCAAACCTCGACGCTGGCAATGTGCATGTCGGTGTAGATCTTAATGGCATCACGTCAACCTTGAAGTACCTCTTTTCTTCAGCTGCACAGGCCGCCCCCAATGTCACCACTTCGCGTTGCAAAGTCTATCCTGGCGACGCAGCATGGCCTTCGGATGAGGCTTGGGCTCAATTGAATGACCTCAGTGATGGTCGTTTGATTGCAGATGCCACCCCCCGAGCGGCAGTGTGTTATCCCGACCAGCCCAGTTACAACGCGACCCAATGCGCCGCGTATACTGTGGCGGAATGGCAAAAGTCGTACACGCATATCCACGACCCGATCGAAATGTACTCTCCAGTTGCACAGGGGTTGACTTGCTCGATCCCAAATCTGTTTGATTCGCGTGGTTGCACACGCGGCGGATTTCCGAAGTACGTGATGAACGCCACTGAGCCAAAGCACGTCCAGCTTGCTGTGAACTTTGCGCGGAATACTGGTGTCCGACTCGTCGTCAAGAACACCGGGCACGATTTCCTTGGCAAGAGTGGCGGCAAAGATTCTTTAAGCATCTGGACGCACTGGATGAAAGACATCGAGTACATCGAGAAGTACGAAGACAGCAACATGGGCTACTCAGGACCGGCTTTCAAGGCTGGTACTGGTGTGCAAGCTTTCGAGATCTACAAGGCTGCGGCCGAGAAGAAAAGAATCGTTGTTGGTGGTGAGGGCGAGACTGTCGGAGTCATGGGTGGATACATTCTGGGAGGCGGACATTCTCCATTGACTCCTATCTACGGAACTGGTGCGGACAACGTCCTATCTTTTGAGGTGGTTACGGCAGATGGCGAGTTTGTGGTCGCAAACTCAACTTCCAACACTGACCTCTTCTGGGCCTTGCGCGGTGGAGGCGGCAGCACCTTCGGTGTTACCACATCTGTCACCGTCAAAGCTCATCCTGATGTCGAGGTCACTGCTGCTCGCTTTGGCTTCTCATCTGCGCAAACCGGAGTCGAGACCTTCTGGACTGCCATTCGCAGCTACGTCGATTCGTGGATCGCAAACGCTGATGCGCAAACGTACACCTATTGGACATTGATTCCAACCAACGGAACCTTCGCTTTCGCCTTCTCGCCCTTCTTCGCCCCAAATAAGTCACTGGAAGATGCTACTGCTCTTCTTCAACCTTGGTTCAACAAGCTGAATGAGCTTGGTGTCAAGTTCGACCCCAACATCACACACTTCGACAACTACTATGATGCATGGCGCTCATCGTTCCCACTCGAGGCCGTACAAAAGCCCAATGTCGCAACAGCCTCTCGACTATTCCCTCGCGCGAACTTCGAGACAGAGGAAAAGCGTCAAGAAATCTTCGACCACATCAAGAGATCCACTGAGAAGAACCGAGTTCAGGTCCACTTCAATATGCAGGCCAAAGACCCTGCCAACAACGACAACGCGGTCAACAGCCACTGGCGGCCAATGGTATCCTTTTCCATGCAATCTGTCCGCTGGCCCATCAACAGCACAAGTGAGGAGATCCTGAAGATCCGAAATGACTTCCAGGACGTTGATGCGCAGTCTTGGCGTGATATCAGCCCGGGCGCAGGAGGTTACCTCGCTGAGGCAGATCGTCTGGAACCTGACTTCGGGTTCGCATTCTGGGGAGACAAGTACCCGAAGCTGCTCGAGCTGAAGAAGAAGCTCGACCCTTACGATTTGTTCTTCGCGACAACAGGTGTAGGCAGCGAGAAGTGGAAGGTCGAGAGCGTGGATGGTTTGCCGAATGAGAACGGCAAATTGTGTCGCGTGGAGTAGGGTTTGATCGTTCTTTTTGCGAAAGATACCATTTTAAACATTCTGTCTTTATCCTATATGAAATCATTCCTCTGTACTTACTTGGAGCTGCAACATAGTGCTGTGAGCATGATGCTAGAAATATTGCAGCATAGGCGTCGCTTGCGTATCAATAATTTCACGCATTTCCACCCATCATAAACTCTTCCAATCTACCTGCTGCAATGCCGTCAACAAACTCCGTGCTCTTCTTCAACTTTGTTCCCTCCCAATTCATTTCCAGCATCCACAGCAAATCGTTTTCCACCGCAGCATGTGAGCCTTTCGGCACCATCCAGAAGCTCACTCTCAGCATGACCTTCCTTCTTGCTTCGTCTACCAGAACATCGGTCACTGTTGTTTTCCACGACTCTAGGTTCGGCAACATAGCTTCGAGATGCTTCTTGAATTGCGAGAACGAATGTGTGCCTTGAAGACGAGGGTTCATCGCCACTGCATAATTGTGGCCCCATGAATGTTCATAGTCTGTTGTGCAAATTTCCTCGATACATTTGAAGTTCATGCGCAATGGTTGTGATGGATCTTGAGCTTGCGCGTCGATGAAGGCGAGGGTCGTGGCATGGAGATTGATGTAATCTGACGACGCGCCAGCAGGTGGAACCGGAGGTTCCGACATATTGAATGACAATTGTGGAAGAGCCACTCTACGACATAGTGTATGCGGATCGTGCCGTGTATATATATCCTCCCATGGAGCGGGCGCGGCTCCCCACAGCCACGTCCACGGACTATGGAGCTAGGAGCTTTCGTCCGTCCAATAACGCACCGAACATACGTCGAATGTAGGTTATAGCGGTATCAGGGGCGTTCGACGCGTGCGCGAAAAAGGCTGTAATTGCGAATCGCTTTGACGAGAGCCTGGACGCCAATTTGCACAGACCTTTGCTTCACGGATGTCATAAGTCAACGTCATGACACCTGCTGAAGTTGTGAGCGACGCAAATACGTGAAGAAAGACAAAATGAAGGAACCGAGCAGACAGAGCTGGTGGGCGGACGAAGTTCGGCCTCGAGATGGACCTTCCCCTGAATAGTCCACTCGCCCAACGAGTTTCACGTCTACCACGAGCCGAACGCATCCGGATACGAGAGAACTGATTTGATCAGTCTATTGATGACCGTACACATGTGCCAATAGGTAACAATGTACCGTGACCAGAAGACAAGATTGAAAGAAATCCAGATGCCAGTGTGCGATTGGGTCCGATTCGAACGCATGATGCCTCATAGGCAAGCGCCCGCTCAATACAAAGCCACAAGTAGCTTTCCTCCAGGATCACAAACACTGACATCTATCTGTGAGGAGATCAGGAGGATTCCTAGGTAAGTCTGTAGCTCGGTGTTATCCAGTGAAGCAAGCCACCGCCAGCCGTAGCTTTGCCCCTCATTGCGATCATTGTGCCAGTTGTATATCATGTGTTTGTAATCGATGGCTTCGAGACCTGTGCGAGGGTTTTCGACGACGTCGAAGGTTGTGTTGTGCTGAGGTGCGAACAGGCGCGATGCGCTAGCGACATGTCGCGCTGTGCTCGTCATGCGCGCGCTATCTTTAGATCGTGGGCCGCGATCATTCAGTCATGGTTGTACTGATCTCTCGGGATGTGTGAGAGAGTCGGTGTCATGTTCGAGTTGGGTCTGGTGCCTGCGTGTTCTTTAGCAATGATGTCGAGGACGATGTGGTCAGACAGACCATGCTCTGCTTCATCGTGCTCAAGTCTACAGGTATGATTTGACCAACGTGTTATACAGTGCTCGATACTAGAAGATAGCACAGTATCAGCCAAGCATGCCCTCCTAGCCGAAGCGATACAGATCCGACACACTGCGTGCAGACGGCGGCGACCAGACGCAAGCGCATTTTAGGTCATAACACGTACTGTATATGTGCATAGACTGACCGTAACCGTCTTCAGCACTTACAGGCCATGTTACAACTTAAGGGCGCGTTGTACTGTCATCTGCCAACGTTTACCTACCCGAGCCGCACGCCATCGAGCATCTGGGCATGTATAACCACGTCTGCCCTCACAACAGTATGTCCCTCTGTATCGATATCATCGATCAAACATTCGAGTTTATCTACTCCCTTGATTCTCGTGTGTTCCTTCGCGTCCCAGGACGCTCAAGCTAGATGAGGAGATTCTAGGGGTTCGGCGGAGATGCGGACGTGAGCGAGCGGCGGCGACAACACGATCTGAATCGTAAGGCGAGGAGGCTATGGTATATCAACACGTTCTTTCTGCTCAATAGCAGACGTTTGGGAGTATGTGATCCTTAGGTAGAACTTGGTGAAGGAATGATGGAGTGACCGTGCGCGACTTGTGCAGCAACAGCAACAGCACAGCACATCCATCACCGAGGAGGCACTATCGGACCGTCCGCAATACCGCGTTTCTGCAGTATAAAATTGATCACTTCTTGCATATCTAGTCGGGAATGCTTGCAACGAGGCTGGGAGCTTAGTGGTACTATACTACATACGCGCGGTCATGAGTGGGGACTGCCACCAGATGGGATACACAGATAAACAAGATGGTGGTGCCTCAGGCTCTCGGAGGAGATTCTTTCAGGTTCAAGAGATGGGATAGTGGAATTCCGCATGGGTGGTGGTGGTCGGTGTCTGGCACCTGTGCAGCAGCGTATTACATTGCTAAGAAAGTTTGCGGCTGTTCCGGTGGTTTAAGCACAATCATTCCATGTCGAGACCCAACCCTAGTTTCTATTGATTCTCAAATACGACTCACATCAGCACCGCAAGACGTCTAGGGATGCCAACTGTGAGCCAGAAGTCCACTAAGTGAGCGTGTTAAGCTTTTTTCGGGTGCTCACATACGTAACGTGTCTTGCTGGTAGTTCAAAGTGGATGTTTGACATCGCAACCAGGAGCACGACATTCAGAAAGGGCCGATGTTGTGTCACCCACTGCATCTGGCCGTCCCGAGGTCGTGTTTGGAACCATAGAGCTGGTATTGCGGTCAAAAAATTCTATCGTATCCCACCAATATGGACTGCGCATGTACAACCCGATATTACGTTCGCACGAAAAGCGTCTTAGTGTGGGCGCCAACGGATTGTGATACTGCACAGTAAAACGATATTAAGCTACCACACTATCGGATTTGACGCGCACTCTTCTGAGTCGCTGAAATCTATTAATGTTGATCTTCGAACTGTGTAAATACTCGGGATTGGTCTTCCTCACGATCATCAGAGGAGTGGTGGGTAAACTGGCCAGTGGCCACATATAATACAATCATATATCATGTGCATATATTGCCTTGTCTTTCAAGGCGATAGTACGCAATTAAGGAAGCCTATCAAATAAACACCTCGGGAACCTCTATTTCTCGAATGGCTAACTGCAAGGAACTTGCTGAACTTGGCGCTCTCATGAGGCATTCAAGCCGAGGGTAGGGGAAGAAGTCAGATGGGCCTCAACTGAAAGCCAGGAATCGATGCATCACAATCTATCCAAATCATCAAAGCCTAAGTTTTCCACATCACTCTCAATTGGAGAGTGCTCAGCTGAAAATTGCAGCAGATCTATCTCAGTGAATGGGCCTGCATACGTAAGTATTGTGCTGATCAAAGAGGTCAAGAATTCAAGTGAGCTGAACATAGTTGGCCCCACTAGACCATACTCGAATGGTGGCAAAGGCCAGACACAGAGTTTGTTCTTTACACTAAGACTGCTTCGGTACCAACGGGTTTCAGCGAGGCTGTGCTGCTACGTCGAACTTGGATTGTACGAGCAGAGTGTTCGGGTGCAGCGTCAGTGTACCATCGAGGATGATTCTGCATTCCGGATGTACATGCCGATGTTGTCTAAGCCACGCGAAGTTTTGCTATTCAATCCAGAGCCTCACTCGTTGTTGCGGTAAAAGCTTGAACGGCGCAGTGCCCGAATCTGATTAACCTCAAAACACTATCACACGCACCTTTCTCTCTTCTTAGGAAGACGTGTCACATTAGTAGGGCGCAAGTATAATTGCATATGTAGGTTGTCCCCAGTCCTCCACAAGTCCCCGACGGTCCACACCAAGACGCAGTCATGGTGGCAAGGACATCGATTGGGAGGGGGATACAAGGACTGCCCAGTCGCGGGCATAGATACTGTAGGGTGCTGTCGCTGTCAGCCAATAGTTCCTAACCGCCGCGGAGCTCTTTTCAGAAACGTATGCCGAGCTTTCAGTGATGATCTGATGATTATCATCTACAGCTGTCGAACATCATCGTGCTAGGCTTGTTATCTCCCCATAAAACCTGCATTTTGTG
Organism: Parastagonospora avenae f. sp. tritici 18332-5; assembly: GCA_022559985.1. Lineage (NCBI taxonomy): Eukaryota > Fungi > Ascomycota > Dothideomycetes > Pleosporales > Phaeosphaeriaceae > Parastagonospora > Parastagonospora avenae. The sequence continues at coordinate 179,604 of JAFJTR010000013.1, forward strand.
CGGACAAACGAAGTTGTTGAAGGATTTTGCGTGCGACAATGCCCCCCTACTTCGACCGGCAGCGATTAATCACGTCGCGTAGGTACGCACACAGTAGCGCTGCTACAAGAGGCAGCTCTTGTTGAGTGTGTGACGAGTCGATCTTGTTCATGTCCGTCCGTCCGCCTGCCCGCCTGTGTGAATGCGATTGTCGCGTGTCGGAACAAGAGCACCAGCGCGCCGCATATTTTCCAAGGGGCAAATGTTGGGGAATGAGATGCTGCTCGATCGAACGGAGTTTGCATCGAGGTTCAGCGTTACTTGACGAGCATATCAAGATGACACAATCGCTCAGGCCTCCTTTCCATGCCAATGTTTTCAATCTGACGGTCGTGATCCACAACCAACCCATCGATTCATGGTCAGTCCTTGGTACCAAACGCATGGGTGATTGGGCGATGTGACGCCACGACGGCTACATCCTTCCTTACTGCTCAGTGGCTTAGACCAGCCTTGTAAGTCTTGAAGAGCAGACCCCCGACTTGCTCACAGTCGCTGCAAGCTGAACTGATCCCTACTTGTGGATCCCATTAAATTAACTCGTAGCTAATTGTGCTGTGAGCTGTCTGTCTGTGCCGAAGCATGGGGCATCCCCGCGGCAACTGAACCGGCCCGCTACTAGGGCCTCGATTATTCCGCATGATCTGACTGGTGAATGCCTTGTGATCATGTAGGTTTGTCGAGGCGCTGGCTGCGCCAACATTATGGCAAACGCCCACCCATGTCGTATACTACTGGTTCTGGAGCAACTTGCTGGCGTTCTAGGATGGGACAGCTCCCAAACTAGCCTGACCAGGGAGGGCGAGGACCGAACATACTGACAACTCTACAAGCGATAGGGAATGAGTAGTGCACTTTTCGCTCGAGTTACCGTGTCCCAGCCCATCGGTACTTCGAGGTAGCTATTGTTCTCCACCCATATGACTGAAAAATCCAGCTGACTAGCTTGGAACGACCGGGCACACATGTGTTTTAGGCCTAGAGTTTTTTTTTTGAAATCCGTCATATCCCTCTTCTTATTCAACTTTGCGACGAAACATCTCTACGATTAAAGCCAAAAACCACAGGGATTTTGCTGCAAACAGATCTTTCACCTAGGTCATCAATCTTTGTCTTTCATTTCAGAAGATTTGAGAAGAATAACGGTGACCTTTGAGGGGTCAAAGTGTTTAAGTTGGGCAGGTGCAGAATATCAGCTACTATACTTCGATTCACCAATTCGACAGGTAGCGATCACGCATCGAGTCATGCAATCTGGTATCTTGCCTCCGATCAGTGCAAGGAATGTCCATTGATTTCGCATATAACTGAGGTCCAATCGCAAATCCCGTTCTCACACCCCTGTCCCAATTGCAACATTCACCCACTAGCGTCTTCGTGACGTTCAGTCAACCCATCGAGGAATCCAACCAACCACTAAATTAATACCAAGTAGCGTCGGGAGAAACTCCCTGCTTTCTTTAAGCAGAAGTTCTCTGCTGGTAGAAAGTCGCCGGTGGTGGTTCTGTTGCCATATCTTGGGTTCCAGTCAAAATCCTCAACGCGGATTCCGCAGCATCGTGCTTTGACTGCTCTGCGTATTCTCCATCATACCAGAACTTGGCAGGGTAATTTACTCCGTTGATACAGACAATGCTACTCCATGCCGTGCGACCACCTGCAATGTGAAGTGAGTTGATTGCTTGCGTGGAGATCATATAGGAATATTACCTCTCCGGTCCGACACGGTTTGGTAGCTAACGTCTGAGAAACCACGAACTCTACAATGCTCTAGTTTTCACTCGTAAGTGGGGTCCGAAATCCGAGAAAGAGTGCCCACGCTTACCAGAAAGGCGCTGGACCCAGTTTTGAGACATGATGTAGATACGTAATATTTTCGGAAGCGGACTTAGATGAGATTCTGCGAGGTAAAACAGGCAGAATTATCAAGAGAGGTTATTGCAGATTGAGTTGTTGACTTCAAGGCTCATGACGGAGCCTTATTTATACTTACATGAGCCCCAGACAAGAGCCTCATTAAGGCAACATGAATGCTTGCCAGCGAGGCTCACGGGTAGCTGCCGCTGCAGGCTATGACGTCTCGTTGCCTCGTTTCACGGGTGGTCTTGCCTGTGCTAATGCCAGCAGCCCTCCCATACGGTTGGATAGCACTCCCGTAAGCCTATGAAAGGCTTCTATCCCTTCCCGAGCCCCGAGGACTGGGATTAGTCTGGATCGCGGGCCGAGCGGTTTCTGGTTGGTGCTTGAGGCTTGCTAGGATGAACTTGTGGAGCCGTGTATGATTGGGAATATGTGGGGTAGGGGTATGCATAGACCACCTGTATGCCAACACAACATAGGCGATACTGAAATTGATATGCAGAAACATGACTTGCTTCGGGGCAGTGCATTAGCGTATAAACGGTACGCGGCGAGCCGTCTAAGTATCCACCTCCGCACCCTGTAGAACAGCTCATCCGTGCATACTATGTAAGCCCTATCCAGCCCTGGTTGACAAACCATGTATTAAAGTAGCGGAGTATCCATATACATGTGTGCTACTTCGCGTGGTACGTGAAGCGTACCCGTGTGGAGTGCGGTTGATACGATCCAGCTTGACTTTGCATCCGAGCACTTCGTCCCGTCCGCAATTGTTGCGTGAAGACATAATGCGTGCTTTTTGATACGCCACTACTGCTGAGACCCAGAGTGCTGAAGTAGGACTTCTGTAATGTCACATGCGTGCGATTAGGACGGGTACCTGCTTGAAAGCAACCTCAGGCGGATCGTGAAGCGAAGCCGCCGGTCTGTCTGCAGCGTACATCAGCGCAAAGCAGTTACGAGAGCTTTCATTGATGTGTTATGCATTTGCAAAGCCTGCCATGCCCATGTGTCCTCGTCGCTGTTGTAAGCGAATGTTAAGATCTATCCTTGTCTTGTTCACCACGGGTAAGAACATGCAATCTTATTATTGAGCCAATGGTATACTTCCACGGGGTGCGAATCTGATGTGCATAATAAGAACTGATCTAGGCAGCTTTCGATAAGACGTGCCGTGTGAGCTGAGCTCGGTAACACATAACGGGCGCTCGATCCCACCATGGATGATTTGGAGACCTTGTCGGAGAGGTAACACGAGGCGAATGCAACGTGCCGGGCTTTGACTTGTTTGAATATCAATGGTTAGCTGCAACAGAGTGACGCTGTTGGTCTTACTTCGAAGCAACAGTGTAGCTACTGGATTAGCCTTGGGAGATTATTGATACCAGGAAGATGCCACCCGCATATTTGTCGAAGCTGCGCTGGGCACATTGGAGCAAACATGACATCGCAAAATCAATACTCACCTGTCTGAACGAAACAATTTGTTACACGCCGGGTGAAGAGCCTCATCCGAACGGCAAACCCCTATAGGTGTAAACTTTCGCGCTTGTGTCGTCAAGCGTAGCACAAGTATCAGCTGTACATGCAGCCACCCGATTTCAGAAAAGCGAAACAGCGTTCGGAACGATTGTACGATGGGAGAAAGGACCAAAACAGTGTGCGAATGGAGGATTCCATAACCAAGATATCGATTCGTGCTAAGAGCATGGAAGGCTCCGGTCGTGGACTCGTTACCTAGAGCGGCAGATATTTGCTCTATGTTCATCAATCGAAGACTACCTAAGGATCAAAAGCTGAAGATGTTGGCGCATGAACATGCGACCAACTTTGCGAACAAGCAGCAAACAAATCTGCTGGACTGCAACGCTATGCAATTAAAACATCCAAGACGCCATGCGTTATGTGGAAGCCATGCATGGTCGAGGCCAAAATAAAGCTGCGACGTGTACAAGTAGCACGCGTGCATTGGATGCCTGCCGAGGCCCATCCCAACAAAAGAGCCCAAAACACCAGGATGGAGCTTATGCAAATGTACACTATGAGCTACCATGTAGGCGGGACTTACGGGTACAATACGGATCGCGAATGACCAAACAATGTTCCAAAGAGGCCGCATCATGCTGGCACCGGGGCACGGCGCTGTCCGGACTGCTTCTTGGGACTAGTATTTCTACTAAACATCTCGTCAATCAGCCGTTTTGGACCAATGTACTCCATGTTCATTTTGAAGCTGGCGTTCCGTATGAGTGGAATGTGCAACTGTGTGCTCTGCTTGGAGTGGAAGCGACGCTTGATGCAGTCATCCACGAGAGCCATGAGACCTGTTGCTACAACGACACTAGATAGCACATTAGTATGGCAAAGGCAGATCGCAGGCTAGTGTCACTCACTCAGAGACGTCGGAATCGGACCGCAATATATGTTCGTCGGTGATGCGCATGTAGCAGGGTGGGACCCAGCCTCCCCGTGCTTGCTCATCACGTGCCTCGTCCGCAGTCAATCTCACAGGACAAATATGTGCCAGAGGCTCCTTGTCGTTATCGTCGCGAACAAGGTAGTAAGATACACTCTCAAGTTCGGCTTCCTTCTTGACAATACGCTTCCAGGAGTAATCGTGGCCCCAGTATTCGAAAGCGTAACGTTTGTATGACTTTGCACCCCTTCGCTTGATGTCAAGGTGTGCATAGTTGGAGAATTCCAGTTTGATGGTATTGGTAGGCATCAATGCGCGGCCTTTTGCATAGCCAACAGACTTGGATTTAAGTCCCTCTGCCAGCTCTTCCGCTGCGACATGGCTGGGCACAGATTCATACCCAGAGTCAGAACGCTTCAGGCCCGCTGAAGTCGAGGGTCTCGAATCAGGTTTGACCAAGTTTGCCAGAGCTGTGCTTGCCCGCTGCAAGACAGGCCTCTCTGATGGAGGCTTCTGGTACTTTCGTATTGAATGGCAGACTTCACGACCAGACTCTCGACAGTACCGACGCAATGAGAACTCGCGAGTGCGCAAGTCCTGCATGCGCAAATGGAAAAGTGTGTAGTTATGCTTCCTGTGTCCCCTTTCCTCAACCTGCGTATCCACGCGCAGGTTCATATTCCCGTCTACGGTGGCATCGTCGTGCCGTATCGATATGCGCTTGCTTGTGGGGAAGAGCTCTGCGAAATCGCGTGGTGTTGTGGGGATGGCTTCGCTTTGCAGCGGCACGTGATTGCATTGCGGGACTTGGTACGTTGGCATATCGTCGAGGTCGTCGTCGGCGAGTTCTTCTTCGCTGGTCGAGGCATAAGTGTCAACGGACGCGCGGGTAGGGTACGTCTCATATTTGTCGTTGAAGTGTCTAGACACGAAGTAGTCTGGATCGCTTCTTTGTACACGGCGCTCGTCGCATGTCTCTGCTTGGACCAGAGACGGATGCCGGTCACTGTACTCAGTCGGATTTGTCTCGTCCGAACGGTCGCTGTCGCTGCGGCCGGAGTGAGTACTGTTACTCGACTCATATCGAGGCCAATGTACGTTGCGGGACATGTCTGGTTTGTGGTAATGATGATATTAAACGAGGTAAAGTTTGAAGGTGCTAAAGTACTGATCAAAGCATGCCATATGTCTCGGCGTATATGTGAAGTCGAAACGCGGAGAGTGAAGCAGGTGCAGCGATGAGAGACAGCACACGAACGGGTGACCTGGCACGAGGCGCTGGTAAGGCCAAATAGAATTAATAGAATATGCAGACTTCTCACAAGCACGCAGTGCGAATGATGGCGCAGCGCATGGCGTGGGATAACTCGAGGATGGCTCGCCGCTGCCTAGAGGGGTCGCTCCTTGAAGGGACCGATTGGGAGCAGGGCCCCGATCGGCAGCGACGTCCTCCCTGTAAGCAGCATAACCTCCGCGTGTCTAGCCTCAAACCCAGCGAATCCCACACTTCCAAGGACGCCATCATGTCCATATGACTACCCGATGCATCGAGAGACAGCGCGATGATCCAATAGGACTTCGGACGCCAACACCATCTGGCCTTCTCGCGCAACGCTCGCAACGCTGGTCCTGCAGCCTCCACGAACGAGATTCATCTACGGGCACTCTACGGAGGATGAGCGCATGCAGACGGCCAAAATGCTCACCTGTGCGCTCACTCAGCGTCGCTGTGCAGAGTCAAGCAACGGCTGCACCAGGCTGTCCCTTGGTATTATGGTGGAGAGAACTTCTCCTTCTTGCAGAGCCGGACGCCAGCGGGACGCTCCTTGGTGGCTGATCACTCCCACGTGCAGACTTTGGCTGCATCTCTTGACGGGCTGTCCCGGTCATCAGCAGACAGTGGGGAGACGACCTTAGAAACCGCTGCAAGCGCTCGATCACCAGCACCACAGACCACGTCATTGGTTACAGGTTGCGCCGTCGCTACGAGTGTCGGAATATACTCCAGTCCAACAATGATGAGTCTCCTCTCCCGACCGGTGGTGCGCTGTAATCATTAGATGATCGCAGGGCTGGGCACCGCAAATCGATCATCCTAGACACGCACAAGGACAGGCTGTGACGCATTTCGGGCGCTAGACCCTCGCCCGTCTCGGGACAAAATCTCATCCATCGCGACTTCGAGAAGCCAACAATAATCAGGTTCAGGGAAAGATCATCGCGAAGGATGGCGTTCGTAGCGACGCGCGGAAATATTCCATGTTAACTATTTACTTGTGGCAGCAGCTTTCAACCGCCAAGAGCCAAGACTTTGTCTCACGTGACTTGTAACCTTCACCAGTCGTACCGGGCCACATCTGTGCGCTTGATATCGCCACCTAAATTGTTGAGACTATGTGCATTGCCATAGGATTCAGTCAGGGCTGTGAGGCTGGAAGGGACTGTTGCCTTCGTTACTTATTTTGCGCAACCAATTAGGGTGAAGTACGTGGTGGCCCAAATGACAGCCACGACAATCCGATCCACAACAACCTCCAGAAGAGCAGGACCTCAGATGCTGTTCGTTCCGAGTCCTCCCTTTAGGCTGTGTAAATGGGGCTGCGACCCAGGTCTTATTCCGTCATGCAATGTAACCGTCCCACCATTGCGGGTCCTCCAACAACTTTTCCCCGCCTCGTTCTCCATCCGACTGGGGTATCTTGACGCGAACGGTATCCACTGTAGGCTGTCAGGTCCCCGAGGGTGTGAGTGCTCCGTGGTGCTGCCCTGCGGGTGATGACACCATATTTTTGGGCACTGATTGCTCCACCTCGACCATACAGCACTGGACGATTAACGTGCGTATAGCCTTACTCCAGCCAGTCGGATGAGAGGTATTTTACTCGATTCGAGGACCTCATTCCACTGTTGGTACCCCACGTTTTACCCGAGCCGTAAGCGCGAGGTATGTCAGTGAGTGAGGCAGTCTCGTTGCGGTCTGTCCGTGCGAGATACATGCCGCGGAGCAGAAATCTTCCTGGCCATTTCATGAAGAAGGATCGGGCTGCAGTCGATATGTTGTTGAGTCCGACACCCCAACCTACAGGACACTGTCACGACGTCCTCCAAACTGCGCCCCTGGATCAACAAGGCAGCTGCATGAGTTTCTCCGTTCATAGCCGCCTCGTGACACGCAGCGATCTTCATGTCTACATGTCAAGAGCCCAAGACCGAGCCCTGGGGTTCTCTAGACCCCACTTGGATACTCTATCTCAGCAGCATGCTCCGAACACATAGCATGCATCACTTTAGCTCTTGGTCTTTGCATGACCCAAGATATGCGAGAACTCTATCTCTTCAGCTTCTAGAATGTTAGAGTCGGTCCGTTAAGACAACCTTGATGAGTGCAGCCAAAGAGAATCAGCATCTTATGAAGCTGATCAGACACTGCGTAGATGAAGAATGCATGTCGTGCATATGACGTCGGGCCTATTTCTTTTCTTTGCACTTGATCTACAGAACAGCGACCAAGTTCAATTTTCATGTTCTAGCAGTCCTTGCAAATACTTGCAAGCTCGTCGGCTGTTTACATTGAGAAATCTCCCTTTCTGACTTCTCTCAGCAGTCATGACCTTGCTGTAGAAGTATAGCATTGTCGGCGTACCTAGCTTAGTCAAGGCTGCATGCCTGTTAGCAGCGAACTCGGCCTGGCATACAATAGTCACATATAAGTACGAAGCAAAATGTTTGAAGCATGCATCGATATGTCATTTCCCACTACAGTACTACGACTAATCCATACCGCTCCTTGTCGTCACGTCATTCACCTCGTGATACTTTTGTATGTCGTTGGAGTCATCTCAATTGACAGTGCGCACCGCCAATGCACCCCACAGCTGCAACGCTTGTTTACAACTGGCCGGACTTCTCGATGGTGACGGTCTTAGCGGTCTTGCCGCTGGATGAGCCGACGCGCTCGACGGCCTGAACGACGTCAAGACCCTCGACGACCTGGCCGAAGACAACGTGCTTGCCATCGAGCCAAGAGGTCTTGACGGTGCAGATGAAGAACTGCGAGCCGTTGCTAGATGATTGTCAGTCGTGGTAGAGGAATTGGCTGGATGTGACTTACGTTCCGGGTCCAGCGTTGGCCATGGAGAGGATACCGGGGCCAGTGTGCTTCAGGTTGAAGTTCTCGTCTTCGAACTTCTCGCCGTAGATGGACTCACCACCGGTGCCCTACCAGTTGTTAACCATTGATATCGTATTGTGGGTGGCTAGGATATGACCTACGTTGCCGCGGGTGAAGTCACCACCCTGGAGCATGAACTGGGGGATGACACGGTGGAAAGAAGAGCCCTGGTAGTGGAGGGGCTTGCCAGAGCGGCCGGTGCCCTTCTCGCCGGTGCAGAGAGCGCGGAAGTTCTCAGCGGTCTAGATTGTCGAAGTCAGCTCTGAGCTCAATGGAAGTTTCTGATGATGAGGTGAATTGCGTGCCTTGGGTACGACGTCTGCGAATAATTCCATGACAATCTTGCCGGCAGGAGCGCCACCGATGGAGACATCGAAGAAGACCTTGGGGTTGGACATTGTGGATGAGTTGGTTGATGAAAATTGGTTGTTGAGAGTGGTGATGGTTGATGATTGAGGACGGCGGGGCAGAACCAGCTATAAGTTGCCCCGCGCTAGCGAACTCTTGCGACCCCTCGATGGAGCTATCACTACCAATGACGACCCATCGACTCCACTGCCCTTCCCTGATTCGTGCTGACACTCAGGCCGAGAAGCAGGGGAGCTCAAGAATAGGATTATGCCATTCGGGTAGCCTCGGAATGCAGGTAATATCACAGGTTATGCTCATGGCCATACAGTCGTCCGCCGGAACAACGTGGCTGCTTGCTCTTTGAGATGATTGAGGGCTGGCAGCGACATGTCAGAATGTGATGCAAAGGCAGCAAAGGAAGGCGCTTCGGTTACACCCCGGCTTCTCAAAGTTCCCGAGTCCCGACTTCCGAAAAGCTTCAGTCTGTCGATAGCCTTCAACATTGGCCATTGTGTTCATACACCATTAAGCGCTAAAATTGGACCAAGAAGCGCCCGTGTCCAGGGACGAGCACAATGGTCCTGTTCTGGCAACGCTTGAAGTCTTCATTGATGATCAAGCATAGCTTCGAAGGAAAAGAGCCTGTAACCGGTCTGGGTCAAATTAAGGTGACGGAGTTTCAGAGCGAGACTTTCACAGTCGGAGCGAGATTCGAGCTGTACACCGGGCAGGCGTTCTTGCCAGAACGCGCTAACGTCTACTAAGAAATCAAGCGCAGACCCTGAGGAACATCGAAGTTTGTATACTTGCTTGGATTAGAGCTTTAGCATCGTTGTACTAGGCGTAATCACTGCGCATTGGAGAACTTTGTGGGTACATGAATCAAGCTGTTGCAAAAGGTCAAGTTCTGACTTATCTATGCAGCGTATGCTGTAGTGTTTTTGCGAGGCTGAACAATGTTATATAAGGTCGAGGAGCTATCCGATTATTTTAGTAGAACATCGGCAATCACGTTTCATAGCAATGGAAGTAGACTCTTGATTGTTAAACTGTAGTTTATGTACCCTGTGCTTGTTCTGTCGCGGGGCAGCTGACATTACTCCTCAAGAGACGTCTAGGTAGTGATCCCGGCAGAGATCGATATCGTAGCCCTCGTCATCTTTGAGACGCTCCGCTGGGCGCTTTTCCTCACACATGCGAGTTGTGTCGCCCGTGTCGCAGAGTGCAAAAGGTACATTTCGTGTCGTTGTTGATAGCGTGGTACTTGTGAGCAATATGTTGGTGTTCACTACCAACGCTGTTGTAGATGAAGTAGCGTGTTGCTTCGCCCAGGTACATCGTGAGGGATGATCGGGGGTACACTGCATAGGAACAAGGGCTGTCAAGCCATGGGAGGTCTGTTGCTGAGGGTGTTGTTGCCAGAACCTGCGGATGCAGTGGTGTTGGTGCCATTTAGCTGTGTTTCGGCCGTGGCAATATTGTAGAACATGGCTATATCGCCAGTGAAGGTACATGCATCTGCCTTGACACTTCCGAACACTTTGTTCTTGTTCGCCACATGGAATAGCCATAATGAGCCATGATCGATACGCTAGTTATATCGGGCGATGACTAAGACGGCGCAAGAATGTATCAACCAGACGTATCATTTTAAAGCCCACCAAGCGCTGATCGCCTTTCCCTTTACAGTAAGACGCCGACGAAAACATGCGGCCCATTGAAGAGTTCCCGCCTCTGACCCAGATGTACGAGATGGAGTACAAACGCACGTAGGAACTGTTCGAGGCCGATGACAAGGAAGCATCATTCGCGGTCTGTCGCAACCTTCTCGTCGATCCCTATGTGGGTTGTTGGCACCGCGCTGAGTTTCATCTGCTGCTTGGAAATTCCGAGGATTGTGAGCCTGCCGTAGACCTGTATCGTTCGGTGTGTGAACGTGAGGATCTTTCCACAGAACCTCGAGTGCAAGCCACTTATCTTCGGTATTCCAAACACGCCGAGAAAATTCTCGCGACTGTACGTGATGACGCCGAGCTCGCAGAGAGGGATGAGGAGGAGGTAGAGGAAGAAGAGGAGGAAGAAGATGTTGACTTGGACAATGGTGAGGCGGAAAGCGCAGGTATCTTTGCAAAATGGGAGGTCATGAACGAAAGCGACGACTCGATCCACGGCAGCGAACAAGAGCTTGAGACTAGCGGAGATAAGTCTGACGGAAGCAACGATGCATCTGACAATTCGCCCCAGCTTCCGATGAGCAAACAATCAGACGAAGACATGCGCATGAGTTTCAAGACTATGGTATATGGCGTGCCTTCCATTGCTGCTGCTGGCCGCTCTCGGCACTCTTCTCGCTGCGCTACCGGTACCGGAGATGATTCAGGTCAGCCATCGCCTAGCTCGTCGCTTCATCATACTTAAGAGAATGCTGCGGAAGACACATAGCAAACGCGATTCCGGTAGCCTGCCTGGTCAAGGGTATGTTCTTCATGCCGCGTAAGACATGTTCTTCAATCTTAACGAGTACTTACAAGTTGCGGAGTCTTTGCCAACACAATTCAGCCCAAGCTCTGTCTATCATACACGGGAAGACTGCGATCACTATGAGACTTGACATCTCACGCTCCTTTTAGCGGTGTCGACTTCCGTCGAGCTTCACTTCTTCTCCTTCATCAGATACTCTTCTATTTAGATTCGCTAGGCAAGCCCCCTCACGGAGGCGCTCTTACGTGATGTGTTTGGTATCTGAGGTTAACGATTATGATGAGCCGTGAAAACCGCACTTACGAACTAGGGACACGTTCACAAGAGCATCAATCGGGAAATCAAATCGGAGTCTACGAAGATATAAGGCTAGGGCGGGTCAAAAAATCTATGGAATAAATACAACGCCTTTTGCAGTCACAATAATTACACGACGTTCAGTACGCTCACTATGGATGAGTCTCCGAGACTTCTGCCCGCTTCAGGAACTCAGCCCTCTCGGCATGATCCTTGTCCTCAGCGTCCCTCCACAGCTTTAGCACTTCTTCTCTCCTCTTAGCACTTCTCGGCTCGAAAGCCATATCAAATGGATCCGGCTTGATGATGAGCAGCGAGTTCGACTTCGCTGTTGGGACCTCAATCTCCTCGCCAGTCGCAGCATTCACCTTCTTCTTTAGGTTGAAAGCCCACATCAATGCACCGCAACCGGTGATAGTCTCGTCACGAGTGACAGACATTCCAAGACACTGACGTTGGCCCCATCCGAAAGAAGACATACCATGAATTGTGGGGTACTTCGTGAGTGGCTCTTGGAAAGTGGGCCACCCAGCCTCGAGCCATCTCTCAGGTCGGAAAGAGTCAGGGTCGGGATATTTCGCGGGATTGCGAAGGAACGCCCAGTCGAGAGGAAGAATGCGCGTGCCTTTGGGGATGAAATACCCCCGGAACCAGTCGTCAGCTTCGGCTTCGTGCGCCACTCCTGTAATTTGATCAGTGTCAGTCTCGAAGATTGGGAGTGCTGGCTTACCGGTCGGTACTGTTGGCTTCCACCTCATGGTCTCTTTGATACACGCACGCAGGATGGGTAGGCTGGGCATGTCGTTGATTGTCGGCGGGAGACCTCGGCAGACTGTGTCGATCTCTTCCTGACATTTGCGCTGCCACTCAGGATGGTGCACCATCGCGATCAAGAAGTAGTACAGCGGGCCCGCGACAGTGAAGATACCAACAAGCGCCAACATTCCCAAAACGCATGATGCCTCATAGTCGCCAGAGATATTCGACTTCGCTGCCGTCTCGATATATGTACGCGTATAGCAAGGACCTTGTTTGCCGCTTCTCATCAGCTCCCTGGTCCTGAGAAAGTTTTCCATGAAAAAGGCCTGCTGCGTGTCATGTCTCTTGCGCTCACGCAGTTTCCACGGGTTGATAGGTTCTGGAACCCAATCCCAAAGAGGCGTTAGAACATTGGTGATAGGACCTGCTGGCGACATTTGAGTCAGCAGACCCCAAGCGCTCGGTGTAAGAGGGACGCTGAGAGAGTCATCGTCCCATGTCAATTTTGCCATGACCTTGGAACACATGTCTTCTAGCGAGAAGGCAAAGTCGTCTGGGTTCTCTACCAGTCGAGCCATCCATCGCTTGGCCTCAAACTCCATCATTCCCCAGTATTGTGCGTTCGTCCCCTCCATGAGGTATGCGTGAGTGAATTTTCGTTGTCGGGCCCAGTACTCTAGCTAATGGTCAGTGACACGCTTACACGAGAACATATCGGACCTACGATTCTTCCCCATCAACGGCAGATATTCCATTGATCCATATGTGCTCTTCGCATCGAACAAGCTCTTGATCTCAGGACGATCGGAGTACACTTTGGCCTTCTTCACTAGCATTTCCTCCGCCATATCCTCGTCGGAGATTATCACAAAATTGGCGCCCAACATCTGCGTTCGGTATATTGGTCCATAAATGTCAGCCCACTCCTTGAACTTCAACCACATGAAGTCGATCGGCAAGTCATGAATACGTCCAATCCATGGTACAAGCGCTGGTCCTGGAAGATTGTGGCACATGTACTTCTTGTTGTAATTGTCCATGGCATTAATGAAGCCATAGATGACGAAGCCTGTGAAGGCCACGCCAGCAGCCACGGCTGTGACGGGATGCATCGCAGAGGAGGACCAGCAAAGTTGTTGTCAAGATGAGGGCCTTCCAAAGTCGCTGTGGGCTCGTTACCTCTTGGACCGAGCGAGTGTCGAAGAGGAGGCTGGGACTCAATGCTCAGGTGCGGTAGGCGCTATGCAAGAAAACGATCGGAAAAGGCCGTCGACAATGATCCAGTCGTGGTAGAACAGCACAGCCACAGATTGTGTATCAGTATACTGCTGGGTCCTGTTGAAGAACCACCAACGCGGGAATCAACTAGATAACGCACAAGATCTCACCAGTAGCTGTCACTCCTTTCCGGCTCCCCAAATGCTAGAGCTGCATACAACTAAGCCATGTTCCTTCGGCGGAATGAGACAATCCCAGCACAATACACCCTGTACAGCTTGGCCAAATCCTCACCAAAGCGTCTAGCCGATGCTTGATCTGACTGTTAGCCAGGTTCCCTCCAATGAACGTCTCATGAGAGAGATAAGACGCCTCAATTGACTTTACAACAATTGATAGCCGAGGTACTAAGAGCATGGTAGATTTCTCACGGCGGGTACCGGCGTGATGGGACATGATTGTCGGTGGTAAACGGCGCCGACAATGACATTTTGAGGCAATCAGTGAGTGGAACATGGAAGCAGCGGACTCGAAAGCCTGCATTAAGACCATCATCATTGACTTTGCTTGATAAGGTCGCTAAACCGACTGGGGTAACAGTCCCATGTTCATGCCCCGGATACGCGCTAACGAATGCTGCCACCTTTGGCAGCCTCAAGTCAGCATATCTGCCAAAAGAAGTAACTTACTTTTTTCCGCGGCATTTCAGGCCGTTTGATGCTTACCAGGCTCACTTCCGTGAGCGGTATGTTAATACGCCGTCATAGCATCTTCCACCAGTGGACCGCCACGTCGTCCATTCAGTAGTACACTGATTCTTGCGTGTCAACACAGCTTAAGCGCGTACGATTGATCTCACATTAATGGCATCTTCTCCGTTCAGTTCTAACGGTTGCGACTTCGCATCTGAAGCAGACTGCTTGTCGATTTGACCACCCCGTCAGCCCCGAAGGACTCGGGGCGTGGAGCAAAGATTCTGTGCCTTGCAGCCTAGCTCGGGGTTGTGACACGCTCTGTATCTTCAAAACATATCAAAGTGTCATCGATAATGGCAAGTACCATCTAAACATGTTACACAACATACTATAGAGGCACTGGGCGGGATGCACTGTGGTCATTCTCCGCACGTGGAGTGGCCTGAATCTCGTACTACGGTGATAATCTGCAGCGAACGATCTAGACGCCTGAAACACCCAGGATCTTTCACAGCCTCGTTATCGACTGTTGCAGATGCTGATTAGTTTGGCCTTCGGAGTTCGTGGGGAACCATAGCGCATGAGCACTGACCATCAATTGGGCGTTTTGGCGCACCCAATCGCATGTCATTGACATCAGCGTCACCAGCCGTGCGTTGTACGTGAGACGTACTCGTCAAGTGTAGACATCATCGCGGAAACCCTTGAAGCAGTCGTTCGATAATTTGCAAGGTGCACAAGCTTGCGACATGTCGGTCGTTCGGACATCCGTTGGTCTCGGCTTCCCACAGATGGGGAGCCCAGCCGGAGAGCTCACCATGTGCCCTTAAGGTCTTTGCAGATACGTGCGGTAGAGTACTGCCGACGTCGACTATACGTTTACACAGCAACCATCAAATCATCTACACATCATGCCTCATGCGCTTACTTCCCGCGACTCGACGATGGAGTCGAAGCCAGTCGGTTCTTATGAGCCGACTGGGATTGACGTCCTCATCGTAGGCACAGGACTTGCTGGCTTGGTTGCTGCTTTAGAATGCACGCGCAAAGGACATAATGTACGCGTTTTGGAGAGAAATGCAGACATCAACACAGCTGGTTAGAGAGCTTTAGTCTATAAGAAACAACCCAATGCTAACATTGAATCAAGGTGATATGTACTTCATGGGACTGAGCGCAACACGTTTCCTAAAGCACTGGCCTGAGCTTCTGAAGGAATACAAGAAAATCTCCCTACACAATGCTTGGATTGAGACCTTCAAGCACTCTGGCGAAGTTGTTATTCCACCGAAGAAGGTCGCGGACCGCCTGCGCGCGCAGGGACTGGACCCCGATACCCCACCCGGCGAATTCCAGATGCGCCCGCTTGTATACAAGATGTTTGTGAACGCTGTCGAGAAGCTCGGCGTATCTGTCGAGTTCAACTGTAAGATCGTTGATTATTTCGAGGACGAGCAGACTGGAAAGGGCGGCTGCACCACAGATGACGGAAAACGATACGAGGCAGATGTCGTTATTGCGGCCGATGGAGTTGGATCGAAGAGCCAAAAGCTTGTTGGTGGACAGGTCCGCGCAAAGCCATCTGGACGAGCTATGTGGCGTGCTGCTTATCCACGTGAGGCACTTGACGCGAATCCCCGGGTTAAGGAATTCTTCAAGCTTCAGCCAGGAAACGAGCCGATCGTGCGAACGTGGCTAGGGTATGTAATTAGCTCAAGCAAAGGAAGAGAACATGACTGACATCACTTAGACCCTCTACATACGCTTTGACACTGAGTCGTGAAGATGTAATGGTCTGGATCATGAACCACGACGTAAGTAAAGCGAAATGACGGTAAATTCCATGGCTAATCAATCCAGGTCACCGGTACGGAGAAGGAGAGCTGGAGCAACACCATCGACAAGCAGGAAGTGCTCGACGGAATGGAGACCATGCCCGGAATGGAGACAGTCAAGTGGGCGCCAATCTTCAAAGAGCTTGTTGAGACCACACCACCAAACACCATTGTCAACTTCGAGCTCCTCTGGAGAAACCCGCAACCAAGCTGGACATCTCCTGATGCGCGCGTGATTCAGATCGGAGATGCAGCACATTCATACCTCCCTGCGTCAGGTAACGGCGCCACACAAGCCATCGAAGATGCTATCTCACTCGCTTCATGTTTACAAATTGGTGGCAAGGAGAACATCCCCCAATCTGTGCGCATTCACATTCGATTCCGGTAAGTTGTTCAGTTTCTTCAATCACAAGCTCTAACTCACAACAAACAGCTTCATCCGCAACTCCTGCGCACAGAAGCTCGGTTTCTCAAACGCGGAACTCCTGCAAGACACCGACTGGGACAAAGTCAAGCTCGACCCGCGCCGCGCCGCACCCAAGCTACCTAAGTGGGTATGGTCGCACGACCCGGAAGCCTACGCATACGAGAATTACTCCCTAAGCGCCGAGAGCCTGAAGAAGGGCATCGATATGAAGGACGAAGATGCGTTCGAGCCAAACTACCCCAAAGGTTACAAGTACGAGCCCTGGAGCATTGAGAACATCATGGAGGATATGAGGGCTGGAAAGCCGATTGACCTTGGCCCGGGAGATTGGGAGTAAATACACATGCAATTTTCATATGACGGCACAGCGTTCAGGAGAGCCTAGCATGCACCAACTAAATCTTAAATTTCATGAATATCCAGCCATGAACCAGCGATACACGCCTGCTGCATACATGGATAGCAGATTTTGAGGCCCATGAACAAGTTATTTGAAGGTGCTGATGTTGCAAATACATGTATCATGCACTGAGACATGAGAGGTCAAAACTCAATCACCAAATTGGTAAATACACCCACTCGGTCGTCGACTGAAATACGAGGTTTGCAACCATATCTCCATCGTGGCGTTCCTGTCGTGAAAAAATGGTGTCTCACTGCTGTACGACACAACACAACATCTGCGGTGATTGATAGACAGAGTTCTCAACGTTTTCACCGTTATTGCACCGCAGTCAGCATGATTACTACAGATTGTAGCAAGATCTCATCTTCGTGCCTGAACTCTCCACATACACTCGACCCAACTCCGACACCACTACGCAGCCTCTCTATTTTCCAGCCGCCTCAACGTACATGCCAAATTCTACGGCACACTACAGCGGCTCTCCAAATCTACTCCGACGCAGCTAGCTCACTGGGGTAGATCTCAAGGTACATACCGAAAGTCAATGACGATGCCGAGACGCGCTAATGTAGCGTCGGGTATGCTGTGCTTGGAAGAGCTCCTATTCGGGACGATAAGTTTTAGTTCATGCAGTGCTGATGATCGAGGGCGGGTTTCTGTGTAAGCTGAAACTACTGAATGTAGGAGATGGTGAGGAAGGTGGTACTGGCGGTTATGTTGTGCTGGGCATGGGCAAACGAGGGTATAGACGAGGTGGCGAGGTAACGGCGGGGCGACATCGAAGTTGACGGTTCTATGCGTGGTTGCCCTGGTTGCATGTTTGGGCACATGCATGAGTATGCTTAGGTAGGCAGTGAAGTGGCGTACACGTGACCGCGCGATCCAGCGCGACCTGAACCTATGAGGTTATTCAAGCTCGATTCCAGGAGTAGATTCAAGAGCCGTTGCAAAACATAGCTCGAGGACGCTAATTCTAAATGGGTCTTCGTTGACGGGACTCTGCGGGTAACGCACTTCCTCTTCCCGGTGCGCTCAACCTTAGCTACGTAAAGTACATGACTATCGTCGAGAAGCACAACATTGAGATGTGGCGAGGAAAGACTGAGCCCAAAGAGCTTTATCTCGAACTGCAAATCGAAGTCGCTGAGGCAAACTGGCATCTTTGCTTAAAACCCACACTTCTGATATGATCTTTCCTTTCCTTTTCATACCAGGAGTTTAGTCTCAGTAATTCTCCTTCTAATCTCAAGGCGACTAGGGGTATTATCGGCGTGGGCGGGTGGTACAATCATGGAGGAAATACGCACTGTCGATGCGCATATCGATTCGTTCTCATGATTTGGCAGATCTATGATGCTTTTGCTTTTACTCTCACATTTTGCCGGACAAACACTACCCAAGCCGTGTTCCACAAAGGTGATGCATGAAAATCTGAGCCTATGATGTATCCTATTTGTGCGCGTTCTGCACAATCTCCACACAGAGTTCACGTCGATCCACCCAGAAAACGCAATCTCGGTTTTTCCAACCACCGATGCATATGTAGATCGTGCATACTGGTGCGTCAATAAGCGAATCCGCTCGAGATCAGCGGGATGAAGCTGAAACTCTCAACCAAACTTGCGTGCGATCTTACATGCGCTCTCTCTCGGTGCGGAGCCGTACGCTCTTGCCTTGACTCATGCTGTGGAACGTAGTTGCACCGAGCGTGATTGCCATAACTTGTAATCGATATACATATCTTTTTGTCAATATATTGGCCTGTCTTGTTCCTTGTGAAAATCTTGAGGCTGAGAACAAGGCTCCTACCGCGCTAAGCATTACACCCTTACCAAGTCAATCTAAGCTCGAGCTAGCATCGCCATGGCTGCTACTAAGGCTATCATCGTTTGCGGCGCCACTGGCAAGCAGGGCGGCTCTGTACTCAAGCAGCTCGCGACACATTCAGAGAGCTCTCAGTACATGCTTCTCGCCGTCACGCGTGATACGAAGTCCAGCTCCGCAACGCGCATCACAGACAACTACCCAGGTGTTAAGCTCGTGCAAGGCAACCTCGACGATGTCCCAGCTTTATTTGCATCTGCCAAGGCTGCACTGAAGGAAGCTGGCAAGGAAGAGAAGATCTGGGGTGTATACTCCGTGCAGATCTCCATGGGCCCCGGTACCAGCGTGGAGGGCGAGATCAAGCAGGGTACCTCCCTCATCTACGAATCGATCAAGGAAGGCGTCACACACTTCGTCTATTCCTCCGTGGACAGGGGTGGCAACCAGCGCAGCTTCGAGAACAAGACGCCGATCCCGCATTTCCAGACCAAATTTCAGATCGAGCAGCATTTGCTGGAGAAGGCTGGCAAAAAGGGGGAGAATATGGGATGGACAATTCTGCGTCCTGTGGCTTTCATGGATAATCTGGCGCCTGGCATGCCGACAAAGGTGTTTCTTGCTGCGCTGCGGGATACGCTGCAAGGCAAGACACTGCAGTGGGTCTCAGTGGAAGATATCGGTATCTTTGGTGCAAGAGCCTTCAGGGAGTGTGAGAAGTGGAACGGTCGCGCTGAGGCGCTTGCAGGCAGTGAACTCACGATGGATGAGATGAACGACTGCTTCCAGCGAGTCATTGGCAGCCCAGTGCCGGCTACCTATGGATTCCTTGGCTCGGTTCTCAAGTGGGCGGTTACCGAGATGAGCATCATGATTACATGGTTCGCATCTGAGGGATATGGGGCTGATATTGAGGCGCTGAGGAAGGAAGAGCCGAAGCTGTGCGATTTCGAGACTTGGCTGCGTGAGAGGAGTGGTTGGAAGTCGCAGGTTGTTGCGAAGTAGATTATGATGTTAGCGTACCTCGAAACTCATCTCATCTCGGTTGTTATTGGAGCTACCAGGGGAACAGTAGCAATTTAAGTTCAACACATGTTTCGAAATTATTTCACACACTCATTTATGCTCACATAATGGAGCTCGCGTACTGATGATATCTACAACGAAAGCAGATTCCACAGCGCAAGTCCACCAGCAAGCACCGGCGTCACCAACCTCAACCTATTCCAATTCGCCCACTTCCTCGCAATGTTTTCTGCCTCAGTCAACTCCTTCGCGCTCGCACGCTCAGCAAGTGCTTCAAGCTTGTCGTTCAAAGGCTGCATATTCAACGCCGAGTGTAAAATAGTGGTCAAATGCATGACCGCCGCAACACCAAACAGCTTCCAGTCGCTACGCGCAAGAGCGCCTTCCCTGAACACCGAATAGCCAGCAAATGCATAGCCCAAGAAGCCGAGAGTCGAAATCGGGCGGAAGAATTGGTTGCCAACTGTCCAGCACAGCGGCCATTGACGACCCAGAAGCTTTGCGCGAGAGGCATGGTCTGGCGAGCCTGGGGGTGGGAAGTCGACCAGGAGCGCTGGGACAGTCATGTACGACTGTGTGATTGCATTTCCTAACAATGTAAGTAGAAATCATACATGTATATCGCAATTGACCTACCAGCGAGGATGAACGAGAAAGTGACACAAGTGCCAGCGACAGCTTTCACGATGATGTTGTCCGACATTCTGGCGATTGAATCGATTTCGTCGTGAGAGAAGATGGAATCAGCAGCGTCACGCCTTCAACTTCAGCGACCCAACATCAATAAACCCTTCGCAAACATAAACACCGGGAATATGCGCGACTAGCAACATATCCCGGTTCCGAGACTCCCAAGGCTTAGCATAATGACAGTCGCGTGAGATTGTCCGTTCCTGGCGTGAGTATCGGTTCCCCACGGCCGTTGTGTACGCCCGCTTCGATTACATCATGACATAGTGGTACATGCGAGGCTTAGAGCACTGCTGGGATCGTCCTTGCTTCTTAAGTGCATGTCGGTACCTGCAGCTGCCGATGCGCCACGAAGGCAATCCGTGGCTTTGTGATGAGAGGTGGTAAGGTACTTGCATGTCGGATGCTTCGAAGTGCGACGATGAGCAAGGGCCTCACCTCAACATGCAAACATCACGACTGTGAACCGCCATCCGTATCCTAGAGTCGATATTCGATTCGCATGGTTAATGTTTGCTCATAATTTCGCATCACGGAGGCCACATCAAGTCTGCGTAAGGGTAATCCAAACGATATAGAATCGTGTCTTCGTAATCGCAAATAACTGTGAACATACTATACATGAATAAACTGAACTCATACGCCAGCCTCACATCCCCCAAAACATCCATCTACACACCGACCCGAAAACTCCTCAGATAGCATCCATCCCTCAAGCACCCCCAGTAGCAATCTCCCCAATGACACCAGCAACATAGCACATACCCGCAACCCAAATCGCCGTCTTCGCCACACCTCCCGCACCCCTATTCTTCTCTTTCTTACCTTCTTCCCTCGGCTCCTCCCGTGTGTTTTCCTTCACATTCATCCTAGCAGCAGCTTGTCTACGCTCCTGGAACTCTTTCTCAAGCTGTTCAGCCGACTCTTCCGGCCCGACGTAGCCCGTTGGCGAAAGACGCGTAGTGCCGTCGATTGGGTTGACGTTGTCGCGACTGAAGTCCGGCTGCTCGGGCGTATTTGCTGATGACGTGCGGATGGTTTCGAATGGGCGTGTTGAGGCGGTGCTGTCGATGGCGTCGCGAAGGACGAGGATGTCTTTCTTCGCGCTGACGACTTCGAGGCCTGCAGTAATGTATGGAATGAATTTTGCAGGGCTGTCGAGGTTTGAAAGTGCTTGGTGAAGAGGTACGGCGGGTGAGGTGTCGCGAGGTGGGCCGCTTGTTGATATTGTTATTGATAGGGCGTCAGTCTGCGGATCTCGGACTATGATCGTGTAGTGGGTTGGAAGAGTTTCCATTGACTGGGCGGAGGTGGTGGTCGATGTTGGCTCGATTCTCGGTTCAAGTTCTGGTACCATTGCGTTTGAAGACTGGTTCTCTGAATCGCTTGCTGGCTCAGGAAGTGTTGATAGGTAGTCCACCGCATATACCTTTGAGGGCTCGGAAGTGGTAGCCAATGTCGAATCTTGTGATGTCGAGGGATTTGCTTCCGGATCATCCTTTAACATCTGAATGGGTTTCCGATGGTCCTGCTTCGAAGACTCATGCTCCATTGTGGAGGGTGAGAACTGTTGATACTCGGCACTGATCTTGATATACCTGTCATCATATGACTGCTTGATCTCATCGACTAATTTTGCATCACTGAGCATCTTTGTTTCGTCTTCCTTGATCTGCTCTTGTACTTGCTTGCTACCAAGCTTCTCTATAGCTGGACCGAAGGGTCTGAACAAGCTATGGGCGAGAGGACTTGGCTCATCCAAGATCTTGCTGGTTGAGCGCTTCGGCTCGATGGCGACTTTTTCTTCTGAGACTGCCTCTTCTACAGTCCTGGATGCTTTGATCTCGTCGACGAGGTGTGCATCCGCTGCTAATCGTGCACGAACGAAGGGATCCTCACAATTAGCAAACTTGGCAGACTGCTCAGCCTTAATTGCGTCAAGATTCTCTGGTGTGTTTGGCACCACGTTATAAACCAACATTGCGCGTTCGACAAGCCGCAGCAAGGTCGTCTGAGTATCTCGGAGCGAAAGTAAGTTGTCCGCGACAACTTTGTAGTTCGAAAGAACATTCCGGTCGACGTTCGGGTCTTCCAGACGTGTCTGTAGACTCCACACAAGCATGCGCAGTAGTTGCGAGTTCTTGTGTAGCACTTTAGACGCAGCATTAAGTCTGCGCTTGAACGAACCAGTCGCATTTGTCGCCGCCTCGGTACCTGCGAGCTGACGCAACGCTTCATACGCTTTCTCCAGCTCGTTGTTGGTCTGGTGAAATCTGGTCTTGAGAGACTGCATGGCTCTGATCTTCCTTATTGATATACCCTGACTTGTTCTGCTAGATGAACGCTGTCGGAGTTCGTGTATGGCAGCATCAAGTATCTGTTCGTCGCTTCTCAGCCGTTTCAACAGCGGTATCGAGGCTGGAACATCCTTCTCTAGATCTGCAGTTACATGTCGTGTCGCAGCTTGCCCCTTCTTTATGTAGTTGGCGACTTTGTCAAAGTACAACTTGGATTTCGTTACATCTGCCTCTTCAGTTGGATCTTGCCAAAATTGTTTTGCAAAGCTGACGCCTGTAGTTTCGATCCATTTCTTCATTCGATCGATACTCGACTCGACTGGAGCGTCAGCTGCTGGAATTTGCGAATCCGATTCCTTCAAGGACTCTGCCACATTGGCTTCTTCGGTGACTTGGACAGCGCGCTTTTCGCGCTCGGCACGGCGAACATGTTGATCATTGACGACTCCGGCTTCCAGCATAGGATCTAAGCGAGGAGGATCCTGAGCAGCAGTGAATGCTTCTTCTAGGCTTTGACGTTCTGCCTGTCTCTGCTCTTCGGTTGGCTTCCTGTTGCGTTTCACATGCATCGACGCTCGTATGTCCGCTGCACTGAGAAAGTCGATGTCATCTTTAGGAAGCTGTTTGAGGACGTCTGAGGAAGAACGTGCTGAAGGTGTGTCGTTCTGAGCGCTAACCTCTGTACAAGGCGCGGCCTCGTCGGGTTGATCTTGTGGATTAGATGCTGGTAGTGGGTGAGATGGCTCAATCGTACCCAGTGAGGCGGGCGAGGCTTCTTTCTTGGTCGATGTTGACGGGACCGAGGGCGGAGCCTGATGTTTGGTGATCGACTCTGGTGCAAGTCGTCTCTGCACTGCTGTTTGTCTCCATGACCCCTCCTTGGAAATAGAATTATGTAACTTCAGTTCTTCTGATCTTAGGTTGCTGAGAAAGTCCTTCATGAAGGGTGTATCACGAGCCGAGGTTCCTTCTACTGCGCCGCTGAGGCCTTTGTGCGCCAAATGGGCCTCAAGAGCAGCGAGCTGCCGAGCAATCACTTCGTCATTGCTTAGATCGCTTGTATTTGATACATGAGGTTCCGTTGCGCTCGATACATCTTTGGGAGCTGGGTTATCTAGTTTGTCGGCAGAGGGAACAACGCCCACGATGGCCGACATCCTACTCCCAGGTGAACCATGCCCGACTACTTCCACGTGTGAATGTTCCCTTGGCCTTCTCAAATCAGACGGGGATGTAATTCCAGCCGACCCATCACGTTCGAATGTGGGCCGCCTGGGGTAGGGTTCGGAAACGAGGGATTCGCGCGCTTTTGGCATAGTATCTGGGCTTTCCTCTCGGGTCTCTACCCCCGTAGGGTACTTTGACTTGTCTTGAGACTTCTCCTGAGGCTTATCTTCCAGTCCCATATCATTCAAGATCCACTTGGGAAAGCTTTTATGGATCCAATCCCAGTCCATCAGGCCCTTGCCGTTCAGCATGTCATTGCTGGCCCCAAACATTGTCTTATATGGATCTTCTTGCAGACGCTTACGCCACCTGTCGTAGTGCTGCAATTGCATCCACTCAAGGTTTGACATGTTCTCTGGGCGCTTGCGCTCGCCATTGTCTTCATGCTGCGCAGACTTCGAGGGGCCTCGCGAGAAGCAACGTGAGCGCAGAGCAGATTCATTGTCACGGAGGACGCGTTGAGCGTAGCGATGGACGGGCGATCGGGAGAAGAGAGACGGATCACGACGCCACCAAGTCATGGTGTAGGTTGATCTATTGGTCTCTAGGAGAGGCTCTCAGAGGCGGAAACGATGGCTGACAGAGTTCCTACAATCTACATCGATATGTCAACAGCTGTGATGGATATCAATGGGTGGCAAAGTATACTTGAACGCCTATCGGAGAGCTGCAAGGCATGAGTAGCTCCTCGGAGCTGTCCTATCGTAGACCGAGGGTCTTCATCAACAACGGACAGTGAAAGAGCCGCAAAAGGGGACGAGTCCTCAAGGTAGTATGTGGCCACATCTATAGGATACAAGCAGAACCCAGATGCCCCAGGGAGAACTGGATGGTTGCGTTCCAAAGCACTGCTGCTCACTAATGGTTGCGCCTCCTTGTCCCCGCGTAAGCTCCGTGCCGCCTATCATGCTTCGCGGGGTACTGGGCCCGGCGCGTGACCGCGTCGTTCGCGTCACCACTCCGTTTGACATTGTCAAATCAAACGCCAGATTAGTTCGTGGTTTTAGTCTGTCGTTCTCGAAGTCCGGGATGGCTTTCGTTCGCTGTCTGACGGCAAGTCAGTGCACTTCGCGCATCGCGTCTTCACCACAAGCTGATAAGGAGATAAGGGGATAAGTCACGCTAGTGAGACGCGCTAACATCCGTGAGGTCGTGATGTCTCCAACACCATCACTGTAACATACTATATTGATGATTTACCCCTTATTGACGTATCTTACGGGGCCAACATATAAGTGACGCCCACAAACGACGTAGTACCCCACAGCGAAGATGAGGACGCAACCATAGCCCAATGATGCCCAGTTCATGTCAACCACTGTGGGATTCGGGCCAACAGGGAAGAATGTAAAAACCCAGAGAAAGAGCAGAAACACAATCGCTGCAATGTTTATAGGCAGTCCTATCCTCCCCAGATCAAACTTGGACGGTAGAAGTGGCTCTCCACGGATCCTCTTCAGCATTACACACGAAATGGTAATGAGATATGACGTCAACATCGACGCGACTCCGAGGGAAATGACCTGCATGAAGGCGACGCTCGATCCGATATTGATGAAAGAGAGGGCCACGACGAACAGCAGCGTCACATACACGCTGTTGACTGGTACCTCCAGCGTTGGAGAGACCTGGGAGATTCAGTGATCAGCGCAACGACAGTAGCAACGTGCTTACCTTGCTGAAGACCTTGGAGAAAGGCACGCCATTATCGCGAGCGAATGCGAATAATTGGCGCGAATTTGTCGCCATGACCGCAACACAGGCGAAGATCGCAATGACAAGCATCAACACTGTCAGACCAGTAGCACCACCGACTGAGCCTGTTGTATTCAGGAACACTTGGATGAACGGAGTGCCGAGCGGTGTTGAAAGGACCGACAAAGTATCACCTACACAGTAGCAAAAGGTTATGGCCATGATCCATCCAAGCAATCCGTTACCCAGCCATGTCCACATCATGGCACGTGGAATGACATGTTTAGCATTACGTACTTCCTCGGCCATGTGTGCTCCTGCTTCGATTCCCACAAAGGGGCTGGATGCTCCAGTAAGGCCTATGATGACCGCCAGTGGAAGATTGCCCCACATCATATTATCCTCGAAGGAAGTGAAGACACCAGAGGCGTGGCTTCTGTCGCTCATGACCCAGAGCGGTATTATGACCGCGAAGAAACCTGCAACGTGAAGGACAACGATTACGCCTTCCACTAGTGGTAGCAGCCTGGAAAAGAATGTGTTGAAGATCAAGCAAATTACAAGGACAGACCAAATCAACATGGTTCCATGCCAGGCCTTGGGTTCGTAGTCCGGATTGTTCAACTTGATGAGCCCCTGGATTTGTTTCCCTGACAGGTACGAAACAGTCGCAGCGGCGGTTTGCCATCCCAAGACTCCCAGCCAGCCGACAATGTAGCTGAGGAACTTCTGGCAGCTTGGTGGTGCGAACTCACTAACCCAATGGTATTGTCCACCGGCGGTTGGAGCCCTGATGATTGTCAATCCAAAGCTAGGCCAAGGAAGCAAAATGCTCACATGGAGGCCATTTCAGCCAGCGACGCCACAACGAACCCGAACCCGGCCATAACAATCAAGTATCCCCATATCAGCCCGGCAGTGCCACCATTGGAGAGTGCGAAGACTGATGTAGCCAACATGGTCTCCCACATCGACAATATGACCAAGCAGAAGCCGAGTATGGTGGCGGATCGAAAATTGCGGCGTGTCTCCTGCGTCTTGCCCATCCGAAGCATGTCGCGCGTGTCCTCCGTCGTTGCGCCCTTCTCAGTCATCATTTGCGCCTCGCCTTCCTCATATCCGTGCGGATCGGTAGCGATGTGCGGCTCTACTGTCTTGACTTCGATCATGGTGAAAATGTGTCCCGAACTATGGTAATGATACAGCACAAGCAGACGAACACAGCACGGCCAAGATGAGCGTCAGCTCTTTATCTCAGTTTCAACAAGTTCTCGACTGCTGACTACCGATTCATGCCCTGCGTGCCGGAGTGATACACGCAATGCTGCAGCACAGAACACTCATCGGTGCCCTCAATATCGCCGGCTAAACCATGATGCACATACGTTGGCAAAGCAGTGGCTAGATATCACTAGGGCTGACGCCCGGCTGCACCCGACCCAACTCCACGGTACCGAAAGTCAGGCTTGACCGATCATAAGTTACAGCGCAGTTTGTAAGCAAATTTGCACCGGTTTGCTATCATATCGTAGAAGGCGTCTCCGTGTCTTACCATCTAGTACACAGTAGCATGCGTTCGTGGTATGATCGAGGTAGTATTAGGGTTATAGCATCCTGGTAGATACATGTATACTGCCGTGGTTCAGATTTGAGCTTACAGTTTCCTGAATCACGATCAGTAGTATCTTGTGGACAAGGATCGATGGAAGTCTTGGTACTGTGTGTACACACGCTTAGGATGTGGGGCTGCGGATGATCTCTCCCACCTCCTCAACACGTCTCGTAGGGATCATATGTAGCGACCTCACGACTGAAAAGCGGAGTATTTGAGGCCTTCAACACATAGTCAAATGCACCTACTATTGGAGGCAGCTCGGCAAACGACCACTTCACACTTGCACCTAAAAGCTAATACCAGCACACAACCAAAGACCTTAGCGGAGAGCAATACCGATGGCATCCGACCAAACGCCTCAATACAACCTGCGACTAGCTCGCATCACAGATTTAACCTCCATAGCCCGCGTCTGGACCTCAGCATTCTTCGACGACGAAATCATAGGCAAAATGATGCATCCCCACCGCAACCAGTACCCAGACGACGTATATTGGTTCCTACTGCGCGGCATCCGCGAGCGCTTCTGGGAGTGGCGGCACCAATTCATCGTTGTCACAAGGAATGAAGGCGGGAAAGAGAAGATCGTTGGTGCGGCGAATTGGCGGAGACTCGGTAAGGGCGGAGAGAAGATGGAGTTGGGGAGTGTGGATCCACGTGAGTGAATGTAGCAAGTTAGTAACATGACATTGAACTCATGATATATCATACAGGCAATCTCATCGCTCCCGTCTTAAGGTCCTACCACGCCATCTCCCTCTCCGTCTTCCCGAATCGCGCCGCCGATCCATCACGGATTTCCTTCCTCGACACCGCCGTCGCTGATTCAAAGAGATATTGGACTGGTGATCGTGCCGAGTGTTGGGACTTATTTGTATGTGGCGTGGATCCCGAGTTCCAGGGGAAAGGCGTGGGTAAATTGCTGGCGCAATGGGGTGTAGGCAGGGAAGGTGATGATGTAGTAGCTAGTGTACTTTGTGGAGAGAAGAATCGGGGCTTTTATGGGAAGGCGGGGATGAGAGTGCAGGTTGGGAGTAGTGAGAACGGAATTGCACTGTTTAGTCGGTGAGGTAGGTGGATTGGTGTGAAATTCGATTTGTACAGCTTCTGGTTGGTGTAATATGGTATGCTAAGGAAAGTGGCAATGACCTCGTAGACTACCAAGGTCGGAACCGCCTATGATGAACACCAATAATGCCCACCGTTTACATGGATATTGTACAGTTCCCCAAACACTCCACCTCCCTACGCATCCTGAGAACCCTTGCGGCGCTTACTTCGATGTCTATCCCCTTCATCCCCGATCTCTCCACCCCAATTATCGTCCTCGTACTCATACCCATATCCCCTCTTCGACTTGCCCTTCTTCTCAATGACTGCCGTCTCCTCCTTCTTGTTCCCCAGACTCGTCTTCAACAAGACCCCAAAGCTTCCCTTAACCACATACTCGCCATCCACATCTACATCCCACTCCTTCTTTACAATCTCATACCACTCCTGCGTACTCATCTTCTCATTAAGATCAATAACGGCACGATACACAGCCAGTAGCTTCGGGTCCTGGAACTCCTCCAGCCCAGGGTAGCTGCGCAGCATACCAGCAATCGACTCCCAGGCGTCCTGCATGAGCGCGGGCTTCCCGGACGGCCAGTTCTGGGCATGTATTTGCGTTGAGTTCAGGCGGAAACGCCGTATTATGTCTCTCGCGGGCAACGCGTCGTTCTCCGTGCGGGCGCCTTTGGGAGGCAGGATGCGCACTCCACTCTCAAGCGTGGCGCCGTGAATCCGTACGAGGCCGCTATCTTTCCACGCGCGATCGAAAGCCGGCTTGACGATCTCGTCGTGCCAAATTTTCAAGAAGCGCTCGTTGATCGCCGCATAGCCGGTGGCGTGCGGGAAGATGACCAAGAGCTGCAGGTCTGTTGATGTTGAGCCGAAGAGAAGCGCGCGCCCGACGGCTTCCTGGTCGATTTCCAGGTGTTTTGAGATCTGGGCGGCGTCTTCGGGGAGGATGGGGTTGGTTATCGCGGCTTTGGTAGAGCGCTGTATCCAGGGTGTTTGCTCCCATGCTAGCTCTTTGAAGAATGCGAGTGATGTTGGGGTGCAGTACGAGAGGTTGGTTGTGACTTCGAGCTTCTGCACGGGACCATAGGTGGATGGTTGCGACACCGGGTCTGCGATCTGAATGGCGGATGCGGATGCTGGCTCTGGCGAGTGCTGTTTTGCCGGAGTTGGGGAGGCGGGCATGACACTTGAGGCGGCAGTGAGGATGCTTGAGGTTGAGGTTGAGAAGACGGAAGATGTTGAGCTGGGGGTGGGCGAAGCAGAGTCTCTCCTCATGGAAGCTTGCGGTGACATGGCGGCAGTGATTTCTCCGGGATTTGTGGTTGAGAATAGAATGTGGGTCTTGAAGACCGTAGTTCAAGAAGGAAGGGTGTGGTGCCAAACCGAACGTGAACGAGGCTTGGGCGTTTGCAAGGGTATCGTATCGAGCGTTGTTGTTGGTAGAGGTGAAAAGTGGCTAGGCAGAAGTGTGCGCGAACAGCGGGCTCTATTGTCATTCACTGTTAATTGCCGTCGCGTGATCAAAATGGAACAAGTGGTTGTCACATACCAGACAGTCAACAAGAGCACTTACGATGGTCGGACGAAAATAGCTGTAATGCACATAGTGTTTATATAGTTATCTGAAGGAGATGGAGATGAAAGAGTACAATGCTAGTAGAAAGCCATTGAAGAAGTGAAGATAAGTCTGCTATCACGATTGCTAGTTCGCGCGCAAGTACACGTACATTTTGGGGTTGATGAAATTTCGAAAACGAGCAGAGTCTTCCTGTAAAGTTCAATGTTGTTCTGAAGCCACGCGAGCCAAGACCAGTTTTGTTGGGCGTTGGCTAATCAGCGGTGAGCGAAGTATACGTCGACATCTTGGAGTAGCGGTCTGTGCCATACACGTCCGCAAACGCCCTGATCCGTGCGTCGTCCGCAAAGTACGATAGAGACATCTTAATTTTTTTCTAGGCTTGTTCTCTAACACTGCACCACTTGAAAAATATATGTTAGACTTAGATGTGTTGCAAGTCGCGAAATGCGCGCAAAGACTTAAAAGTATGTCGGGCTTAAGCTATGAGTCAAGACGAAGAACGATATCAAGAAACGCTTTACGTGGTCAAACGAGTGTAGTTAAGAGAGCTTGAATGTATGAATTTAATTCAACCGACAGTGTGTAGACGTCCTTAACCAAAACTATAACAGTGTTGAAGAATCTAGAGTCGCTAAAATTGTCTTAATGTCTAGAAGTGCTACGTGAGACAATTCAATGGCTGTGAACGCTTTATGATATTTGGATCATTCTTTATAAGTAATTTTGTGGAGTCGTTTAATGAGTAACTGTAAAAAGGTCCTTCACACTGAACGTCGTAGTCCCAGGCCCAGTCGCACCAGAAACTTTGCGTCTCGTGACGTCATGCTCACCAGAATAAAGTGACTTGGTGTCACCCAGAAAGTCTGCGTTGAGATCGTGATCGTAAAACGAGAGCGCCTCATTATTTACAAGAAGGAAATCTCCACGGCGGTTGTGATCAATGTATTCTGTCGTCACAGTATGCGCGACATTCGGGATGAGCACTACCAGAATCATGTCTTTCAGTTGAGCGACTCCGGGATCCTTGCTGGTGGTCACTATCTTTTGCATGTTCTCCCATGCGAGCTGGTGTATTTGCTGACGAGCCGATGCAGTAGGGTCTGCCCAGGGGACCGTATCGGTGGAGCCAAGTGATAGATTTTGAGTACTTGCAGGATAAAGGCATTGAGATGGCCATGAGCAATCGAGCAATTCTGACTAGGCGCACCCACGCGAACTGCGGCAACAAGATATCCATAAAGAAGCGCAGAGCCATTTCATTCGACGCGGTAGTTTGTATCTAGCTATGGAATAAATCACCAAGGTACATTACCACCATCATACCTATAAAACTTCCCACTGTCGCCGTCCTTCAAATTCTTGACAACATCTAACATGCTGCTTACGCTAACGTGCGCCTCAATCATCGCCCCTTTGCCTCCCATCCTCGTCTTCACCCAACCAGGATCCATGCAAATAACCTTTACACCCTGACTCTTGAGATCTTTGCTTTGATGCAGCGTCAACATGTTCAAGGCCGCTTTGCTCATGCTATAGGTGCAGCACTTCGTCACATCAGTCGCAACGGTCAAACTGCCCAGACCAGACGTCATGTTGAGAATTGTAGCGCCGCGCCTGAGATACTGCTTGAGCGACTGCACGACGCTGGCTGGTCCGAAAACGTTTGTTTGCATGTGGTTCTGCAGACTCTCAGGCGTGAGGGTCAGGGAGGTGTCGGTAGATGTGGCGTTTATGCCTGCGACGTTGAAGACAAAATCGAGGTTTGAGCCGGTGCGGGACAAGATCTCAGCGACGCGGAACTCTAGACTGGACAGAGAGTCGGGCGACGAAACGTTGCATTCGATGATGTGAATGTTTTTGTTGGTGTTGAGGGCCTCGAGCTCAGAAATGTCATTGGATTTGGAGCGCACGCCAGCGATGATATTATTCGAGCTCTTGGAGGCGAGCTGGCGTACGAATTCCAGGCCAATCCCACGATTGGCTCCGCTGATGAAGTATGTCGGCATTCTGGCTGTGTGTTTATTCCAAGCTTTTCCTTTGCGATCAACGCTTTAAACTGTGACAAGTTGCGGGGTGCTTTTGTAGTTCCTATTCCGCGGACTTAACGATATCTCAGATACCACCGGGTAAAAGTCGAGTGTAGCAGACGTGTGTATGGAGCGAAAACTGCAACGGCGTTCTCATTCATTTCTTATACGTAGGTGGTGCGTCGTTGCCGTCCATCTCTTGGCTGGTTAAATCGGGCAGACTCTCCGAACTGCATTAAGGCACGCTCCATATAGTTCATGCAGGGGATGACGTTTTCCCAATTTGTGGGTCAGATCTCATGCTCTGTTGATTATACGTTTCAGTAGTGTTATGTAGGCTTGCTGTCGCGTGTGCGTGCTCAAAGGCGTGCATCGTGAGTGGCCTGAGATTGTAAGAGGAAGACGAAGGTCAAGAATGGCGAGCGCATGGCGCCACGAAGTGCAGCAAGACCTACCTTGGGCCGTCTGACTTTGAGTTCGTTTCAGCACTTCGCTTGGTACTCATCAACTATTGAATCATGTCAGGCTTTGTATATAAGATTTCAGCGGCTCTGTGATCGTATGTTGAGTGTGAACAGAGTGCGCACGAATGATTGCAGCACCTAGTGGCGCACCGCCACCGAATGACGTAGGTGACCTAGGCCTTCTCACAAATACACTCTTTTCCAACGCACCACTCACAGCGAGTTTCTACGGCTTTCCGCATGTCCACGAAGTGTGGCGCAGTCATGCTCAGGGCATCGTCATTTGATCAAAACCGTGCTCGACCTAGTACACGTACACTTCTTCATGTTCCCAAGGCAGCAGCTTTTTGCACATAACCTGGGTCGCTTAGTCTCGATCTTCAAATAACTCCGGTCCACTTCCACGTCTCTTATTCACCGCTTCCTTTCCTGTATATATTTCTCCGGGCTATTGAAGTCGCATCGTGTGACCTACCTCGACTCGCTACCATCAACGTGCGATCTTCGCCACCGCAACTAAATACTACATCATGGACATTCCACGTGGCCACGCCGCGATGCCTCTGACCGAGGCCGATTTTCTAGACTTTATTTACAATTACTTCAAAGCGGAATACGCACCCATCCGATCTTTTTGGTCCACAGCAACAGCAGACCCGCGCCAACCCTCACGGTGGTACAGCATGGGCCACGAAATGTCGCCGCGGACAGTTCGGCCTGCGAATGCGCAGGCACAGAAAGATCTGGAATCCTTGGATTACTTCACGAAGAAGTGGAATATGGATGCAAGCTTTATCAGAGGGCTGGTTATTCGATTCGCAAAATATGAAGTCCATGATCGGCTGGAGAAGAAGCTGTTTGAGTGCGCGAGACTAGATCTTATGGTTCGGAAAGCGCTGAAAGAGAAGCATTTGATTGATGCACTCTGGCCGAGTCCAGCGCCGCGCAATTTACCCCACGAACTGCTGGCACAGGGCGTGCAAGTCAGGCGATGGTACGGTGATATGTTCAACAAGTACTTCCGCGTGCTCTATTCTATCGATGAATTCGAGCTCCGCCCCGAAGTCGATCTGCGAATCAAGAATAGCGGCACATTCATGCTCTTCCCGTTTGTTGACCACCTGGTACTCGGGGCCGTGGATCCCATCATGCCAATCGTAGCCCAAGGCGCCGGCTACTCAAACGCCAAGGGCTGGCGAGCAAGTGGAAGTAGCAAGAGTGATGGATTCGGCGAGCCTGATCGCTTCGAGATCAGATTTGATGCTCCAGCGGACGTGCAAGAAACCTACTCGAAGACTGTGACTAGACAGTGTCAGTGCAACAAGTGCGGGACGAAAAGGGACGTCGAGGTCATTATATCGATCGATCCAAACGCAATCGGTGGGACTATCGCAGGACCAGCATCGTCAAGCAGACCGGGCGCTTCCAATTCTTCAGAACAACGTTGTCTCATCTCAAAAACAGCACAAAGATATGCTCCAGGCTATAACATGCCCACCGCCCAAACTAATCCTCCAAAACAACCACCTCGTCCCCAACCCCAAGCAGCAGACCCACCTCGCCGATCCACCCCCGAACCAAAGAAACAATGCCCCCGCTGCACATTCCTCAACCACGCCGACCTGACCGCCTGCGAAATGTGCCAAGCCGAGCTCCTAGCCTCAACTGTGCAAAAACCGCCCAGTCCACCACGCGTCTCTCACGCGCACTCTGCTTCGAATCCACCCGCCTCAAGACCCGTAAACAAAAGCCTTGGTATCGAACGACCTGCTGGTCTCAACAGACACAGTCTGAGTTCGACGCTATTCTCCATCTTCCCCTTCTCCCAGCAGCAGCAGGAGCAGCAAGAACATCATGCGAAGCCGCCAGCGACGCAAAAGAATGATACGACTAGTGTGCAAAGAAAACCAGCACCCGCACAAGAAGCAAAGCCTCCATCCGCAGCGCCGCCAACCCTCATCGACGCCGAACCAGCTAATCAACCTCAGCCAAAACTAGAACAAGAAGCGGAGCCCAACCTTTCCCGCGCCCCAGAAATGTCCCTAATGCCCCTCTCCCCTTCAAATCCGCCATCTAAGCGCCCCGCGCCCGCTGGCTTGCCGTCGAATCTGATGGACGACTTCGTGCCCGTGTCGCCAGCGTATGTGTCCGAGGTAGAAGACGGGTGGGGGGAGATGAGTCGCGAGGAGGCGAGGAGGGATAGTGATGATGAGGATGAGGATGGGGACGGGGGGAATGGGGGATTAGTAGATCTAGACGCGGTGGCAAGGGAGGAGGCGGATGTTTGGGGGGAGAGGGAAGATGAGGAGTAGCGAGATATAGACGTTGATGCGTAAATGAGAAAAGACGGGATTAGAGGAAGTGGGTTGTAATGCTAGTAATGAATTCTGGGAATTGAACGCCAAACACCATCCAATGCAAGCTACACCAACCAGACGTATATACAAGTCAACGCACCCTCACCCCCTCAGTCTAAGCATCCCTCACTGCCGGCCGCCTCAACGGATGCGCCTCCGTATTAAACACCCACTCATCCAAACTCACCATATCCTCACGACTAAACGCCAGATAAAAGTACTTGAGCGTTTCCGCCGTCCAAAAGCTCTCCATTTTATCTTCCACATTGTCTTCGCGCGTGCGCATCTGGCCCCTGACACCAGGTACCTTGTTGCCTGGCCTCGTCGGCGGGATGAATGTGACGTCGCGTACCTGGCCGTTGGCAAAGGGCGTCCGAGATGCGGTGACGATGGATATGAACATATCCCACGCGTGGTGCAGATATGCGCGGTCGGCGGTGATGCGGTACATGATGAAGACGGACTCGATGGCTTCTGGTCTGAGCAGGTAGCGTGGGTCGGATATGCCGATGAAGCCTGGGGGGATGCGGCATTGCTTCGTCTCGGAAGCGGAGTCATCTGCGGCGGGGAAAGGGCACGTCTCGTGTTTCTCTTCGGTCCATTGGGTGTGGTTGAAGGGGCAGGAGGTGCGGCTATCGCAGGGCATCATGGAGAATGTCTCGGGCATGATGCCGGTTGGGAAGGCGGCGTAGGTGTATATACATCCCTTGGTCAATTTGGCGCCGAGGCCAACGTGGTGCTCGTCTTGGAAAAGACGCCCGCCGAGCGCGAACATGCCGCCGATGAAGCAGGTCAGGTGCTGGAGATCGGTGTTCAGTTTTGGGTTGCCCTGGCTGGGAGCGTAAACGTCGCCGGAGAAGAGCAGGTCGGCGCCGAGTTTCTCGTCGGGGATTGAGGCGCGGAAGAGCATGTGTTTGTCAATCATGGCGGCAGAGTCTTTGTACAGGTTCTCGTAGATTGGCTCTACGCCACCCAAGAGCGCGTGCATCTTGGGGAAGTACTCGTATGTCGAGTCTGCGAGCGCTCCAATGGAGAAGTATCGTGAAGAGTTGAAGTCTTCATTCGCTGCGTTTATAGTCGTGGGCCACAGTCCTGGTACCTGGGTGGTGTCTTGCGCATGGCGCATCATCTTGCTGATCCTGGCTACGATATCGTAATACTTCTTATCTTCTGTGATCTGCGCCAGGCGCGTGAACTCCATGGTGAGAGAACCAAGACATGCAAAGCACATGTTCATATCAGCCGGAAACTCAGAGCGATGAGTATTCTTGGCATCTTCGATGTTCAAAGCGCCAAGCGGGGTGTGATTTGTTGTATCAAAGGCTCTGTACAGCATTTCTCCCAGCTGGATAGCCTTCTCCAGCAGCACCGGCTCCTGGCTCAGATCGTATGCGCTGAGAAGGCCGCCGAGATATCTGATCGTGGTCTCGAAGACGCTGATGCTTTCCATGTCTGACTTGCCAAAGTCAATCACAGCCACCGCCTCGACAGCCTCGTAGAAGTATTCCTTGAAGCCCATTATCCATAGCGTGTCGAGCGAGTCGACCAATGTGGCGCCCCAGCCTCCAAATGTATTCACGCTTCCACCTGTGGCGGGCATGAGCTCGTCCAGTCCAAATGCGAACTCTCTGTAGCTCTCCCATGAACGCTGAAACTCATCCCGGACAGCTATCCTCCGCTCTTCTCTCCACCGCCTTTGTGATCTCGTCTCGGGAGGGAAGTCGGCCTGGACTTGCGGAAGGGTTCGAATTGGTTGTTTCGGTAGCGTTATGTACTCTTCGATCTTGTTGATAAAGGGCGCCTGTCTCCAGTCATATGACTGCTGCGATTTGAGTGGGCTTTGAGATTGTCGAGTGTTCATATATATCTCGTGTGATGCGAAGGGTACGGCGAGCCGGTCTGGGTAGGCGGACCACATGTAATATGCGCCGAATGCGATGGTCCCAAGAAATAGCCATGTGAGGGTTCGCTTGTGCTGTCTTGACATTGCTTGGTATGGTCGCCCGCTGCCGCCGCCTTTGATCTTACCCATCATGGGTCGGCGCTCGCTGCGAGCTCGATGGTGCAAGACCTAAGTGTGCTGTTGTGAGAATACTGAGCCGGCATGCGACAAAAGAAATCTAGGATAGTGAGGTCGAGAATTATCAATGATGAGGTATCAATAACTGTCAGCAAGGTTCACGCCGGCGGTTTTGTTCACATGGTCTACCCGTCGAGGGCCACTCTTTCAGGACACCTCGCGTTTCTGTGCGGCAGGCATCCCCCATCCTTGCCAAGAAGGAGCATGACCAAAGCAGGAAAGAACTACAGGGTACTGGTGAGAATAACGGCCGCCGAAGCGCCTATTGCAATAGACCTCGAGATGTATAATAGATGAAGAACGAGTAAGCGATCGCATGCGGAGTAATTCGCGAGGGGCAGGTGTCACGGTTCCTGGGCCACGCTAGCGGCGCCTTCATGCAATCGGTTCGTTCGGCTCAAGCCCCAGGTATGTAAACGGTCGCTCGGCAAGCCACGTTGATACACGGAACCGCAAGTCTGGTCGTGCCTTTGCCTGGAAAGTATCTCAAAAAGTGACACTCACTCATCACTTTTCTTAGTCACGATCAAGGACCAGGCTTCCACTTGGTTGAGCTCGTATACCGCTGTCTGGTAGGTGCATGCTTTGTGGCTGTTTCGTACTTTCGTATCTCCGCGTGTTACTTTGTAACTAAGTAAGAGCATAACCCTCATCTGCTCGCTGGCCACCCTCATACCGTATTTTGCAATGGGGGTGATCGCATCAACGGTAGAATTATTTCCAAAAGTTGTGTCTATCATCACATCTCATTTTCGTCAAGTCGTTGAAGTTGCGATACCTAGTCGCTTGCCTTGTACTTCGCCCGATACTCATCTAGCCTCTTGAGATCCTCCTCGCCGCCCAGTCCCCTCAAGTACTCGACAACATCGTCCAGCGTCAGGATGGCCAGTACCGGAATGCCATACTGCTTCCTGACCTCTCCAATAGCACTTGGCCCAGGCTTGCCGTCGTCGTCGGTTGCCGTGGGAGTCTTCTCCTGGCGATCAAAGGCAACAATGATACCAACAAGTTCACCGCCCTCCTTCTTGATGATTTCGATGGCTTCACGGATGGCAGTTCCAGCAGTGATGACATCGTCGACAATGACAATCTTCTTGCCCTTGAGCGATGCGCCGACAATGTTACCGCCTTCACCGTGGTCCTTGGCTTCCTTGCGGTTGAAGCTGTAGCTCTTCTTGCCGTAAGTCTTCATGTCCAGATCAGCGAGCTTGTCGACAGTGGCTGCGGCGAGTGGGATGCCCTTGTACGCAGGGCCGAAGAGAATGTCCCATTGGAATGAGGGATCTGACTCTCCATGCACTTTGAGAGTGTTGGCGTACGCTGAGGATATCGAACGGAGCAGATCAGCCCTGTGAAACAATCCGGCATTGAAGAAGTAGGGCGATATGCGCTTGGACTTGAGTGTGAAGGTGCCAAACTTGAGGGCGTCGGCTGACACGCAGTCCCTAAGGAAGTTTTGCTTGAACTCTGGCAGTGACATTTTGGCTGTATTCAATTGATCCCCTAGCAGCGTTGTGTTGCAGTGGTGTTTGTCGCAAGATTTATTTTCTTTCCGAGCTCGGAAAGAGCGATGGGGGGCTGGTCCGTGCCCATGACGCTGAGTTTCCTCGAAATTCTTTGCGGCGACCAACATGACCGCTAACGCCGCCTCACCGTCGCTATCGCCTGCGCAACTCTACCCTGCCAGGCCCGACCGATTTCCTCCATAGTCTGCCTCTGATAGCAATTACAGCGCTGGGAGATCTTTACTGAGCCTCTTACTGCTGCGCGCAAGCTTTCCCTCTTCCTCCACCTCTCCAGGCCACATTCCAAGATGACTATGTACGTCAACACCAGCTACCTCCCCGGCTGTATATACAATCGCTAACGCCTCACGTAGCTGGGACTCGATAACGGGACGCAAGCCCGCCGCGCAACCCACACAATCGCCGCAATCGTCGGATTTCGTAAAAGAAGACACCTTCCAGGCCACGCCATTCGACCCCAACACGGCCATACAAAACCCCTCCGACTTCATCCTCGACCCCTCACAGCTGCACCCGCTCGCAGGCCTCAACCAAGACACGCTCGACTATCTCTCACTCGAGGACTCGGTCGCAGATCTTGGCGCAGCTTCCGCCCTCCCGTCCCGCGGTTGGTCCGACGATCTCTGCTATGGCACCGGTGTGTCGTACCTCACCGCACTCACGATAGGCGGTGCGTGGGGTCTCGCAGAAGGTTTGCAGAAGAACCCGCCCAGCATGCCACCGCGGTTACGGCTGAACGGCGTGTTGAACGCGGTAACGCGGCGGGGACCTTTCTTGGGCAACAGCGCGGGTGTCATCGCCATGGTGTACAATGGCATGAACAGCACAATAGGATACTACCGGGGGAAGCACGATGCGACGAACAGCATAGCAGCAGGCGCATTGAGCGGCGCGCTCTTCAAAAGCACACGAGGGACACGGCCAATGGCTATTAGCGCCGGCATATGCGCGAGTGTGGCAGGTGGCTGGGCTGTGAGTACCCTCGATCAGTCTGCAAAATGAAGTCATACTAACACCCCATAGCTCACACGAAAGGTCTTCTTCGACCCCGATTTATCATGAGCGACGGCTTTCCTTCCTTCTTCAAACCACTCGAGCATCCACTTTGGTCCATCTTAGCGTACTTCTCACTCACCACTCTCCTCGGGGCGTTTCCCATGTACAACAACAACCTGGCGTCGGGCATAGGAGCCGGTAGCATTGCACGGCACGGTGTTGGGGCTTTTGGGCGGGGGTACTTTGTGTAGATATGTAAGAAACGCATGTATGCCAGCGGAACAAAATAATGCACAACCAAGTCACGAGACTTTTACGAGACGGCTCGACGTGACAAGGGAAACTTTTGGAGATTATGCACTATGTTGGTATTTTGCACACGCTAATAAACAGCAAATCAATATCGTGAGGGAAAAGAAAGGAAAACGAGACCAGCATCGTAATGCCTCAATCCCCACCATGATGAACTAATCCCCCCTCTTTTTCATTCCATGCCTCCCCAACTCCGTTCACCTCCAGTATCAACGTTTGATCAAGGCAGTTCCTGCAGCGCAGGCCTGCCCGCCTTCGCATCCGCATGCGCATACTTATCCGTCGTCGGCAACTCGCGCGCCTCTCCGCCTTGCCCATTCATCTCCACCGGCTCATTCGCGAACCGCGAGTGCGCGCCAGCTTGGGGTGGGGGGTCGTAGAACCCTCCTGCCGTGGTGAAGCCTCCTGCCGTCGTCGGGGCCGGTGCACCACCTGGACTGTACGCGGGCGCGGGTCCGTACTGGCCAAATTCACGGCCGTCTTTCTCAGCGACGGCGTTTGCGGAGCGGGCTTTGCGGCGGCGCCAGAAGAATAAGAGAAAAGCGAGGAGAGCGAGGAAGGCTATGCCGCCGATTACGGGGCCGGCGATCCAGGCTTTCGATGAGCTTGACGATGAAGAGGAGGAGGAGGTGTTGGAAGACCCGTTGGAGTTTGAGGTTGAACCCGGGGAAGACGAGGACGAAGAACTCATAGCCGCATATGTCGCGACGGCCAACTCGGACACCGTATTCGTCGTGTTCTGCAGATAGCAGTTCTTGAATCCGCCGCTGAGGCTCGAGT
This sequence comes from Parastagonospora avenae f. sp. tritici 18332-5, assembly GCA_022559985.1. Lineage (NCBI taxonomy): Eukaryota > Fungi > Ascomycota > Dothideomycetes > Pleosporales > Phaeosphaeriaceae > Parastagonospora > Parastagonospora avenae. Next base: position 220,119 of record JAFJTR010000013.1, read on the forward strand.
CGAAGACTACGCCCACGCATTTTGACGTGCTGCTCGCACACGCATCCATGCAGGATGTGAGATTCTGCGTGTGCAGATTCGTCATGTTGAGCCCCGAACTCGTCTGTCCACAGCGAATCTCAAACTCATTCTTCTCCTTGACATAGCTTTTCTTGTCGGGGCATTTGCTATCCACGGCGTCGATCTGCGTGATGGTCGCGGTGTGTATGACGCCCGCGTTATTCCCCGGCGAGCGCAGACTGCCCTGGGAGTACTCGGTCTTGGGCCAGCAGTTCGCGAAGCCGATTTTGAGGTCGGGAGACCAGGAGACGGCTTTGCATAGTGGTTGTTGGTCGACGCAGATGCGCAGACACTCTTCGATGGTCTCGGTGTGGAAGAAGCCCTTATACGGCTCGGTGAGGCACGGCTTGGGGAAGTCTGAGAAGCACGCGTCGAAGCCCGATATCACTTTGCCGCAGTTCATTGTATATGCCATGCCGTCGACGCCCGAGAGTTTGTTGACGCTGGCGTCGGGCGCGGGGCATTTTGTGTCCATGGGCCTCATCTGCGTGTCGACGACGAGCGCGGAGTGGTCGCCGGGGCTGGGCTTGAGGTTCGCGGTGCTGGTCGTGCTGTTGCGCAGCCAGCAGTTGCCGTTGCCGGCCCAGACGATGCCAAAGCAGCCTTCTTGCTTGCCCCAGAAGCGCGAGCAGTGCTCTATGCAGTCCTCCATTGTGGAGGTTTTGAAGGGATCTTGCGCATCTGCGAAGATGTCAGTTGCTGTGATGTGGGATTGTGTGACGAGGTAAGGAAGTACCATTGAACGGGTTGTTCTGATCGCAGAAAGATGTGAAGTTGAGTCCATTGAGCGATGTGTAGCCCTTAGGATCGCATTTTGGCTTATCCTGTCGGATTTCGATGTCGTGAGCGACGAGTGTGTCTTCGAACCCTATAACATGATTAGTCTCCACATGCCCACGTCTCTCATTCCATCCCAACATACAAGGCTGCGTCGTCGCAAGCGCAACGCCCGCAAAAGCGCAAACGCGCGCAAGTCCGAACATAATTTCTCGTCCCACTCAAACCAAGGCAGAACGAGCTGATGTGGACCTCCTCTGTACAGATTCGAAAGAAAGGCTCGGGCTAATCTCAACGACAGCCGAGAAGGTTGTAGGGGGCCGCAAAGTACAACAGCGACGAAGTAATCGACCACCAACAACTAGAACAACCAGACAGTTGGGAAGAAAAAGAGTACGGTAGGTGACAGCGATTGTCCATGACCTTCCCTGATACTCTAAAGTGCGCCATCCCGTAGGGCCCCCAACACCCGACTCGATCGACCCCAAACACTGCCCATTCCGCCGTTCAGCGCAGAATGTTAGTGGGGGCTAAGTGTCACGACTCGAGGACGCCATGGTGACAGCTTGGCGACAGCCACCCTGGTGAGTGGTTGGGGGGCTACGCATTGACAAGTTCTATCTACTCTGGGTTAGCTCAGGCGTCCTGTGAGGATTGGCTCCCCGACGTTGACCTGAGGGAATGGCTGACTTGTGGTGCTTTGCGGCACCTGGGATCAGCCATGGGCGCTTGCGTTTTTGAATCAAAGTGTGCAATTCGTCTAGCATGCAAGGATAACTCATCGCATCGCATCTTGCAGATGCAGGTCGAGGTTCTACACGACATCGGCCCTGAGTGTTTGACAAAACGCCACAAACCAGTTACCAGCTTGGCGGAAGCGGGGCGCAATTTACCAGGCACCACACCGGCTGCGCCCGCAGGGCTGAGGCTGAGGCACCAAGGTTACTATTTTCGCATCCACGTGCCCTATGCGCGGAGCACACAGCCGTAGGATCTGATGATTTCAAATCTCGCTTTCGAAATCGATCCTTCGTGTGTGAGGGGAAATTTCCTGCTTGCGTGAAATTGTCGATTGGAGGATTGGAGGATCTGATGAGACGTAATGGAGCTTGGCATTGATCCACGAGGAGGTTTGAACTGCATGTTGACCGGTGGAGTGGTTTCGCAACATTTTGAGGGTCCTGCGAAACTCCGCATGACCCCGCCAAGAATGTGAAACAGGAGCGTGCAGCTGTATGTTAGTCCAGAAAATGGAAGTACCCCGGAGAATATAATCTTGATTGCCTTGATCGCAAACAGGCTGCGATCTGGTATCTAATGCACCTTAAAACGCCATCCATGATTCTTTTGCCTGCAACACCAAGCGATGAAGAGTTGAACAGAGAGACATTACTAGACCTTTGCTTATCTGCTGTTGGTCTTTCCAATACCACGTTTTCCTGCCGTCTGTAATCTGCGTCAGCTAATGCAATGTCATGCAGGTACCGATCGAAACTTACCAAATGCTTGATCAAAGAACCAGTCGAATGCCTGTCAGCTTCACCTTGTCTGGCCATCCTGTTCATCTTCTTCTGCGACAGCTTCTGCAGCTTCTCGGCCTTGGTAGCGGCGGCCTCATTCGTAATACCATCGTTCCTCCTGTTGGTGCTCGCGCTGCGACCACGGCTCTTCGCACGCTCAGATGCGGTCAAAGGCCTGTCAATATCCATAGCATCGTTGCGAACCAGACTGCGTCCACGGTTCTGGCTCTGCGCCCTCTCGGCCACCTTGGAGGTGTCGTAACCGAGGCTTTGCAGGTGAGACTCCATCTGTGACGACTTGACTGCCTTTGCGGACCTGGGAATGACGGCCCTGTTCTTCAGACTCTTGCGCATCTTAGCTTCATTGCGGATGAGCTGCCTCTTCTCACGGATCAACTCCGCCTTGTATCGGATGTCCGCCTCCTCAGCGTCCTCCAGTTCCTCCTCTGACTCGTAGAAGCCCTCCGCCTCAAGCTTCTCCTCTTCAGCCTCGAGCGCTGCGAGCTTCTCCTCAATCTCTGGATCGATGAAGTCGTAGACGTTCTGGCCCTTGAACACCTCAGGAATGCGGTCGTGCTTCCACTCGTCGTTCTCGAGCAAGTAGTTCTTGCGCAAGTCAATGTTGTAAACACCAGCACCACCTTCTTGCTCTTCCAGATCGCGCTCCAACATTAGTCGGTCCGGATCGTCCTTGTCGTACTTTTTACGGTTCAAGACTGCCTCGGGGATAGATGTCTCCCGAGTGACACCGCCCAGAGGTACAGCAACGTGAATCCTTCGGAGGAGATCGCCTAAACGGCCAGTAGGCTCACCAGAGCTGCTGGTGCCAGCCTTGAGCTTCTCGGCATTGCGGGCAGCAATCAGGCGGTCGCAGACAGAGTTGCGTACTGCCATGACGCCCTCCATTGTGTTGCAGGACAACTCGAGGATCTCAACCTCGCCAGACTTGAGCATACCCTGAAGTTGCTCCTGAGTCTCTGCGTCAAGCTGGTCCGGTCGCATCAGGTCGATCTTGTTGATGACGATGGAGATGAGCTTGTTTGCGAACAGAGGCTTGATGTTGTTGAAGAGGGCGATTTGAGAGGCGACGGAGTAACCACACTGCTCGCTAAGGTCCATGAAGTACAGGATGTGGGCGCGAAGATGAGCAATAGCGCAGATAGACTGATGCTCAATGGTATTCATCTCTTCGAGAGCATGGTCGAGGATACCGGGGGTATCAACTGCCTGGAATCGCAGCATCTTGTAGTCAAAGTGACCGACGTACAAGCTCTTGGTTGTGAATGCATACGGCTGCACCTCAACATCTGCGCGGGAGATGGACTTGAGGAAGGATGACTTGCCCACATTGGGGAAGCCAGCAATGACCAATGTGCGGGTGTTGGGATCGATAGAGGGCAGACGACCCAAATGTTGCCTAACCTGCTCGAGGTAGACGAGCGGGTCTTTCAATCTTTTGCAGATTGTGGCCATGCGACCAAGCGCAGCCCTCTTCAGCTGTTTGCACTGGAAGAGAGATTGTCCATACTTGAGCAGGCGCACGTAATCACGCGCGACTGTCTCAATCAGGGACTTGGCTGTGGAGAGCTGACCAAGAGCAATCCTGAAGTGATCCGCATCGTAGAGCGTGTTCAACAGATCACGATGGAACGGATGGATATCTGCAAGGCGGGGGAAGGCCTCAATGGTGGTGGAGAGGCGCTCGGTGAAGGTTTCGGCGGTGTACTTGACTTTTCGGGTATAAAAAGCACGAATTCTGCTAATCTTGAAGCCAGCTCGAATCTGAATGAAGTCAGCACAATTTCTACGTGATTTACCGCATTAATTTAATTCACCTGGGTTGGGAGGCGCCTTTGCCTGGACTCCTTGTTAGCAGTAGGTTCTTGTGGTTGAGGTTGTAGAGATATGGGTGGTGGTGGAGGAGGTAGTGGTGGGCGCAAAGTGTGGCAACCAAAATTCCTTCAACTTACGTTCGGGACAGCACAATATCCAGAAACTCCTGGCTCGTCGGCACCGCGGGGATGTCTTTCCACTGAGTCTTCATATTGGCGGCTACAGTGAAAGGTTGTTGTCGTTGTCGTCGTGGGAAGCGCAGCGCAAAGTTCGAGGAATTCCTATCGATAATAAAAATTTGGCCCCACTGGCTTGGCGGACCCTCGGTTCGCGCACGCTAGTGTGTACGAGGCCTCGGATGCTGCACGGACCCCGGATGCTTCAGTTGTCGATGGCATTTACGACATCTTGTCGATTACGTTGACAGCGATCAGGCAGATTTTAGCAGCTGGTCCTATAGCCTGAAGCTATTTAAAAGGCTTTGCTGTCGCAATAGAATCCTAGTAAGACTGTGTATAACTCCAGGCTGTTAAATGGTTACAGCGACTCAACTTCTTAGTTGACGACCTGCAGTACGAATGCCAGCATCTTTGCACGACCATGCTCATCGGATTGATCATCGTGCTGCCAACTGAAGCTACTTCACGCGTGTCAAGATCCATAATCCAATACCCTGTCATCAACATTGCCAGAAACGATAGCTACAGCTTTCGTCACCCAGAATTTCGTCTCTATCTTCTTCGGCCTTGTTCGTCACCGCCAGCTTGTACCCCAATACCAAGTCCGTTCAATGCTTACGAAAGATTAGTCGCGAGACAAGTACACTGAGAAACAGCCCGCAAAGTCACATGTATCTCTCTCTGTTCTGCATACCTAGGTATTCGGTATCTAAGGAGTCTACAAACACCATAGCAGACTATCATCTTCTCAGGTCTGACACATTCTTCTGCCAGACTTCTTTGCGTTCCTAGACTGCTAAACGTATAGAGCTATCAACACAAATCGCTGAGTATTCTCTGATCCGGGATTATCTCGACATCGTTATGAGGGGGTCGAGCACTCTACTTACTTCAACGTAGCAGTCCTGTCTATATATTACCAATTCTTTTGATGTAAAATGACTGCATTGTATACTACAAAGAAGACTAAGATATGTGCTCTCAGATCGACACTGCGAAATAAAAGTGAAACTCTGGCACCCCCAAAAAGTAACACTCATCGCGCACTCTCCTCTTGAAAACCTTCACCCTTCACTCAATCAACCCTTCCAGAGACACGGCACCTACCGCATTAGGTAATTGAATAATTCCAATGTTGATGGCAGTAAAAATCTAGTGAAAATGAACTCGTTCTACGTGCTTTGTCGTCTCCAGGGCTTGATTTTAGAAAAGTACTTTCACTAGAATCTTGCTGCAATCGATGCTGAAATTGGAATTGCCAGATTGGGAAGGTACCAAGTCTCGCTGCGAGATAGTAGAGAGAATGTTAATGTCTGGGAAGTCTTGCGAAGATGGAGAGGCACTTTCACCTGCACCCATGCTCAAATAGGACATGTTGCTACACTGCTGCATTTATATGTCTAGTCATAAACCTGAAAATGCGCCTCAACAGGCTTCCCCCCATTAATCGTCAACACATCCTGCGGACACGCGCTCATCACAACCACTACATCCCTCAGCGCCTCCAGCAGGACATAATCCCCCTCTTTCGTCAGCGGCGGTTCGAAACTGACTCCGCGCTTCGCGCCCTCGCCAGCCTGCGTGATGGGTATGTTCATGAACAAATTAAACGGGTCAGGAACCTTGCCGCCGAGTTTACTATTCAAGTCTTTCAGCGCCGCCTGCTCGTCCCCGCTCAATTTGGAGGATGTAGAAAAAGCATCTACCGCGTCCCAAAAATTATCCGTGCAAGACTCGTGATACCCCGTGACGCCGAGCTCACTGTACCGCCATCGATCGCATGCTGCGATCAACGTGTCGTGCACGCCGGGACTTGTATCTTCCACCAGTTTCACCATTGGGTGCCGCTTCTGGCTGACGAGTATGTCGCCGACTGCGGGTGTGATTTTGAGCAGGGAGGCGCGGCAATGGCACATGGACATGTATTCGAGCGCAGAGGCAGCGGCGTTGGCAGCGGCAGTGTATTTCGAGGGCGAGTCGGACGTCGCGTTGGGGTAGAGTGGAGCTTCAGCTTTCGAGGATGCGGTGGAGAGGGTTGAGGAGGGAAGCGCGAGAGCCCAGGTGTCGACGACTTGGTTGCCATGCGTGTTTATGATCTTGATCTTTTGGCCGTGGCGGACGAGGGTTGCGGCGCCGTGGCGGGCGGGGACGGTTTGGGTTGCTGAGGACATGGTCGTGTGGACTGTGATGCAGGTGAAACTGGTGAGGAAGATGAAGAGAGAAAGTCTGAGGAAGAAGAGAGTGATCCAAACAAGCTGTTCGATATGACATAGAATGGGGAAGTGATATACCCCTCATGTTCCTTCGCGCCATATAGGCGCGTGATGGAGGGGGAGATAGGAGGATGGGGGCCACAATTGATAGCTGACATTCGAGATGTTCCAGGCGATTAGCAATAACTTAGCTGCTTTTCGTATATGAGATCGGGGCGTCTTTGGTTGAAAGTGCCAGTGCGGACAATTATTCGATTACTACATGTTGTCACTTACGATGGAAAGCTCCCATTGTCTCTGAAGCTATACACAGGGCCTGGCCGTAAAAGTCGGAGCAATGAAATACAGTGTATAGATCTCGGCCATCAGTTGCCCTCGTTCACTTTCCGTCGTAGTCTCCAGCAGTGGTAGCGGGCTCATGAATATTGCAGGCGATGCATCGTCCGAGACGTTGGCAAACTGCAGGATGAAAGACGATGACCGTATCTGAAACGGTTTTTTAGAACGCGATTGACTGAGTGATGGAAGTGAGATTGCATCAGAGCGTCCCAGCAGATGTGATCATGATCGTGTTGCTGCTGGCTTCGAGTCCGTGTTCAGAAGTGCATCATCAATGCCAAGATTACACCGGGCAGCGGCCAGATCGTAGACTCCCGAACGGCAACCAGATATCTCCACCGCGGCGCCTGAACTCCTATTCCGCCACTCACCCGTGCATTGCTACTGTCTTCACCATGGCTGCCCTCGCGACCAAGACCCAGTCGCAAAACATCTTTGCTAAATTAAAGGCGAAGCCCGCAAACAAGGTAGGCTTCGGGAAAGGGAGGGGCGGTCTATAATAGGTGTTAACATTCATGTGCAGATATGTTTCGACTGCGGCGCAAAGAATCCAACATGGAGCTCAGTACCCTTTGGCATCTACTTGTGCCTCGATTGCTCCTCGAACCACCGTAACATGGGTGTCCACATCTCCTTTGTGCGCTCCACCAACCTCGACAGTATGTCCCTCGACCCATGATTTACGTACAAGCGCTGATACAGTACAGTATGGCAATGGGATCAACTACGCATCTTCAAGATGGGCGGCAACGAGAGCGCGACCAAGTACTTCCAATCGCACGGCGGTTCGGCAGCGCTTGCCAGCAAAGACCACAAGGCCAAATACACCAGCAATGCGGCGACCAAGTACAAGGAGGAATTGACCAGGCGCTGCGCTGCGGATGCTAAGCTGTATGTTGTGGCGATTGCTCACAGGAATATGGTTGCAAGCTGACATGTATGGTACAGCTACCCCAACGAAGTGGTTATAACAGATGTCCCTGAAACGGCCGGAAGCGATGGCACCAACACCCCAGCTGGAGACGACGACGACTTCTTCTCCTCATGGGATAAGCCGACTATTAAGCGCCCCTCGAACCCTCCCTCACGAACTGGCACACCGCGCGCGGGATCGCCATTCCTCAAGCCCGGTGCGAACGGCAACGCAACAGACCGCCCCAAGTCACCCCTTGTAGGAGCAGCAGAAGGCACCACACCTGCCGCAAAGCCTGCCGTACGAAAGACCACCGCAGGCGCCGCACCAAAGAAGAACATCCTCGGCGCAAAGAAAAAGGGCCTGGGAGCAAAGAAAGTCGTCCCCGCTGACGGCGGCCTAGACTTCGAAGAAGCCGAGCGCAAAGCCCGGGAAGAAGCAGAGCGCATCGAGAAACTCGGCTACGACCCCGACGCCGAAGCCGCCGAAGCAGCCGCCACGAAATCCAGCGTCCCAGAAGCTTCTACCATCGCATCATCCACCCCCGTCTCCCCTCCCCGCGGCGGCTTCGGCTCGACCGTCAAGCCCGAGCGCTCAAGTCAGGACATGGAGAGATTGGGCATGGGCGTCGCGCGTCTTGGTTTCGGCCAGGTCGGCGCAGGCAAGAAGCCCGCGGCCCAGCAGAAGAAAATGGGCGGCTTTGGCAGTGTGGGCCAGCCGGCTCAAGACGAGAGCCAGAAGTACGCCCGCGACAAATTCGGCACGCAAAAGGGCATTAGCAGCGATGAGTTCTTTGGACGGAATGCGTATGATCCGACCGCGACGAGTGCGGCCAAGGAGAGGTTATCTGGTACGTTCATCACTCCCACCACTCCATCCTCTCTAGAAGAATTGCTTGCTAATGATTGAAATCCAGGCTTCGAAGGCGCAACCTCCATCTCCTCCAACGCCTACTTCGGCCGCCCGGAAGACGACATGCCCGAAGAAGACTACGGTGACCTCGAGACCGCCGCCAAGGACTTTGTGCGCAAATTCGGCATCACTGCTGGCGACGACCTCGAGAATTTGACGAGCATGTTGGGCGAGGGCGCCACCAAGTTGCAGGGCGCCGTTAGGAACTACCTCAACTCGTAGGAGGGGTATGGGGGTGGGTGGAGTGAGTGTGAGCGGCGGGGATGAGGATGGGCGTTTTAGATGGTTTGGGTAGGAGTGTGTTTCGGCTGCTTGCTGTAGGGAATAGGGCTAGATATAGGCAATGAGCATTCTTGAAAGCACAAGCATTGAAATGTCTTCCGTCTTGCTTGAGATTCATTCACAATCACGTGCACAGCTAAATCATCCAAGCAGAGCCCTACAGCCCCTAACATGTTTATTAGAACAAGTGAGTTTGACCAGCGCCGTTGAGGGCATGATCGGGTATCTCTAGAAAGTCGTCAAGTAACAACCTTTTTCCGCAACCAAAGTGCGAGTTGTCTTTTTCATCGTGCCATTAACGGGTCGTCAGGTTGAATCGACGCCTATCCCAATGCTTTTTCAGAAACAAGCCTGATATGCACACACCCAGCAGTAAGAACTGTGAAAACGCCAATACATCAATACGTGAAATGTGAGAGTGAGATTATGCGCTTGTTGCAAGTGCAGGATGCCGGTTGAAGAGGCGGGTGGTGTATGTGTTGAGTTGTGATGTGAAATGGAAAACGCCGTGTAACCGGTCTTGCCGTGTTGAATGCAGTAAGATCGTAAGTGTCGTCATCATCATCTATGTGATTAGTTTGAGACGGCGAGGCCCTTGATGCCGTTGGTGACTTCGATGGCAGCCGCTTTGGCGACGGCGAGGAGGCCAGGGTTCTGCTTCTCCTCTCCGTAGGCCTCTTTCGTCTCACTGTTTTTGCCGCTTGTGCCGTTGGTACCGTTTGTGCCATTAGCGCCGTTGGTCTCCTCTGCTCCTGGCAGATCAATGTTGACGCTATGAAGCTTTTTGTCGATGTCCTTCACTTGAAGGCCGTCAAAGATAGGGAAAATGCCACGTGTGGCGTGGAAGTCGTTATGTACTAGAATAGTGTTAGGAAAAATCATTACACGTATGAGATACGCCACTTACCAATATTGAGAAGGTACCAAGTATCCACAACATCCTGGATAACGAATCTCGAAGGACTAGCACCACCATGACAATTGGCCCACTGCTGGCCCAGACGGTAAAACTCATCCTTCCAAGCGAGGAAGCTGACGGTTTCAACGATAGTTGGCTGAACAATCTCCTTGCCTGGGAAGACACCCCACGTCACAGCGTTTGGTCCCTCGTTTGGTGCATTTGTCTTGAGATCGCCATCCTTGTTCACAGCATAGTAAGTGAACTCTGGGTCGCGCTCGATGCGTGTGATGATCTCGGCAATGTACTCGGGTGAGACAAGGACTTCCAGGTACGCCTTCTGGTAGACGTAGCCGTTGCGTGGACCCCAACCAAAGGTGGGGTCGGATGACTTGGCACCATTCACTGCTGGCTGAGAGTTGATGGTCAAGAAACCACGACGGTTGAGGTCGATCAGGTCGTTCCGGATGGACGTAGCTTCACCGGTGATAGGCTGCTCACTCCATGGCAGAGATTCGAGCTTTCCTTCCATGTAGCGGACGAAGAGGTCTGACAGGTCCTTAATCGAAAGTGGCGTACCCCAGAGCTTGATGTTCTGCTCGTTGGTCCCCTTAAGACCGATACCGTAAGAGTCGAGCTCACCAAAAGCAGGCGAGCGAGAATCGCCCCAGCGACCGTTGGGGAACTCGTCCCAGTCTTGTGTACGTGCCACGTAGGAGCGGTTGCGATTGCGCCAGAAAATTGGGCGGACGTTCTCGTCGCGGCGGTTGAGACCAAGAGATGGTCGCCATGGAAGCGGCTTCTCCAGTGGCGATCCGGGGTCAGGGAGGAGATCGAGTTCTTCGAGGACCATGCGAGTGGCTTGTGCGAGGTTCATAGTGTAGCTACACATATTAGCGTTGCGCAGCTGAAGTAATTGCATCACTTACAAATGAAGGTGTGTGATACCCGCGTCGATCAGCCTCCGACACATGTCGGCGACGAGGCCTTTTCCAACCTCACGAACTTCGACATCATCATTCTTGATTGGCTCCAGGGCATCGGTCCAGTGCTGAGGAATGTTACACCTCGTCCATTGTGCTCTCCGCAAAAACGAGGCGTGCGTGTGGATGGGCATAATGCCGGGTATGATGACGGCATCAATGCCCTTGGCTCGGACTTTGTTCACCCAGTCGATGAAGATGTCGGTGTCGTAGAACATCTGGGTCACAATGAAAGTGGCGCCAGCATCCACCTTCTCCTTGAGGTGGTCAATGAGCTCGTCGACGTTGTCATTGTCGTCGCTGCCTTCCGAGTAGCCCGCGACACCAATGTCGAAGTGGTTGCCGTATTTTTCCTTGATGTATTTGACCAGGTCCTTTGCGTAGCGGAAGCCTCCAGCGGTAGCCTCCCACTTTTCTCTCTCACGCGGCGGGTCACCTCGGAGGGCAAGGATGTTTGTACAGCCAGATTGGTAGGCGTCTCGGAGGGCTTCGTCGAGCTTCGTCTTTTCCATGTCGGTACACGTGAGATGCATACACGTCTCGAGGCCGTAGACGGTCTGGGCGACTTTGACCATTTCGCAGGTCAGTTTGGAGTGGCGACCGCCAGCGCCCCAGGTGAGGTCGATGAACTGTGGACCGAAGCCATGCATGCGGTCCATGCGGTCGTAGAGATTTTGGACACCCTGAGGTGGTCAGCCAGCCATTGGCAAGATCATCGGAGACATAACATACCTGGGCTGTCTTTGGCGGGAAGAACTCAAAAGAAAAGGTTGGCTTGCCCTCGGCCTTTGCCTGGGCGAGCTTCTGGGAGATGTGCATGGCGGCGAGGAGGAGAAAATGGAAGAAGGTGAGGAAACGGCTTCAGGGTCCTGTCTTCGGATGAGGCGTCGTCGGCGAGTATGTATCCCACGGCGCTGACCGACAAGGATGGTGCAGATGTACTTGTGCACCCCGCGCTCAGTAAATTCACTCAACCACGCACTATCCGAAATAACGTTTGCGAGCCCAGCGATCTGCGAGTACCCGCTGCATAAAGCACTGCTCTTGCTGTCGAGTGTGAAAGTGAAGGGCAATGGCGAGTCGAGTATGACGGTGAGAGTACTTTTCTAGTGGAAGGGTGGATTATAAGCAGTTAGCGCTGTCGGAGGCTTCATCGGCCATTGTTTGGCTGCCAAGACCCGTTGCAGTGTGACGGGCCAGCAGCTCCGGTCCGATTGGGAGGAAGGCGGTAAGCGTGGCATGTCGACATAAGAATTTGTGCGCGAGACGTTCGGAACAGTGAGCAAAGCGCGCATCCTCCGGGTCCCGGAGAGCTTCAAATGCTGGAGAAGGGCCCCGCAGAATGCTTGTCGCGCTGCCCCTGCCCCATATGACGGCCAGGTGGTGCGGCTTTCCGCATGCGGTAAGTCCGGTGTGGGGAGCAACCACCACTCCGTCCTCCACTTCTACACTTGACATGAAAAATACCATCCAGCAGATCCACGTTGACGTGTTAATAACTGCCCCGGGGGACTGACCACAAGCTGTGATTGATTTCCATATCCAATCTCTACAAGGCCACCCGCCATGCCTCCTATATCACGGCCCCGCCGCATCGTGGGTGTGTCCCTCAAGATGTATTTCGACCTCCCCAGCACGCTCTCCTATGTGCGTGGAGTGTTGCAGCTCGACGGTGACGCCTGGAACTCGCGAATCGATCTCTTCGTCATCCCCGACTTCGTCTCGCTGACCGAGTCTCGCCGCATCCTCGAACCCTCCTCCATCATGCTCGGTGCCCAAGACACCTTCTGGGAAGACAAGGGCGCTTATACAGGCGAAGTCAGCCCGCTGGTATTGCATCAAGCCGGCGCGAGGATTGTTGAAATTGGACATGCTGAGCGACGGGCGCAGTTTGGCGAGACGGACGACTGGGTCGCGAAGAAGGCGGGTGCCGCAGCGAGGAACGGCTTAATTCCTTTGGTGTGCATAGGCGAGCGCACACACCACAGCGTTGCATCTGCGGCAGTGGGTGCAGCCATCGCCGAGTGCAAACCTCAGGTCATGTCGGTGCTGGCTGCAGTGCCTGACGACACCGAGGTTATACTAGCCTATGAGCCTGTTTGGGCCATCGGTGCAAGTGAGCCTGCGGACCCTGATCACGTCGTCAACGTCACGAAAGAGCTGAGGAACCTGGCAAGTGGGCGAAGTGGCGTTACAAGAATTGTCTACGGTGGCAGTGCAGGGCCGGGCACCTTTGCGAAAATCTCAGAAGGTGTCGATGGTCTTTTCTTGGGTCGCTTTGCACATGATATTCAAAATTTGAAGAAGGTCATTGAAGAGATAGGGGGTGCTTGATTGATATCATCTCACTGTAAGGAGTGGCATGTAGTGGCATATCATGAGCCTGGAAGACAATGGTCTAGCGCTATCCGGTCGCAAGCTGATGGTGGTAGTGAGGTGGGTGGCGAATTGCATGGTGGTTCAGAACATAAACGAAGAGAGGGCTAAGATGTAGTCGGACAGCTCTAACACATGCGCTGACACGCGTCAAAGGAGAGTTGACTATGCAGACAGAAGGATTGGGACGATGAGCATTATGATAAGCTCATCGTGTGAGACCACGCCACAGTCGTACGTTCAAGCATCGCTCGTCCCAACACTGTGCCCTTTTCTTCTGTTTGGAGTGTGAGACAGCCAGTTGTTGATAATTCGCTAGTCGCGACTGCGCTTTTTGCGCTCCTCCGGCTTCCTGCGACACACGCCCACGTGCAAGGGCTGCGTAACAATGTCGCTCTTCCCCTCTCTTTCCCCGACCAGTACTGACACCCAAACTGCCTCGCCAACAACCTTTATCTGGAGCGTCAGTTCATATCTCTGCAGCAGTGCAACGCCAGCGCGACGATTGCTATGTTATTCTTCACCGAAGCGATCCAACCCTTTATTCGCTCTAGGAGCACTCAGCGAAGCAGTCACCGTACTGTCACTCGACGTCGGATCTTCAGTTTCGGGACCGGAAACCACAGTCCAAGAGATATTGTCGACTCAAGCACCATTTAGGATGTCCCAAGGCATCTGTACAGCTTTTGGTATTGGATATCGATCGATCGAAAGCTGCAAACCACGAGCGGCCAGCAAAGAGGAGAAGAGGTGGGCTCGAGCAGCGTCGATATGGACAGCGCAGTCGATAAAGTCGATCTATACTTGCGATTAGCAAGTTGCGGATGGCCTCGGCAACCACGGTCAGCCTCAAGGATACCGTATTATCTGACGTTGAAGACTTCTGGGCTACCATGAGTGATCTCATTGTATCGGCTCCTCAGACCTTGAAGGCATCCCTGGTAGCGTTTCGGGTTTCGCTAATCGGTACAATGCCTGACAGCCAACTACCTCTAGCTTTGGCCTAAGAGTCTCTAACGTCAGATAATAAGGTAGGAATGTTTCTAAATCGAATCCCCTATCAAGCGTAACGATGGTGGAGACCCGGCAAGGCATGCCGAACAGCATCGGTCCCTGCGTCGAGTATTGGACGACAGACAAGCAAAAGCTGGAAGGGGTCCAGGACGAGATTGGCCTATGCATGAGCATTCGATTCGATCACGCACAGAACCTCTTCGACTGATACCCATCTCATGTTGACACACTTCCCTTTTAGTCATTGCCTCGACTGGCAACTAGTCCAGCAAGGTCAGCCCTTGTATTGTCGCGCCTGGTACGAGCGTCAGGAGATGCAAACACCCCTGGTTCCGTTCTCATGCTAGGATGGGGCTCCGTTCTTCCGTCCACCATTTGGTAGGTACGCCGACGCATGGTTCCATGAAATCGTTCTTGGTCAAGACAATGGGTCTCTGCGACCGCATTTCAAACTGCGGATATGGACGGATGCACATGCCTCATATCTCAAGCTATCATTCTTTTTCCTCATTTGTATGCCGCCATTATTACACTTTCCATGGCCTTCACTTCGAAGAGGCCGGCGCACCCGGACCGCCATAGTGGGAAAGGTGCCATCATTGCGGAACGCCTCCGCTTCCACTTCCGACACACTTCGGATGAGCGCAAAACAACGCGCCGTGGATCACACCACCGCTTCATGACATGCGAGTCGGTACGCGACGACATGCGGGGAAAGTGGGCAAAGTACAGATACCTCTCATGTTGTTCTTGCAATTGGCCGCGCCTGCGTCGATCTTGCGATCACTATACCGCCGTTCTTTGTTCTTGAGCACTATTGCTAGGCCTTGCTCCGTTCAGTACAGCGTCAATTAAACTCAGGAAGCCAGTCCCTCCACTGTTCCCTTCTGGGATCAATCTTTCCGCGCAGAGCCGCAATGATAGCAGTTTCAACGCCATCAAGATCAGTCTGTAGACGATGTCAAGGGCAATGCTCAACGGAACTTTAAGACGATTGCCCGAGTAAGTCTCCAGCCTTTACTTGCACAAGATTCGACTGGTGCATGACGCCTGGGAATAAGACTTATGTTTTACGCGTCTTCGTTGGGCTTAGTATACTTCCCCGCAAAGTCGTTAGGTCGCGACCCGACGATCTAGAGCTAGCCCCCGCACGAATCAAGTTGTTTTGAGAGCTTTCATCTCCACTTCACTCCGCACAACCGGGCTTAGCTCTTTGACTACCGTCAGCCTATTCGCCATTACAGCCATGGGGATCTCGAGGTTCTCTTACAGCAGCTGCTCATCGAGTTGATAGTCGCCCCGATCGGGATGCGAAGACGCCGAGGTCATTTGGCTATCTAGCAGTGAGCAAGGGGCTCAATTGCTAGAGGGGATGTCTTGTGTCATGTCGTCATGCACAAAGAACCCTCCTTTGTCTCTCGAAACAGTCCACGCCTGCTTTGAGGGCAGAGCTGTGTAATTCGTGCATGAGACTGTCAACGCCACAGGCCACAAGCGCTTTTGCGAAGAGAGCATAGATTCGTCAGACTGAAGCCACCTCCGTAGGGACGGAACTACCCCAGCTTCTCAGCGTGAAGGCTTACCGCCAGTCGAGGTTTAGTCTAGACTGATCTGCCACCCGCCAATACTGAGGACGCGCAAAGAGTAAACCGCGGAGCCGCAGCGGTTGGCCTTCCCCTGCCAAAGCATGTACGGTGACTGGGCTGCACGCGCTCATTGTGCTATCGATGATCGCTTGCCTTCGTCCGGTAGTCTCGCCATGGTGTAAATGTGCCTGTGCCCCAAGGTTTCGCACTTGCTCATATAGCATTCGACTAACCCTCTTTCCTCGTCGTCCATACAGCTTATAATCCCCTTACCCCGGCTGAATTTGCACGATGACTACCCATCACGAGACGACGACTACCACAACGTCAAACACTACAGGCTCAGGTCTCTTCAACAACCACGGCGCTGGGTTTCCACAGGACACAGCTACCAACAACACTCACCTAGGTGCTACATCAGGGAGAGACACAAACAACACACACCTCGGCGCGTCAACAGCGAGAGAAGCCGACACTCTCTCAGCAGGATCAACAGCCAACGGCTCATTCTCAAGAATGGCTAATCACAACAACGAACTAGAGAAAGACTTCTCGAGGCAAGACGGTAAGTTAGAAAATTCAGTCTTGCTTCCAGTGACTGACTTTGATAGGCTATGGTCAACATCTCGACCACAACACGGACTCGGATACCGCTCTGAGACAGATCCGTACAGCAGGCAGCATCTCGATCTCTCCGGAACTTTTCGAGAAGCTGTACTTGTCGCCCCCAAATAAGGTCAAGGGTGAACTGCGAAAGACCTTCGGTAACCCTACGCCACTGTAAGTCGGAGTTTATGAAGACCATTTTTAACTGGCTAATTGAGACAGTGCCCTGATCGGGTTTTTGTTGTCCCTTTTCCCCTTGAGCATGACACTCATGGGCTGGAGAGGCGCTGGTGGCAATGGAGCGGCTAGCACTGGATGGTACTTCTTTGCCGGTGGCATGTTGATGGTCTTGGGTGGCGTCGGTGAAGTACGAAATCATGTTCATCTTTGCGGACATGCGAACTAACAAAGAGTAGTGGATTCTTGGCAACACATTTCCCTTCGTCGTGTTCTGTTCATTCGGCGCTTTCTGGCTCGGATACGGGGCTACTCTCCAGCCATTCTACAACTCCTACGCCGCATACAAAAACCCCCAAGTCGAAACCAGCACAGGTATCGAATCTGTTGGATTCAACGTCGGTGTTGGTAAGTCATCCCCTGTCCAACGCGTCTTCTTTAGGAGGCTAACAAAGCATCAGCATACTTCATGATCGCTATGGGTATACTCTGCCTCATCTACCTCATCTGCTCCATCCGTACCAACCTGATCTTCTTCCTGATCTTCTTCACCCTCGTTCCCGCCTTCGGTCTCCTCGCCGGTGCCTTCCTCCATGCTGCCAAGGGTAATGCCGCAATCGCTTCCAAGTGTCAAGAAGCGGCTGGAGCTTTTACCTTTGTCACATGCATGTGTGGATGGTACATTCTCCTAGCTATCATGTTGGCCAGCGTCGATTTCCCATTTGACTTGCCGCGTAAGTCTCATAGATGCAATTATATTGAGGCATATGCTAACTGTTTGCAGTTGTCGACTTGTCGGGTGTTGTCAAGGGCGCCAGCGAGAAGCGCAAGATCGACCATATCGAGTAGACTTCTCGTCAAAAAGTCTTACTGTGTCAACAGACGCAGAGAACAAGTGCAGGTCTGGTCGCGAATTTCAGAGGTGTGGTGGAGAGAACGGGGCGAGACTGTCTACACTTGAGTCGCCAACGAAACATTGCAGCCTTTATTGAGAGCTGGGTGAGGAGTTGTATCCTTCGAATGTTGAAACCTTGTGCATTCATTGTTGATCTCAATATCTATATGAACTATCCAAACTATTTAATACAAGTTACGTGACTATTTCGCAGCGCATCCGCTCCATGATATTTATATCTGCCTTGAACATCTTGCTCTAGCCTTCCCTTTCATGACCAGGAATAATTGCTGTCTTCATCTTCATTGATGACAAATCTCATCGCGACCAGTAGCTCAGTCAATCCACGATAGCTCGTACCACCTTTCAAATGCTTAATCAGACATCTTACCACCTCACCTAATGATAAACCATTACTCATCCCCAACCCTCACACAAATACCCACCGCCCTCCCATACCTCCCTCTCCACCAACCATGCCCGACCCAACCCTAACATCCCTCCTCGCCACCCGCCACTCAACCCGCGCCTTCCTACCAACCCCCATCCCCCTCCCCCTCCTAAAATGCGCCCTCGCCCTCGCCCACCTCTCCCCCAGCAACTCCAATCTACAGCCCTGGCGCATCAAGATCCTGACCGGCGCCGCCCTGACACGTCTCAGCGCCGCGCTCGTCGCTGCGAAATCCGCAAACGTCACGCCATCAACGGCGCCGATTCCAGACTCTTACCGGCACTATCGCTCGGCGCTGGGCAGACAGTTGTATGGACCGCAGGGATATGATATTGCGCGGGAAGATGAGGAAGGTATGCGTGCAGCGCAGGTAAGGAATTATCGCTTCTTCGACGCGCCGTGTGGGGTGGTCGTGTACATGGAAAGGTATCTGGCGCAGATCGATGTATTAAGCGTGGGGATGTGGGTGCAGTCTTTTTGTTTGGCGTTGGGGGAGAGGGGGGTTGCGTGCTGTGTAAGTGCGAGTGTGGCGGGGTATGGGGAGGTGAGTGATGTTTCTGCATGCGAAGTTGTGATATGAGGTGCTGATTTGAGGGTGTGTTTAGGTGATTAAAAAGGAATTGGGGTTGGGGGATGCTGTGGAGGTTTTGGTGGGCGTGGCGGTGGGGTATGAGGATGGAGAAGCGGGGATTAATGGGGTGAGGACGGGGAGGAATGGGTGGGAGGAGAGTGTTGAGTTTATGGAGGATTGAGGGATGGGTGTGTCATATGTGATTTTTCTATAATATGGTTGGAAATGATGGAGGTAGTGGGATACTGAAAACCCGTCTTGGGCACGATACATAGCTAAGTACGGGCATTTGTCGTATTGCGTGCTATTTGACTGCAGCGCTTCGACAGCAGCGTGAAAATGAATCGGGAGGAAGATATCAGAATCGCACATCGAAATTGCTCGAATGGTTAGTAGGGAAACGTCCAGCTTTCGCGCACCGAGAGATGCATGCGGAGTGAGATTACAACGAGTATCTATATGTACAATGACAGTTCATTAATATCTAAGGCTCTTCCCCATCTATATCATAAGAATGCAAGTCTAGTCGCTCTCCATGTTGCCGTTCAATTATGCTCCTTCTTTTGACGCTCAAATTCTTTCTTAGTCGCCGCTTTCCGCATCTGGCCCCATCGGAAGTCGTCCAGATTGTATATGGTATAGAGTTGAGTGATGAAGTTGATCGTGGAGACGGTATACTCATACATAACACAACCGATACAATACTGGATGAACTCGAGAGGGGAGCGAGACGAAATGACAACAACTATGAAGTCCCAGATCCTACGATAGTTCAACAATACAATGAGAGCATATGCGCTCGCTGGGTCCATTTTCCCTGAATAGGTTTTTAGCATAGTATCGATAATAGCAGCTAGAGCGGCACTTACGGTAATATCTTGAGATAAAGAGTGCTGGGTTGATCAACCAGTTCAACACGGAAGTGGCTGCAGCTACTCTTTCCATCCAACCCGTCGACTTGCGGCTGAAAAGGAGACTATCGCTTGTGAGTGGTCCCAGTGTCCACCTACGGCGTTGACTGAGAAACACCGGAAAGGAATGTGGCGCAGAAGTGTACGCTCGCGAAGCGAGACATACACGTGTCTCAACATCAGCGTTTTCCGAAAGCACTAGACAAATGTGGTCTCTGTCCTCGCTCATCATAGAGCGGATCGTTCGGAACAATCCATCGGTGTCTCGTGGGTAGTGCCCAAATTTTCGCAAGATGTCGTCACCGCAGGTACTCTCTATGACTCGCAACAGTTGACAGCATCCAGGAAGGCAAGTCACCCTCCGACTCGTGAGGCTTTGACGTAGGCGACGACGGTGCTGTCCAACCAGATACTCGGCATTTTGATAGAGATAAGCAATGGACCATGGAGACAGCGTTCTGTTGTCCACTCGAATATTCCCGGTCACTCCTACGATCTGTTCACCTTCTCTTACAGTCTGAATGAAACCGACGACGCATTCAGGATCGAACCTGGTGTCTGCGTCTATGCCGACGACGTAATCTACAGACTGAATGGAGGTATCCTCGAGGAAGTTCGCGAGCTTGCCGAACAGTGCGGGTGAATGTATCGAGGGCGTAGGCTTGGATTTGCGCTGGTTGAACTTGTGCAGGAATGAGCGGACAAGGATGATCCCGTCTCTTTTCCCCCGGTTCTCGTTCTTGATGATGCAGATGATGGGAAGCCCCTTGAACTCTCCCTTCACAACCTCAACATCCATTGGAGCACCATCCCACGAAGTATAAGCTTCGGATATAAGGGTACTCGTCGGACGCTCAATGATTTCTTCTTTCAGATGGGCACCGGGTCTACCTCTGCCGCTCACCCGACCATCGCACACCACGATGATGGCCTTTTTGTGGTCGTCCACAGATTTCTGTTCAGCTAATGAATCCAAAGAGGTCATGATCTCCTCGTATGTCTCATTGTAGCAACAGAGCAAGTACACGAAATTCTCCGGTGTTGCTGGAATCTTTGGTGTGGGGCGCGGTGAAAATGACCGTACAAAGTACGAGACAGCGATGAGAGAAATCTCAATGCTGTCTACGGTGAACTTGAAGGACATCAGCGGAAGCAAAATCCAAAAAAATCTGGAGTAATCCGCGAGCATGTACATCAACGTGAGGCTATGTGCCGATAGTCAGCGGTCCAAGTCTTGCAGAACATGGCTTGAAGTGCTGCACTTACTTGAGCGGAATGAGCATAGACAGCACCATGTATTTCTCGATCTTCAACCGCTGTCTGTCGACGGTGGGAAGGTGTTCAATGACATTGCGCAAAGCAAGGGATGGCATTCGAAGTGATCCCATCTCGGGCTTGTTGGCAGAGGTCGCATGACTGCCTGCGAGGTGAGTTCCTGAGTTGGCGGTATCGAGAAGCTCCATCCTGAAGGTGTTCGGGTGTGTTGCTTGAGAAGGAAGACTGTTTGGAGGGAGTGCCCGAAACTTCTATATGTAGTATTTTCGTCACAAAGGCAGGGTCCAAAGCAGCTGGGGGTGTGGGTTCAGCAAAGCGTGACTGGTCGCTGTCAGCGCGTGCAAGGTTTCGCGCTAACACCAGATAGGAAATAGGGGTTGGCGGTGAAGTACGTCGCACGACGATAGCCGAATGGACCCCCAAGCCTTTGACTGGAGGCTAGGCGCGACTACGGGGTCTTCAGCCTTGCAATTTTCCTACAAAACCACTCTCGATCGTCACGAAGTCGCATTGCCCAACACTAGTAACACCGAGTTCGGCCTTTTAAGCTTTAGCCTGCATGTCAGATTTGGTCGGCCGCTTCATCCTCAAACCTTTCTTGATGCTGAAAGTTAATCGTGTCAGCCACAGCCACGCCACGCTATGGAATCAGAGAGACTGGACACGTAGAGAGGTAGCTAGATATGCACAAGACATCCGACATCTGTTGTGCGGTCCACTGATGTCTACTAATAATCGTGAGACACGTTTGAAAATTATAAGCCCGTTGAGACACCGAGCTCGGCCTACCTTCGAGCGACGAGCCTCCTATGTACCTATATACTTCCTCTTGTCCAGGGATAGCGCAAGTTGTATTTAAAGTGTCCCACTGTTGACGGCACCTACTGTAGCCGCTACCACTCAGAGACACTAGTCAAACTGTTTGCAAGATGATATGAGCTAATGTCACAATTGCTCAAGTTCTCCCCGTTCCGCAGCGTTGTTTGATTCAAGCACCTTTCTTGATCACAAAACATGCCAGCGACATCTCTGAGAAACCAAAGCTCGCCAGTTGCTCTGATGCCTCCTTCTAGAGCTTCCGACAAACCTACCGTTGTTGCGATTATTGGCGTTGGCTATGTCGGAGAACATCTTATGGAAGTCTTCTCTTCCGCTTTCCAAATCATTGGATACGATGTGTCGCCTGCACGGATCGAGCATCTGCAGTGGAAACACTCAGGCCTTGAGCGCGTCAAGTTCTCAAACGATGAGAAGGACCTGAAAAATGCGTGTCACTTCCTTGTTTGCGTACCCACTACCTTGGGACTTAACGGCAAAGTCAATTCCTCACATGTCCGCAGCGCAATCAAGATGCTCTACCGCTATGTCAGTAATACATCTATCGTCGTGATAGAAAGCACTGTTGCAGTTGGCATGACGAGAGAGTTTCTTGGGCCGCTCGCAAGATCGCACGGTATTCTGGCTGGAATGTCACCAGAGGTAAGGAAATACTACAGACTGAGAACCGAAAGACGGGCTAACATTCATGCAGAGAATCGATCCCGGACGAGTTGAGCCCCCACCGAGAGCGATACCCAAAGTTGTTTCCGGTCTTGACGACATCACTCCAGGGTCATTGGATGCCATCACGCGATTGTATAGAAGCGTCTTCGACACTGTTATCCCGGTCAGCAAGCCGGAAGTGGCGGAGATGACGAAGCTGTACGAGAACTGCCAAAGAACGATCACCATCGCCTATGCAAACGAAATGGCAGACGCCTGCCAGGAGCTCGGGATTGATCCTTTCGAAGTCGCAAACACATCAGCCAGCAAGCCATTTGGCTACTTGCCCATGTATCCCTCACTTGGCATCGGCGGTCATTGCATTCCAGTCAATCCGGTTTACTTCATGTCAACTTGTAACCTCCCACTCCTCAAACAAGCTCACGAACGAATGGCGACGCGCCCGTCACGAATCGCCAGCCAGCTCCTCACATCGATACTGGAGGACGATCATCAGAAGCTTGGTGGAGCACATCGACCAAGCCTTCTCGTGGTTGGCGTAGGCTTTAAGGCTGGCCAGTCGGATCTTTCCCACTCCCCAGGCTTACAACTTCTCAAATTCATGCGACAATCAGGAGAGATAGATCTTTCGTTCTGCGATCCTTTTGTGCAACAAGACTCTATACCCGAGATCCCGAAACTGGATGAAAGCAGTTGGAAGCCAGAGGTCCTGAACACCTACAGCGCAATTGTAGTCGCTGTGAGACAGCCTGGGCTAGATTACGGTATGTTGACGGATTTGCCAGATGTGCGGATAGAGATCTGGCAAAGATGAGAGCAGGACGGTTTCCAGGGGAAGATCTGTTGGTTTCTAGTGAATACGGAGTCACGCCGCATTGGTGGAGTATTTTGCTGATCATAATCATGGGCGGGCGTTCGAGCGCAACATTTTCAGGGGCTAATTCATAGAATCATTCTAGAAGTCTAGTGCGTCATTTCCAAATAAAGAGATCTCGAAACCTTAAGTCGGGCCATTTGTGGCGTAATTACGCCTGCAGCGCCGGAACAAAGTTAGTTGGTGAACAACGCCTGCGCAAGCGCATCGTTGACACCGACCGTTATTTCAGCTCAAGCAAAGGCGCGAAACTCCTGTTTCCGTTAAGGATTAATACAAGAACGTCCGTCGATCCCTTCCCCGGCCAATTCGACATCTATTTCATCATGAGTACTGCGCTAGGCGTCTGGACGCCATTGAGCAACCCGGTGCCCGCTTTTGACCCATTCTACTACACTCCCTTGGGAGACATTTGCCCAATAGTGCAGCCACTGCTTCGCGTGGACAACCTCTGTGGAAGATGTGGTCCAGGAACTAACAGAAATTCCTGTGCGTATTGCTGCTCGACGGATGTACGTAGTCATGCGACTATTCTATCGACCGATCTCTAATCGAACAGGGATACCACATTGCAAATCCAGATTCCGGATTTTGCGTACCTGGGTACAGCAATGCATGCGATATCACACGATGGCCCCCAGGATTCAACACATCAGCCACTCCGCGGCCAAAATTCGGGAATGTTCCCTACGGACAGCTTTTCAAGAGCTGTACCGTGGAGGGCACACTGGCGCTCACGTATGATGACGGTCCTTGGATATACACCGCGGAGTTGCTGGATATCCTGAAGGCCAACGACGTTAAGGCAACTTTCTTCATCAGGACTGTCAATTTGTACAGAGACCTCGTCAAACACGACAGCGAGAGGTTTCCAGCTCTTATTAGAAGGATGTACAATGAAGGCCACCAAATTGCGGGACATACTTGGAGCCACATGGATCTGTCCAAAAAGCTCAACTCGCAACAACGCAAAGACGAGATGATAAAAGCAGAAATGGCGCTGAACGATGTTTTGGGCTTTATTCCGACATACATGCGCCCACCCTTCAATAGCTGCACGAAGGAAACTGGCTGCTGGGACGACATGGATGAGCTGGGTTACCATATAGTGAGTGCACAAGAAAGTTCCGCGCTAAGAAACTGGAGTAGATACTAACTCTGTTGTCAAAGTGTTCAAACGATATCGACGGCAGAGACTGGCAAGGGAATGCCACATATGCGGAAGAACAGTTTCTTGAGAAAATTCAAAGGAAAAACATCCATGGGACCCGGGCCTGGATGAGCTTATCACACGATACGCAGAAGATGACGGTACAGCGTCTTACCCAATTCTATATTGACAAAGCAAGGAAACATGGATACAAGTTGGTGACAGCAGGCGAGTGCTTAAACGATCCAGAAGAATTTTGGTATCGCGATACTTTAACAGGTGGACCGATGTACGACCTGCCCCCAAAAGGATCTTTAACATAAGATTGAACACGAAACGAATGTCGTTCTTCTCGACGTAAAAAAAACCAACGCTGCATCCTTGTACAGAAACTGCCTGTCCGGACAACTGACAGGTTCACTGCTCATCTTTTCAGGATCCATTGTTGTAAAGTTGCCGCATTGGCTTCGCGCGGACAAGGCAGCCTGGCAAGGCCTAGAACCTAGTTCAAGGTGAACGCCTCCCGAGGTTTGAACCTAGGGCGGGCAGCCAGGGGCGGTCCGTCCGCCTCCCAAACGTTGGAAGGAGTTCAGGAACCCAAGGCCGAGTCGTGGGAACTCTCTTTCGCATCTTATCTGCATTAAAATAGCCCCAATTACAAACCCACCTCACCCAATATTCGCAAGGCGCAGACCGCGCCGCACCTCGCATGAGAGGCTGTGTTCCACATTTTACGCCCGGCGCAAGGCCTCAAGCTAACCAACCAATCAGCGCGCCCCTCACGGCGCATTCAGCCTCTGCAAGGTTGTGTTTACGCGCCCGGGAATTTAGCAACGCGATGCTGAAGATGCGGCCCCATGTCTGGGCCTGCGGCGCGGGCATGTATATACTGTGAGATACCGTTTGTGTTGCGGGAAATATAATCTGCAGAAAGTGAAATACTATGAGTCCTGCGGATATGGCGGATGCACCGCAAGTCGTACCCCGGACGGACTACCCGGAGACGTCGTGGAAGTACGAGGCTGCTGTTCCAGAGTATCACGATAAATCGGCGCCGACCTATACGCAGACGGCTTACGTGCAGGAGGAAGCGCCTAGGAAGGATACCAGGATACTGGGACTGAGGCGCCGGACTTTTTGGATTATCGTTGTACTTGCGATTGTGGTGATTGGGGGAGGAGTTGTGGGCGCGAGTGTGGGAGGAACACTGGCTGTGAAGAGATCAGGGTATGCGATAAAAGAACTGGATCTGGAGGTGTATTTACTCATTGCAAAGCAGGAACAAATCTGAGCCAGATGCCGAATTGCTGAAGGCATCGCCGTCGCCTTCACCATCGGCGTCACCATCCCCGGTGCAATCAGAAAGCGCTTCATCAATCAATGCATTAACTGCGTCGCCCACGCAACCAGTCAACGTTGCATCGGCCTCAAGCACCGTCCCAGCAGTCGCATACGTGCCTCTAGACTTCACCCAAGTCAACACCATCAACATCGAGTGTCCGCCCAATGTATACGTCTCGGGTCAAGCATGGGGCAAAAATTACCGTTACACCTGCGAGAAGCGGAGGAGCGTAGGAATCGGTGGAATCGACGTTTCTTCATTCACGGCATATACATTCCAACAGTGCGTCGACGCGTGCAGCCAATGGAACGAAATGTCAACAAGTACGACGCCATGCAAAGCAGTGGTGATAGCGTCGGATTTGATGAGTCGACGCGGTACGGGAAATGGCGCGAACTGTTGGCTGAAGAGCTCGAGTGATTCGGACGATAAGGAGATGCCGTTGATGAACTCCTTTACGCTGATACAATGACGTTATTGAAGAGAAGGACGAGGGTGTAGGTGGTATGCATGTTTGGAACATAATTGAATAGAGTTGCCCTGCCCAACTTTAAATTATAGGTAGCCCACACTGGTGTTGTCGAATTGTTTTGGAGACCCAGAATGTCGGTATGCTGTGTCGCCGAGATACAGCAAATGAAACGACGTAGGCATATGCTCGAAGAGCCAAGCCACCTCAGGGCAATGTGATGCAAAGTATTTGCAGGGGAGGTTTTGGTACCCGCCTAACCAGCGGTAGATGAAGCCAGCCATGGGACGCTTCTCTCAATGAGACTACGACCATAGTTTCACAAAGCGCTACTACGCCTCGAGCCCCTTTTATAGCACTCCATGCATGTCTAGATCAAACGTATAATACATGAGAGAGTGGCAGCTTCGAGTGGTGCAACCGTACTGGAAACGTGCTATTCAAACAATGTCCTCGAGTGATCGTAGTCCTGGTCAAACCTGTGCTAAACTGAAGCCGGAGCGCATCATGCATGACGAAAGTAAGCTAAGAGCGCTCTTGGGGCGTAGATAAGCCATTTACTAACAGTCCTTAGTGTCTTCGAAGGTGCGATGATCGCGGTGAAGCTGGGGAAGACGCAGCGGGAAGCCCATGTTCATCGAAGACTGCTCCGGTCTCGGTCACCGTATTTCTGCAGCATTCTTGAAGACCGAAATGTCAAGACGTCGAGGGTAACTCTTTACGACATAGAGGCGGATGTGTTCTTCGCGATTTTTTCGTGGCTCTACGCAGACTGCTTCGTTCCACCGCGGCACGATGACTGGCTGAGTCTGTGCAAACTATGGCTTGCCGCCGAGAGGTTCCAGGTAATTCGCATCGGCAGGAGCTATATATGACTTTCAAGACTGACTGTACGCGTAAGGTTCCAGCATTGCAAAACAAAGTCTTCGAGGTATTCAGTTGCCGTCTGTATCAAAGAGAAGTCGATGGGCTGGATCTCGAAATATTCCATTATGTGTACGACAACACTGGACCAGGATCGATGCTTCGGAAAGTTTTTGCTCACATCGCCTTGTCGTATGGGAGGCAAGATGTGTTTGCGCAGATGAGGAAAGATATGCCGCCAGTATTCCATGCGGACTATGCGGCGCAACATGCCGACCGCGCACAGAAATGGGAGGAATAGGTCTCGATTGACGACTGGGACCTTACTGGGTTTCTCCTTCCAGAATTCGTTGTTACGCAAGGCGAGGATTCAGCAGAAGTCGAGACAGATACAGAGCAGGATCGCAGGAATTGGGAGAGACACGATGGTCCTGTGGATGAGAGAGACTTCAAAAGAAAGAGGACAAGGGAATAGTTATTATTGGGTCTTCCAAAACTTCTTTCAGCCAGATAGACATTGCCATGGGTGCGTGAAGGCGTAGAGCATTGACCCGGAAGTTGAGGGCATTTCCGTAAAGACATTCGATATTGGTTAAGCTTCCGCAGCATTTCGTACTTTCGCAAGTTGTCTTGCCAATTCTCTGAGCTTCACTTCTACGCTCGCGAGAGTTGATGTCTGTGGTGATGCTCCATTCGCTTCAGCTCTTCTTAGAATTTGCCGCGCTTGGTGTAGTTCACGTTGGCAGTCGGAGAGTCGAGTGAGCTGCTCTGATGCTGATAGTGTACTGCTGTTTTCAAGCTCGCTGGTCGTATCCATGTCCCAGTCCTCATCGTCGTTACTTTTACCCAGAAGCAGCGTGCTGATCCAGAGGCCAACATGGCCACGGAGATGTAGTAGACTAGCTTGCTTATCGAATGGTGGCGAAGCGGTGAGCTGATCAAGTCGTTCAGCGATTTCCCTTGCTCTAGCTAGCTCCTCGTTCCGGATAGCTTCCTCTTGCGCACGATCTTCGCCAGATCGACGTGTATCGCTGCCTATGCTGTCGTTTGACACACTGCGTGATCGCGGCCGTCTCTCCTGGTTTCTCGTTCTAGTCTGTTTGCTCTTCTCGCAAACTTCGTAGACCCAAAGTGAGAACATGGCTGGATAGAAGGTCCTCTCGTCAACGGCGTGAGGGGTAAGCTTGCGATATGGAAACTGGATGATGAAGCGTTCATAGTACTCTCTTGCTAGATCGAACCCTTCCTCGGAGAACATGTCCTGCTTTTTGGGTTGCTCATCTGTATTTGACATGTCGTTGCTGTCTGTGATACTATTGGGTGCTTTCCGGAGCAATATCTCGGCACCAATCCCCCAGCGTCCGTGGTTACGTGGATCGACAGGGTGACCTCCAGCAACGTGGGTCCGCAAAAGCATGCCCCACGCTCTTCCTGCGCGCTCATAATCACCTTCAAGCAAGCAACGGTGCATCAGAGTCGAAAGGACGTTGAGGTGAGTCTTCCTGAGTGAGGTCGCTTCATTTCGCTTATTTGTGGGTCTGTTCTTATACAGGGCATCAACGGCGTACAGACGCGCTGGCAGTTTCGCAATTTCTTCCTGTATTTGACTTACTCCATACCGTCCTTCAGTAGCCTTGACAGGCGCATGTGGAAATGGCGAAGGAGGCACATCGGACCCATCGTCAGGCAAAAGACCTGCGACACGCAGCTGAGCTATCTCTGTGGACGCATGTGAGGCGTATGATTGGGCTCTCGAAGCGGAATTTGAAGTCGCCTCAGGCTCAGGACTGGATGAGTCATCGGATGCGTCTCCACGCCTGCGCTTCCTGAGTCTCCGGTACTGGTTCTCGCGTAGGGTGTGAGTTGTTTGCTGATTGCTGTTCAGCTGCGTGGTGAAGTATTGCATGGCCGGCTATAGCAGAAGTCCTCGACGGCGCGCTGATGTCGAATAGTTCCCTCGAAATCTCTCGATGAGTCATCAACAGGCATTGCACTGGCGGTGATCGTGCTCCGGGCAGCACGTGCTGTGCGTTTTTTGTAGTCTGGTGTTTCACCGTCAAGTACAGGCAGGCCGTTGTAAAGTGCAAGGCTTGTTCTAGATGGCGTTAGCGTCATTCCTAAACAGGTTGGCTCGGCAAGCGCGACATGCATCACTGCCGCCGACTTCACCACTCTGGCCGCCAGCCTTCAACGCTCCTACACTCCCTTTCCTTTACCACCTATTCTTCTCGAGGCGCTCCTTCCTTGCAGAAGGCCCTCACGATATGGGGCAGGTTAACTCGACCGAAGGCGCCTCGGACCCGCGTCTCCGCCGAATAGCCCGGCCGACATCATGGGCGCCTTCGCTGCTGAATCGCACGCCTCACGCTGAGAGTGACCATGTACCCGAGCTGGTGAATATAGCGCATGGCCGTTCGAGCCCAGCTTCGCCACGAAGAAACCCTCTACGTCGCCTGTCTTCGCTGTATGGGCGGCAAGATGCTGGCTCATCAAGCCGCAATGACACGCCGCCCACCCGTCCCCGGACCAGACTATCGCGGGCACGCTCGTCCCTAAGCTCCATGACCGATTTCCTGCACAGTCGACCCTCTCTTAGCTCACGCAGGACAGAGCCGACTTACCATGTTGGTGCACACGCAAGCGGCTCCGACCCGCGATCTGCCCTGAGACACAGCACCAGTGACAACGGGTCCTTCCTCCCGAGGGTGCAGATACCCGAGCTCGAGCTTGATTTTGATGGTCTCCTGCACAGTACCTCGAGCGCAGAGCGTCCGGAAACGCATCGACCGCGACCGATGGGGCCTCTGAGTCCACTGCGACGAGATGGAAGGGCGC
The DNA here is from genome assembly GCA_022559985.1 of Parastagonospora avenae f. sp. tritici 18332-5. Classification (NCBI taxonomy): domain Eukaryota; kingdom Fungi; phylum Ascomycota; class Dothideomycetes; order Pleosporales; family Phaeosphaeriaceae; genus Parastagonospora; species Parastagonospora avenae. Next base: position 249,927 of record JAFJTR010000013.1, read on the forward strand.
TGTCCATGATCCCCTCGCAGCGGCGGCTACGCAACATGATAAGCCCTTCACGAAGGCGGCGGTCGATATGGGGTGAAGAGGACCACATGGAGAACATCGAGCGGCTGAGGCGGGGAGAGGACCAAGCTGACGTTTTGTCGAGATTGCTCTCGCTTGCCGCAGCGGCTACGGCAGCCTCGTTGGTGGGCGAAGACAATCCAGCAGCGACGCGAGACGGTACCTTTGACACATTCCTGCAGTCACTGCAGAATGGAAGTATAGCATCGGCGCTGCGGAATAACGAAGGCGGAGACAGCGGTGACAGTGCGGGAGGAAATCAGCAACCTCTCAATTTCTTCAGGATGTTCCGATTTGGAAGCAGCACAGACGGCAGCAGGAATAGCAGAGGAGGCAGTCGTGGAAGTGCCTCTGGGTCTGCTCGTCAGGATGGCGAAGAGGATGGCGAGGGTAGAATGGTGCCCATCATTATCGTTGGCATTAGGTCTATCAACCCGGGCACCAGCACCGGGCAGGACGATAGCAACATCCCGCCCTTCATTGATGCACTTTCTAGCTTTCCAACGCCCCCGATTTCTCCAGGCGACAACGGCAACATCTTGCGACCTCCACAGAACGGCACCCGATTTAGCCACCGCAGACGCGCCTCCATGGGCGGCTTCAATTTCCCCTCCAACTACGACAGTCAGAGACATCACCGTGCGCACAATAACAGCGATAGGCAGCGGCCATGGTCGTCTTTTACTGAATCACCTCCAGGTCCGCTCCCTCCTCCTTCCACACCGGCCACGAGTTTCGGGCTGTCGACCGAGCCGTCTGGAGCCACTACACCTGCGACATCGACCTCGCCCCCATCTCCTACAATACAGTCAGCTGCACCATCGCGGCGTGGTAGTTTTGTGCGAAGAGCTGCGACTCCCGCTCTGGCCCCAACTGCTGAAGAACCACAACCGCAGCAGCGGAATCCTCGCCAACGTCGCATGAGCGAATCTGATTTCACAAGATATGGTGCTGGTGCTCCACGGCGAAGAGGTGTTGTTGAACCCGACAACAATCCTGGAGAGGGTTCGAGGAGCTGGATCATCTATGTGTTGGGTGGCAGCTATCCTGAGAACCATCCCATCCTCACCACGCCAAGTTTGTTCACGGACTCCCCGACGTACGAAGATATGATGCTACTTTCATCTATATTGGGCCCTGCAAAGCCCCCGGTCGCGAGTGAAGAAGACGTTGCATCTGCGCCTGGTCTGTTCAGGATACGCAACATAGCGGGGATACTCATGGCCGAGGCCGTGGATGGTGAGGAGACCGTAAGCCTCGCGACCGATGCACGCTGCCTGGTGTGTCTATGCGATTTCGAGACGGATGAGGAAGCGAGGAAACTGGTCAAGTGTGAACATTTGTTCCATAAGATTTGCATCGATCAAGTAAGTCAGAGGATGCCTGCGTTGACCAAAATGCCGTACTAATACGTCCTAGTGGCTCACTACCGGTCGCAACTCGTGTCCTCTGTGCAGAGGGCAAGGCGTTGACGAGAAAGACAAAGATGAATCCGAGGCAGCTGACCTTGCCGGTGCATCTTCTGCACAAGCAGCAGCATGATTCCACTCTCACGTCCCAACATGATGAAACAGCAGATTTCTCCTGCAGCCCTTCTTCATATATACCCCGTTTCTTGTTTCATTGGAGACGTCCCACTCATTGGATATGCAAAGTTATCAAGTCATTTTTTTCATCTCGTCGGTCAGTTCGTCGGCGGTTTCATTATCGATCTTGGAGTATTTGGGCGTCATTTTGTTATCGAATCCAGCGCTGGCATTGTATGGGCGGCATCGAGGAAAGTGCGTGGGACATTAGGTGGACTCTATCCTGGGACAGCATATCTACGACTCTACGAATATTCCCTGTGTATATGATTATGCGCGAGGCCGGATCTGGTGGTTACTCCTGGAATATGGCTTTACGGCTCTGTCGCCGCGGAGGACTGGCATAATGACAAAGACACATTCACATTTCGTTGATCAGTGCACAAAAATGTCCTGAGATGATTGAGGCCGTCGGCGTATAAGATACGACGTACGTACAAGTTTGATCCCTGAATCTCGCCGTTGATGTACTGTCTGGGTAAGAGCGCCGGAGGATTCTCCCAAGGGTGCGCATTTCTGCCGCCCGCTGCAGGGTATTGCGTGATGCTGCGTTCCCAGCGTACCGGAACAATTTGCCGCGTCTTGCTCTTGCGCGCGAGTAGATCTGACGGGCTTGGATATTCCTGTGTTTGTCGGTATTGCCGAGCATATTGGAGGTCGTCGGAGATTGCTGGCGGGAGCGTTGTGCTTGTTTGTATATAGAACACGGATGCGTGATAAGACAATGCCATGTCGGTCAGCTTACTGGCAGTAGTGGCCGTGTTCTCCTGGTTTTGAGCGGGCTGACATGATGTGGGAGGGAGAGAGGGAAGGAACCATCGCAGCAACGCTAGCGTTCCGGTAAATTCCTCGTGAGGTTTCCGCTTTTCTCACATCAACGATGCTTCACCACCTGCTGCATTGCCAGGACTCGACTCAAATCGTCCCAATTCGCGCCGGCCGTATGTTGCGAGACCGAGCCCGTTTGACCGAACCCGAAGAAACAGACTGAGGCTATGATCCACATTCTTCGAGATTGCCTGGAGTACCATCCAGGCCGTTCATGCTCACCGGCCTCCTTGGCTTCCCTCACGCCGCAAGCTAACGCGGACTATGTTGCGACCGCGGGCTGACGACGAGCTTACCTTTGTTGGACGAGCAGCGCGAGAGTGACTTGGAGGTCTCATGTTTACGCCACACGCGCTGCTTGAGCCGTTGTCTTACACGCTATGTCACATCGAAGACCTGCTCGCGATGCCGCAAGGTGCATTCCAGCACAAAACAACATGCGAGGACAGCCAGTCAGGATGCGTCTTGGAACGCAATATCAGCAAGGCGTCACACGCTCAATTATGGTTCACTATCGAAACATTGCCCCACCCCTGCAATGCTTTATCAGAGGGAGTAGGTTGCACAGGCACAAGAGCACCTGCAGGTTGGCTAGAGCAGGAGTTTCAACCTCAGACTCACCGTTCCAAGCCCCGATCCCGCGGAAGGTATCAACCCTGCGATCCACACGTGGGCCCCATTACGACGGAAAGGCTGCATCCTGGAAATGCCTTCGTGCTGCCTGATCTTGGGCCGCCGATGAGCAAGCATGTCCAGCGACAACCCCACACGCTAGGTCTTTCGTCGCGCTTCAGCTCCGTGGGGCATCATTGTCCAATCGCAGGTTGCCTACATATGCAAGCCACCCAGCCTTCGACGGTCCGCTGTCGGCCTGTTGCTGGAGACTGCGTTGAGGATCCCGCATCATCTACGAGAATGCCGAAGTTGAAGGTTTCGTCAGACGTAGTACAACATGTCTCGAATTCGCCAACATCAGGAAATATGCAGAGTGGTCTAGAGGGCGGCATGCTGTGTGTGCCCATCTACGCCAGGTGTACGATCTATGACCCGCATGACGTACAGAACTGCACAATCTGCCGCTACATGGAACGTCCACCACTCAGCTATCTCCTGGAGTGAGATCACAGCAGCCCTGTCTCTCGTGCCTGAACAAGGCAGCACACAAAGTTTGTACAACTCAGGTCTCACTACTTGTCAGGACCTTGCCGTCGATGACGGTGAGAATGTATCCACCTTGGTACTGTGATAACTCGACACAGCACAGCTCTGTCGAATGCTGTCAGCGACGGTGGTTTGAGCACCATACAGTGAATGTACGACAGATATGTGTTTCGCCTACTCACCAGCACCCGGCTCACTCATGCATGGAATCGCGCTGCCTAACTCTAGGTATGTCAGATTGTACACCAATGCACCCCTCATATACGTGCGCCAGGTTATTCGCGTTATGCAGTTACTACGAATATTTCCGCGCCGTGCCGATATCACATCGGTGTGCAGAAGCAGCCATGGGAATGCAGTTTCCTAAGGGCTACTGTACCATGGTCACGGGAAAAGGGCTAGGAGGGCTGATGAGCCTTGAGCAGTCCGAACTGGCTAGCACATGCCTTCGCGGCTTTCTCGAACCTAGGCTTTTCTTCTCCCGCGAGTCCCGATGTTGACTCAGTCATGAAGCTGCTGTGGGTAGGGTGGCTGGCTAAATGCGGCCGGTCCAGCTAGCCGTCTTTGGCATTTGGTATGGCGATTATGATCCTGCGAGCAGGCACTCAAGTGAGGCTTCAGAGTTTACAAAGTGCACCCAGACAATATCGTGCACCGGAGCAAGAGCCGTTTTCGGAGCGCACATTGACAGGATCCCAAGCCTATAGATGCCTATATTCAACGGCGCCTTCATCCATTTTCGAGTAAGGGCACTCGAACGTGGCGCTTTCAAGTACGAGCACTAGCTCTGTAATGCCGCTTTCAGCGCCACGACCTCTTTCGCCGTGCACGTCATTCGCTGATGCTGGCGTGCGTACGAGTGCCTCGCTGAACGCCCCACCCACCCTCACCTGCACGAATGCTGTGCGAATTGTGCGGGTCCGGCGCACATCATCTCCGACTGCTGTCACTTTCTACTGGCGCCGGGATCCACTGCAGCAAAACCGATCAGCTCGAATTGGGCCATCGATTGCAAATGGAAAGCCTCTTTGACAAGCAGGCCTGCACGCATAAAGATGTTGACAGGTGGGATCAGCCACTGGGATCTGTCCAGCCGTGGCCGTAGACGGCAGGCTGGAGCGAGGGTTCCGGGGATCAGGCCGTCTATCGCTCCCTAGGCCTCCTTGTCCATGTACTCCATGTCAAATAGTCACAGTGCTGAGTGGACCAGTTCGCACGGTGTCTATGGGTGTCCAGGAACCGTACCAAAGCGCGCATCTTGGGTTGAGCCAATCCACCAAGACGCGGAAAGCGGAAACGTCCACCAGGCGCACGGCCGCATAGGCCTCGAAGCCTGAAGGTCAAACGCACCAGCTTGCTTTTTCACCATCTCTGCACCCCGGCCGCCACTGCAGACGTCTGATGAACATCCAGACTGTACGTTCCTGGCACCCAGCATTGTGCCTTTGTCCGAGCTTCACGGATGGCTTCCGTCACGGGCTAGTTCTCACACAACCTTAATTGCGGCTGCCGTGCTCCTTTCCCAACGTCGTCCAGTTTCAAGCTGCCACTGCACCTGCCTTCAACGTCAGCACTGTGTTGCGCCGCGCATCCACCTTGCTCCGTAGGAGCTGGAGTGTCGAGACTCGATCGCGCATTTATAGCCGCTTGGTTGCGGTGCTAGCAAGGGGCCCAGCACCCGCCGGATCCAAGTGCATAATCTCAAGTGCTGCCTCAGCCGAAACATTCGATCATAATTTAGAGACCTTCAAGTTCGCCGTCAGACCCCTACCTACAGCTTGCTGTTCCTGATCCCCTGTTGCGGAGCCATTGTCAAACACGGCCGATCGACCTAGACCCCCTGCACCCCGGGATCTGAATGACGTTGATCACACCGGCGTGCCTTCCGTCACCATCAACTATCAGTAACTTCCCATCTTTGCGCCTACCTCTACCACGACTGCAGTCATGTCTGGATACTATCCGAGCCACAATATTCCGCCTCAATACTACAATGTCGATCCAAATGCGACCCCGAACCCGAACATTCAACATGCCCCACCCATCATGATGGCGCAGAGCTCTTACGCACCAGGACTCCCAGATAACCCGTTTCATCCTGGGATGACTGGACCTTTTGTGCAATATCAAGATTCTCATCTACAGCCAACTTATGCGGATCAATACGACGACATTCCAGGCGCACTAGGAGCGGCGCAAAGTGCAAATGCGCGCGCACGAAGACGGCCAATTCCTGGCGAGCAAGTCAAGCATCGCAGAACACGGAGCGGTTGCTTCACCTGTAGGCAGCGAAGGGTCAAGGTAATACTGCCTCTCTAGTTGCCCGTCCGTCAGGCTAACGTGACCATAGTGTGACGAAAACCATCCCATTTGTGAGCGTAAGTGACTTTCTTGCGCTCTGAGGTTTGTTACGTTCTGACATTGTAACCACAGGATGCCGTAAAGGAAACCGTGAGTGCATATATCCAGATACACAGTCGGCGCAGAAGACGTCCCGTAATGGGTCGAAGACGGGCAAGCCAAATGACACGGAGAGCGCCTCTTCACCTGAGGACCACGATGAAGATGATAAGGAGCGTCTGCCCGCCATCCACGATGAGGACGAAGAGTACTATGATTATGATGATGGGGTCATGTCGGGAAGTCAAGATTTACGCGATTCCTCTCACACTCCTGGATCAGTCCTAGAACAAAGTGCATCGCCGTCTACTGAGGCTTCTTCGACAGTACCTCCCACCATACGGCCTTCGCTCTCGCGTAAAGGTAGCATGCAGACAACAAAACTTGTGTCGCAAGTACCCTCGAAGAACAATCCATCGAAAACACTGGACGTCCAATTCTATCTCGAGTACTTTCGCAAACACATCACCATCCACCATTACTCGCTAAAACGAGACACGCACGACTTCTTGAAAGGCGACTTTCTCGCACAAGCGATGAAATTCGAGCCGTTAAAATATGCCGTAGCTGGTTACGCTGCCTACTTCCACACGCTGTCCCAGCCAGACGGACGCATGTCCACATTCCTCCACTTCTACAACGAATCGGTCTCGAGACTGAGATCTACCATCACAAAAAACAAGAAGCAAGGTCTTGCAACCTTCCTGACTATTCTGCAGCTAGCTAGCATCGAGGTGAGCGTTTTCCTAGAGACTTCTGCCAAACAATGCTAATGCACACAACAGGAGATGCTCGGAGACTGGGTAAATCTTATGGGCCATCAGAAAGCTGCGTTCGACATGCTCACCCGACTGTACACTCCAGGAAGCATTACCCAGTCCGACTTTCTGCTTAAGGTTAGCCTGTGGTATATCAGATTCGACCTCTTTGTCGGCTTTCAATCCGGGGGTGAGGCTGTACTCGGCAAGGACTGGTACGAAGCAGTGCATAAGTGCTACGTGCAGAAAGTTTGCGATAATCCTGATGACGTCGGATTCAAATACGAGGAACGCTTTGCATTCTCACGGCTAGTAGCCAAAGAATCCAATGATCTCTTTGCACGGACACAGAAGGGGTTGATCAGCCCACAAGATTTCAAGGCGCAACTACCTGTAATGCGGAATAAAGTGGAAAACCTCTGGTCCAACCTTCCCCCTGAACTACTCGATCCAGAATACAAAGTCAACGACATGCCAGGGGAACCGAATCCCGAGGACATAGTCAACCCTTACGAACCGGGGATTATCTGGAAAGACCATCTATACTACTCGAATCTCATGAAGCTAGACATTAGTGGCATCGTGTTCATGTTCGCTATATCAGAGGCCATGGCTTTACGAAAGCCGTTCAGTCCGGAGACAACAAAGGAGGCATTTGAAGCAGCGCAGATGTTCGAAGCAATCTGTTTATATCCTGGATCGCCAAAGGGGATACTAATTGAGGCACAAGTGAGCTTCGCTATTGCGTTTCTTTTCCTACCGAAGGATCAGAAGACGAATGACTGGTGTAAGCGGACTTTTGCCAAAATCGAAGCATCCGGGTAAGTCACTATCTACATGCAGCACTGAAGGGATGCTCAAGGTTATCGAACCTTTGACAATCGCATCATCCAGGCAGCGTCCAACCAATGAGACTAACGAATTTCGACAGGTACATATACTCTGACGTCCTCCGCAACCGCATGCTCGAATCAATGGGAGCCGGCCCATCCGATTGGTGGTTCCCCAACGACGAAGGCTGTCCACCCATCATCCGGTCCATCAAGGACTTCATCAAAGACCGAACATCAATGCCCAAGGACCCAGTATCGGACGACCTACGGGAAATGAGGGGCATCTTCAACTCCCTGACTATTTCCGACTCGCCTTCCTCGGACACAATGACGCTGACCAGCGCAGACGGTGGCCTGGCCGTCATGGCAGGCGGGTCGCCAGATTGGTCGTCGAGCTACAGCGGCGATCGCAAGTCGTCGACCGCAACGACGCATGGTTCGCAGTACTCTGGCCAATAGCAGGAATCGCAACGGTTGGACAGCATGACACGTCGATCCCCGGACGACGCAGCGCAGCGTTCAATCTGAAACCACTCTACTCGAGGCTTTCAGCCCTGCTGCGCCCACTAGTCCTGGCAGACAAGCTTCCGAAAGGCGTTTGGTGCGCCGTTGATGGAGTGGCGCGCTGCATACAGATGCACGACAGAACACGCTGGTGCTACATTCATGCAGCAGACTTTGTTCAAACGGGTAGATTGGAGCGAGGCGCGGATCTCGATGCAGGCCGACGGGAAAGGCACGCATACGCATGTAAGGGATACACAGTTTGGAAGGATTTTTGGAAGAGCAGCTTTGGCTAGAAGAAGGATATACCCCCCTTTGCAATACACGGTCACGGCGCAAACACGGGTTAAGGTTGGTGGGACAGAGTGAAGGAGGGGGCCTTGGAATGAGGCTTCGTTGTGCTTGCCTTGCATGCGGATGGGAGTCTAGATGCGTGTGCGATGTTTGGAGTTGCAAAATATACCCTCATTTCTACGTGATTGCAGGATCTCTGTGCGACGGGTGTGTTTGGCGCGGCGTGATGGGGGGGGGGGGGGGGGAGTCACATGTTCAAAGATGGAATGGCAGACTGCTTGATGTGATGTGACTCACTGAGACATTTGGCATGTTTCATGTACTGGCATGTTTGACAGAGTAAGAGTCGCTTCTCGGTGGGCTTACATGGCGGGTACACAAGCCAACGCATTGAGTAGGTCGGGCTCGACGTTGCTCTACGTGTTTGCGGTAGAGTGGTGTATGCTGTGGCGTAGATGTGGAGAATGAATACCCACCAAACTTTCACGGAACAAACATCTCGCATGTCTTGAAGTGCTTGTGATACTCGAATCGATAAGACCGTGTAGGTATACTGACTCCCATGCGGGGCAACTGATATAGTCTCGATTGACAGTGTCAAACGCGGATTTGAGGACTTGCTGTGATAAATTGACTCCCTTTTCATCTTGCGAAAATCGTTGAACGGACATTAATACTCAAGCATAACTATCTGAGGCGATGCTGATTGCCGCTACGAGAGTGAGGACTTGTTGTAACAAGTGTCGGAGGATTGTGAGCAAAATTTGGGAAATTGCATTGATCTGCTAGGTGCACTCTGCTCATGATGGAGAGCGATGGACATTTCGTTCGGGAGTGAGGCAGTCAATATCACATCAAGAAGTGTCTGAGTCGAAGCGTGGGCAGCACATGTCCAGGGTCCAGGTCCAAGCGTTGGAGGTGCCCGAATTAGAGTCGCAGGTGCGTGCGCGGGTTCAACAAGCTCCCCAGGCACGAACATCCATTTACGACGACAGAACCGACGCCGAAACACGAACCCGCCGCGAAACAAGTCAACTCGAACACGCAACCATGGAAAATCTTGGGAAAATCTCGGCTTTTGGCAAGAACATCTCGTACGTGTGGCTTGGAGTTGTTCAGAGGGCATGCGCAGGTCAAGATATGCTGACGTTGCTTCCGCAGTGCCTCGTTCACACCCTGGGCTGCCAGGACGCAGCAGTATGTCAAGGAGCAGGTCGGCAATGTCGAGGATAAGGTGCGCAGACTCCAGAGCCTCTGCTGGGCGCTATCGAGTGCCCGTCTGCTCTGTTCCCCTCGGGCATGGACCCTGACATTGATACGCCCGCATGACAGACCCAACTCCCTCCCGACTACATCGAGCTCGAGAAGCGCGTGGATGCGCTGAAGAAGGTGCACACAAGCATGCTCCAGGTCACGTACGACGCAGCAATACCCCCTCGAGTCTATACTGCCACCGCCTAACACTCCCCCACAGCTCGCAATACGCCAACGAAGCCTACGACTACCCAGCCAACATCCGCGAGTCCGTCACCGACCTCGGCCGCACCGTCTCGGAGAAAGTCAACCTCCTCTCCAACGCCACCTCGCCCGCCGAAGCCCAAGCCGCCCTCGTCGCCCCGCCCTCCGCAAAGCCCCAGCCCAAGACCTTCAGCCATGCCGTCGCCCGCACCGCCCTCAACGCCTCGCACATGCTCACCTCGGAGCAGACGGGCTCCAGCGAAGACCCGCTCGCCACGGCCCTGGAGAAGTACGCCATTGCCAGCGAGAAGGTCGGCGAGGCCCGTCTTGCGCAGGACGCCCAGATCCAGAGCCGCTTCCTCGCCGGCTGGAGTACCACGCTCAACACCAATATCCAGTTCGCCACGCGCGCGCGCAAGAATGTCGAGAACTCGAGACTGAGTCTTGATGCGACCAAGGCGAGTGCCAAGGGCCCTGCGTTCGTGCTGCCTGGCCAGCCGGGACGCAAGGACCTGTCTGAGGAGGAGCTGAGCGAGGAGGCGCGTGCGAAGATTGAACAGGCCGAGGACGAGTTTGTCGGACAGACTGAGGAGGCGGTGGGTGTGATGAAGAATGTGAGTCACTCATACCTTATCACTTCGAACATTGAACTTCAGATTGCTGACGATACGAGGTCCTCGACACCCCCGAGCCGCTCCGCAACCTCGCCGACCTCATCGCCGCCCAGCTCGAGTACCACAAGAAGGCGTACGAGATTCTGTCCGAACTGGCGCCCGTCGTGGACCAGTTGCAGGTCGAACAGGAGGTGCGTAGACACCAGTCTGCTGATGACTTTTAGCTTGCGTTTGCGATTGTTTGTTTGTTTGAGCTTTGTACCCCTTTTTTCGGGGACGTGAGAAACTGATGCGGCACAGGCTAGCTACCGCAAGGCGAGGGAGGAGATGTAGACGGACAGCTCTACCAGCAGGACCTAGGTGGACATGTGCAGGAAAGAACGGGTTGGAATGAAGTTTGGCACCGGTGGCCGTCACTTCTGAGAGTTTGGATGGCGTAGGATTCTCATAGTCGAACAATTCGCTAGACCTTATCCTCTTTGCCTTCCCTCTTCTCTCCATCCACACACATTACCCCGCTCTCATCCCTAAACCCCCTCGCCTGCCCCCGCGCAAGCTCCTCAACCCCCCCTTTTCCTTCCCCCCCTTCGTCTTCTGGTATATACCCCCTCACCACCCCCTCCACATACGCCCCTGGCACCCCACACCCCACCGCATCCTCAATCCCGCGATTCATACGATAGATATATTCCTCGCGTGGTGTGCCGGGCGAAGTGCGCTGCCGGTCGATGTAGATGAGCATATCGCGCCTGTCTGTCATTGAGCGGGTTACGTCTATCTTTGTATGCGGCGAATTAGCGTGCCAGAATTCGCAGGGTAGATATTCCTTGGTATACGCGACGGGCACGCCTTCGTTTTTGTCGAGTTGGGATTCGTCGGCGGGAGAGAGGGTGTAGACCATGCCCCATACCTCATCCTCTTCCCCCTCAGAGGAAGCATTCTTGCTTTCAACGACGTTCGCGTATCCCCGCGTGGTGATGAGCCATTTGTATCCCGGGAGACGCGCGAGACCGATGTACTGTGAGGACGGGCAGCGGAGGTGCATTTGGTGCAGCCACAGGTTGGAGCCGTAGGCGAAGTAGATTGTAGGGGTTGAGGGGGACATTGGGGATTGGAAGGGGGAGGAGAGGATTGCAGGGATGAGGGTGAAGAGGATAGGGAGGTGCATTTACTGTGAAGATGCGGGACAGGCAAGGGATTGGTCAAGACGATGAATTGCGTCGGAAGTGTTTGGAAGCTGTATCCGATAGGTCGGTCGAGGTGGGTGGTTTACTCCTCCTGTGTCGTGTCCTGAGTCCAAGGGAGATTGTGACCGTGGTTTGCTGGGCCAGGTAGACGTGGACTTTGTAGCAAACTGGTGTTGAGGTGGCGGGAGATCTGACTGATCCAGCTTCCTTGATCGTTTGGATCGTTCCAGTAGGTTGCTTTGTCAGTCGTTTTCGTCAGACGTATTCAACTTGTTCTAGATGGTCTGGTTTTGAGGGTCGATTTCGCTTTACAAGTGATTCTTAGCGTATAGACGAGACTGTTTGCGATCGATTGTTTTCATTTGAAGGTTGGATGAGGGTTCGTTGTCTAGAGTGTTGAACAGTGTGTGAAGCGTTGTCCGATGCTGGCTAGTGTACGCGGGGCATGCCTAGGTGTGGTCGAATACTGACATCAGCTGGCCCTGATACAATTGATGGATATGGTGGCAATCAGTCGGTCCTAATGGGTGTTGAGACCACTATTCTGTGGTAGTGGGTGCTCAATCTGCGTGTTCAAGTCGTGTGAGATGAATGTGAAAAGTCCAACTAGACTACATCGGGCACTGGTACGCTAGCGGATTACGTCATGCACAGCTCTCTCTACTCCTTTGCTCTGGTACCGATATGCAGGGTCTTAGCTTCGAACCTATCTATCCCTAAGATATAATTTCACATTTTGTTCCTTTTTTGAATATATCTGAGTAGGTGTTGCGCGCAGCTGACATTTTCCAAGCCCACTCACAGATTCTGTAGGTCATCCTGACTCACCATCTCAAACATTCAACCAACCATTTCGAGAGGGCACGGAAAGCTTTAGTTTTCCAGTCGTCCTAAAGTCCTACCAAAAGTATGCCATACTCGCACCACAGTCACTCTGGTCAGTTTTGCGGTCATGCCAAAGACACCCTCGAAGAGGTCGTCCAGGCTGCTATTGCGAAAGGCTTCCACAGCTTTGCGCTGACCGAACACATACCACGTCCCTACGAGGATTTCTATCCGGAAGAAGTGAGTCTGCCCTATCAACCAGCTTGCGTAACGCAACCCCTGATTACTCACACATTTGCAGACAAATAGCCACACAGAAGAGTCCTTGGTCAAGCTGTTCGATGACTTCTATGCGGAAGCGCAACGGCTACGTGACGTTTATGCAGGCAGAATTCAGATATTAATCGGCTTTGAGTCCGAGTACATTCGGCCATCGACGCTGCAAATCGTGCAAGGTCTGCTTGACAAGTACACGTTCGACTTTTTCATGGGATCTCTTCACCACACACACACCATCCCAATCGACTTTGACCGAGCGATGTACGAACAAGCTCGGTCCAAGGCAGGTGGTACGGATGAAAAGCTGTTCGAAGACTACTTCGACTCGCAGTATGAGATGCTCCGGGCCCTGCAACCTCCGGTGGTAGGCCATTTCGATCTCATACGCCTGCTGAGCGATCACCGCGATGCCGAGTTCAAGGACATGAATCGTGTGTGGGGTAAAGTTCGACGCAATCTGGAATATGTAGCGTCTTATGGTGGCCGACTTGAACTGAACTCTTCAGGGCTGAGGAAGGGACTCGCCGAGCCGTATCCATGTCTTCCCATATGCCAGGTTCGTCACACCGCTTGTGCAGCGTGCAGCTGAAGTTCGAGTCATTGACAATACATGACAGTTGTTCCTGCAAATGGGAGGATCTTTCGTCATGTCCGATGACAGTCATGGGATCGAGCAGATTGGGACTAACTACAGCAGATTGCTAGCCTTCATTCAAAAAGCTGGCATCGAAGAAATTCACTACATCGACCCAAGCGGCGCGCGGAACGATGCCCGCTTCCCCAGCGCAGGTTTCACCAGCATTGCAACAAGCAAATTAGCTGCCTCACCATTTTGGGCGGATAAGCAGTGATGGAGAAACACCGGTGGACGAAGCCGTGGGTGTATCCAACATGCACGATTGCTGCACGCTATTCATATCTCGGCTTTTTGCTCGGATGTTCTTAAGCGATCGTGCAACCACATTATCGCACAAACCACGCGTTAGTGGCTGCAGCATGCATACGAAAGCTCAATGAACAACGTTTTCTAGCCATTTCCGTACTTGAGGTTGTTTGGGCTAGGTTGCGTCTCGTCAAAAGCAGAAAGTGCAAGGTCCGACTATGATCAGGTGGCTTCAAGTGCGTGGGCGTGGGGGAGGTTGTCATCCGCCTCAAGCGCAGAGACTTTAACCAAAGCGGCCTGATTCGGTCCCAAACCATTTCGCCGGGAGCCCTCGATCACGGTACAGGGCCAACGATCGCTTCCATGGCCCAGCGCTGTCGTGTGCAAAGCACAATGGTTTTGAACCTTGCGCATCCGGCAGCTTCCCCTTTTGAACTGGCGATCAACATTCGAACACATGCTTATCCAGGGATTTTCCTTTGGCGCTCCAGGCACGACAGCCCTTCTTTCCGTAGTTTTCGCGAAAAGTGCCCTTATGATTGCCGTATGTGGGTCTGATATAGTTCGGATGCCGGGCCCTATCCCGCTGCGCTGCTGATTGGACTCGCACATTAGCATGTTGAAGAAGGTTATGTCCGGGTTCTTGGATCCACTTCTTGCTAGGCGGCCACTGGACGTTGAAGAACGCGTGAAGTGGAGTGTAACGCGGTGAGACGAGAGAACATCATGATGACGAGAAAGTTTGGTGCTCAGAGGTACAGTCCCTCCACTAGGCCGTGTATGCCGGTATCCGTACACAGAAGCGATTGCCCTATGTGCTCATGCACCACAGGCTCGGATCACACCTGCATTATGATACGCGTTTGTTTTGCTTCGATTAGCTGTCATAATCGTAGACCCTTTCATTGATCAGGGTCCGGCCAGGCTTAGGGAATACGTGCTTTTAAAGTCATCCACCTAGCGGCGCCACCAAGGATATTGAGTTCAGGCAAGAAGGTTGGGCTGGGCGACGAATGTACCCCTCCGTAAGCACGTTGCCGAGGACATCACGCAGACCGGAAGGATCGCCAAAAGTGAATCTGCCAAGACCCGTGTCAAGGAGCACCGCATCGGATGTCGTGAAGCTATCCACATCGGAGTTTTTGTCGCGTCCTGGTATCCTCTAAAATCCACATTTTAGGACTTGTACCACGCTTGACGAAAAGAGTCCAGAAGCTGGCATTTTCTACACGTGGTTAATGCAGATTATGGGTTCCTAGGTGTCGTGGGAAATTACGTCTACGTAATTTCAAGACTTCATCCTCTGCGCATCGCGAGCTCAACCACCACTACCCGGCTCACATACCCCGCGTGCCTGTCTCGTAAAGGCCCGTTTATTCAATGTTGCTACGACTCGGAGTGAGTAAGACACCGGACAAATCAAACAAATTTCGTGAGCCGATGTGAGCGCCGCCGCCGCAAAGGGGCAATTGACAGTTTTAGTACGTCTCGGTAGTCGCGGGAGACTTACGAACGAACGGACCCACCCATATGTCAAAGGTGGAGCCAATCGCAAGCCTGCTAGGATTGTTGCTTATGCTGGAATGGCTAGACCGCACCTCCTTCTGTAGCCAGAACTACCTAAGGATCGGGCAGGATTCCCCGAGTGACGGACGGCTCTTAAGGTTGATGTGGCACGTCTCTTGCAGTGTCCACTCAGCAAATGATGCGGGACACCATCCGTACACCAGGGGTCAAGAGACCAATACGGTTGCCAGCAAGCCCATTTCGTTGCACAGCAGCTGTACCTTGCGACTCAAGCCTTCAGTCAGACGGCAGCCACGGAGCCTCTGCTCAACGCTCAGTAACGCCTCTCCGCTATTAAAGGCCCGCCTCCATCTGTTTCCGTTCGGTCTTTCCAACTCAATTTTCTTGTCAGATCCTAAGACATCAACGATATCTCTCATTACAGGACCAGAGCATACACCATATCTTCGTATCAACATTACCCTAGGATTGTCTACTTGGATCACACTCGAACAAACCAAACCAAACCGTCACTTCTGCCTCACTATGGGCGTCGAAAAGATCATGCTGAGACGTGGAAATGGTGTTGACATCCCAAAAAAACATGATGAGGTCTCAATGGAGTACACTGGTAGCAGCTCCAATCCGATTGCTCAGACTCAAAGCTCAACGTTCATGCAGGATGGCTTTACGACGACAATGCGCCAGACAACAAAGGCAAGCAGTGAGTCAGACTTGTTCTTCGATCTTCTAAAATTCTTCCAGAGACTCTTCTTCATGTAGAGATCAAACAACTGACATGTGCTATTCCAGGTTCGACTCCTCAGTAGGCCGCGGCGACCTCATTACCCCAATTGGCGTTGGTCGCGTTATTCTGGGTACGTGGCTTTGGCTGCCCAAATCCGATCAGCTCCGCGCCAGAAGGAGTATCGATTTGTGGATGCGTTGACTGACAAATTGTACAGGCTGGGACGAGGGTATTCTCGGGTCGGCGAAGAGTTCACCCATGACATTAGGCGAGAAGGCTACATTGACAATATCACCGTACGTAAAGCACATCAAGATACTACAGTACGCACGCTAACATCTTTCTCTCTCAAGTGACTACGGCTATGGCGAGAAGTAAGTTGTCACGATATATTTCGCTTCACTATGAATGATCATCACCATCATCTCGGGAAAGGCCGCCAGGACACATCCCATGAGCGCACGGCCACCATGCTAGTACGGACAAATCACGAACAAAAGAAAGAATCAATCGACCACTCAAAGCAACTCCATTTATATCTTTCCGCCATAAGCGCCGACGACACGAGATATTCAAGAAGGAATGACACACTCGGGATGCCGTGGGACGCGAGCTGCAGCGGATTCGGGCGCCCCAGAGACACGACATCCGAGTAATCTGATAAGATTGGAAGAGCATAGCAGCTGACATGAACCCATCTAGTGGCTTTCCGGGGCACATTCCGGCAAATGCTAGGTTGATATTGTACGTGTTCATTTTTCCTTCGTCCTTCGCATACACCGATCACACATCCACGCCACGGCTTTTTTGGTGGCTTCATGCGGACTGAAAGACCACTGCAGGCATTTTGTTGAGCCTTATGCGCTGTGCATCTTCTTGTTTGTGGTCGGACTTTTCTCCTATGTTTTCCATATGCTGTCACCACGGAAGCGTCGTTCCCCACGGTCTAGATCATGCTAACAAGATGACAGCGACGTCGAGCTAAAAGCCATAAACGGCAAAAGAGCTTAAACAGCTCACACTACCCACGGTGACGGCATTGGGCATTCAACTGCCGGTTGACGAACTTCCGCGTGGCTACCCGACGCGATCAATCAACCCGCTTGTTAGCTTGTCTTAGCATAGACACATTCGGCCAGGTGACTTCTGTTTCTTATTCTATAATTCGTATGGAGAACGGACTGGATATCAAGGCGCATACAATGATACCACCCGATTATGGTAGTCGGGTCTCGGCGCATGCTACATAAAAGTTGGAAAGTTTGCACCTATCTCAATAGACTTATATTTGCTGCCTTTCTGCAGATACCCATCATATCGTACTTTTAGACTTCCCTACCTTGGACACTCTTCTTCCGCGTTTCGCGCCACTCCAACCGAGCGAAAACTCCTTTACTTGCTTGTGGTCAAGGCTTGTACCAAGTTTGGGTTACAGGGAAACATGTCATTCTCAATTCTAGGCCAGTCTCTAACCGACTCAATGGGCTCAATGCAGGTTGATCTGCACGAGTGTAGATCACGATCTGCAAGATGGGTTCATGGAGGCCAGCCCTAATTTTGAGAAACCCTATCTTCGAGTTCTTCATTCAGCAGCGAACACTATCTGATCTGTGCTTAATGGCACTCACCTCAATTCAGGCCTCTGTTGAGGCTCCGGCATTGCTATTCACCGGAAGCCCGCATCATGTGAGTTCACAGTGGCATGTGGTCGAACTACCTACCGTAGTATGGTCCCATTTAGACGTTCGGGAAGTTAGAGTTCACGGAAGGCCCGCTCACACCGACATTCCGCCACCGTCGTTGTTACTGGATGACCTTACCGACTGGGGTCTAAGCCTGCCGTTCGGTATGCCGAGAGAATTACCCTCGTTTAATCAACATGAAGAGTCCTAGAAGGATGGCGGTAGCAGCGGCTCCAGCGGTTTAAAGTTTATGCAACGGTAAGCACCGGATATTGCATACCTGCAGCCTGACCAGAAGCAGCTCAGTTCGCGACCTCTCCACGTGGAGGATAAGCTACTCATATCGAACGGCTCTAGGGTCTGTATGCTATCGATCGTCCAAGTACCCACGTTGTCATAACGTTTCGAATCCACATTATTTTGAGATCTCAGATAAGGTCCCCAAATATCACGGCGCGCAATCTATTACCTGCGCTCTTTGGTAGAACATGCTTTCGAACATATCCCGAGAAGTACAGGCTAGGCCCGACACTACCGAATGTACGCCCCGCATAGAGTTTATACGACGGCTTATTTCGGCTGCTGGTTGTAGATGCACAAGGACACAGATGAGGAAGGCCACGAGCAATGCCCATTGAACACGGCCGCGGCGATGCAGCCACAGCTCGTGCTCATACAAAACAGGAATGCAGTCAATGAGTACACACCAAGAGCGGGCCGCGGCCGTTTGACCGTGCCGCCCGAAATGCTTACGTTGGAGTGGAGAATGGAAACATTCCCGAACGCTACGCCCATTCGACACGAAATACCTCACCTCACCGGAAACCATCATCAGTCATGTGGTATTTTATGGGCAATAACCCTGCAGATTATTCGGCTTAGCCAATACTTACGCCACATGTTCGAATGACCCGAGGCCTCAAAACCGGAACGGAATGTGGACACGCGCTCTTGAAGCACGATGACGACCCACCTTCGAGTAGCGAAGTACCGATCGGATACGGAGGATCCACTTACCAACTCTTGCTGTATTTCTGGTTTGTGAGAATCCTGCTTCTTAAACAACATACAGCAAGTCCCATGGATCGTGCAGTTGTTGGGCTGTAGGGATGCATGCGCTTGCTGTGTTTGTAGTGGAGTACATGTAATGCGCTGTGATATGATGTGCATTCCCTGTAGTTGAGAGAGTATATCGAGGTTCGGAGAAGCAAAATCTTGGCCATAGGTCCGGATACTATTCCCGTGGCTGAACATGACGTCCTTCGAGGTACCTCGCCATTTCCGTGATACTGCACCTCAAGAAAAGCTTTGCGTGTGTATGCGGGGTGGTCCGGATGCAGTCAGGTGAAGTGGATAGAATGTACACAATGCCTAGTCGGAACTATGCTGTCGGTCTCATTTTTGCACTTCACAGGCCGATAGACCACCTGTCGCAGATTTCATGTGATCAGAAGACAACGAAGTAGACCGACTATTGCTGCCCAACGCCTGCTGTTCGTTCTTCAATAAGTGCCGAGAAGTCGAATCGACTATCCATCCCTTCAGAATACATTCTGGACCAGTAGGCAGTGTGATGGGGGATACAGTTGCTTATATCTCACCGATCAAGGCGCCAAGACATACCTCGACCCCAACCGCTGGGTGAAAAATGATGGATGAGCGGAGATGTATGGCTGAGAAAGTCGAGCATGTGGTCATTCAGCCGCCATAGCCTCGAGTTGTTTTGTGGAGATGACGTGATCTTTCAATCCCCGATCGCGCATAATCAGATTCTTAGCCCACCACGCATAATGCCATGGTACTTTGTTAAGGCTAGTCACTACGCTGACTGCTGACGAATGATCTGATCCTACTACGACTTCATGCACACTGCATGCATGTGTCCGAAGTGTAACAGCAGCGGCCGCATCCGCTACCCGACCATCGCTTATCTCGGTCCCGCGGAGCTCGATTATTGTTGACGATTGGGCTGTCTGGTAGCGATATGACAGCAGAGAAGGAATGATTGGTCCGGAATAAGTACGCAGGCGTCAATTATTCTTGCTACATCATTTCGACCATATCCTCTAAAGCCTCCCTGAGAAATGTGCCCGAGGCAGGATTGTTTGGGATACGTAATGGAAGGCGTGACCATTTCCACGGTGATCGATCATTTCAATCTAGAGTAAAGACCAAACTTAATGCACGGTTTTCTACTGCGATCTCATTGACAGCACTCGATGTGTGTATAATTGGGTGCTGAGCATGTGAACTAAGAGATGCCCCCCTCTACTGCATTTTAGGTGGGTCTGCATCGTAATTCCAAGCTGCACATTGCCGACTTGCTAATTGCTTGCCACTCAGTCTACTAGGAATTACGATTGTGTTTGAGGGAGACTCGCTGGCCTTTCGTACGCACAGAGCTTTGGGTCGAGACAGTCCGGAGGGCTGCGTTGGCCAACAGGTTGTGGATGTGGCTGCATCAAAGTGCTGCCTATCGTCGGCGACGTCTTTAGACGTGGCCCATGATTGCTGTGTATGAAAATGTGCTAGGTGCGTAGCTATAGGATTTGTCAGTACATAGCTGGAGGAGAAGGAACGTGTAATTTTGCTCAACGAGAGTGCTAAATCACTGAGCTCGGGTTCTTCAGCTGTGATGCTATTGGTTTCGAGCGGAAAAGCGAGGCAACGACCATGCTCGAGGCGAGCAGTATATGTGATGAGAGGGGTTGGGCTAGGCTTTCGATGTACTGGATATCGGAGACTCGAGAATTGTTTCGTCATGAGTTATGCTTGCTCTGTGTCCGGAAAGAAGTCGAATATTCTGGTTCTGATTCAATAATAGTCGTGTGTCATATAACTATAGCTGAGGATTCGCCTTCAGGCTCACTGTTCCTATGCTCCATATGAGCGTGCGTGAGTTTTGTGAAGACCTAATTGACCACGCCTAAACCCGTGAATATGAGTTAGTGATGGTCTCCACTCTATCACCCATGGAGTGTTTGTCACGTCACTGGGATACAGAAGCTGGCACATATGATGAGCGCATTCGGGAAAATTGACAAACAATTAATTCGGAAAGTCAGCTCTTGCTTGCGAAGCCACTATTCTACAGATCGCAATCCATGAACAAAGTGACAGTGGCTCCAATTTTAACTAAGATGTTGATCAATGTACTAGGCTTCTTCTATACTACCGACAGGCTGTCTCGCGAACATCGAGGATTTGAGGAGTGGTGCGCGACTAGAAAAACATTTAAAGCGTAGCTGGATCATGTGAACGACAAAACCCTCAAAAGGGGTCGCGACTTCTCCTCGCCCCTGATTGCGCCACGTCTGCCGCGCATGACAAGACCGCGAGACAATTGCAAAAGACACCATTCGAATCGCTCAAGACAACGAGCAGCCTCGATGTTGCCCGGTGCTTTGCTCGGCATACAGCGATGTGACCGAACAAGTATGAAGCGCCGGCTCACGGCATTCTCACCCTCGCCTTTACGGTCTAAATTGCGCTACACTCCACCACCAAGAAGACGCTCTTGTCTTCAACCTTTGGCGACCAAGAATAGCTTCAAAGAGAAATGAGACTCATTCGACGACTTTAACGAATTGTCCTGGGGCTATTCTGTTGGTGGATAGAGGAGATTACCTGCGGATATGGCCTTCCCATAAGTGGTCCAAGCCACCGGTTTATTGCGTGGCGACGACACAGTTGCAGCTGGCCAGTCGTGGAGAAGTTGCGACAGCTTTGCATTACGATGACGTCGATCGCAATGATTTGCATCATTGTGCGTGCAAAAGAGTTCGCAAGGCGGATAGTGTTTCTATCAGAACTCTCCCAGCGGTTCTGCCAGCGAAAGACCTTGTTGCGGGTGTGTGGCCACGCAACAAGTTGGACAAGCAACGAGACTTGGTGTGACCCCTTTCCAAGCCCTGCGTGGTCGGCGGTTGAATCAATTGGGGTAAGGCTCGCTAATTAGGGCCATTTCGCTTTCGATCCTCGTCGCGACAAACCTTCCCACCAACACTTAGGCCACACGCCACGATCCCATGGACAATGCTGATAGTTCTCTACCAACGAGCTGTGTTGTTCGCTGTTTGACTGATGTATGGTAGACTTCAAGCGCGCAGCATCTTGCCTCGTTTCAGCCAAAAACCGTCGATTCCAGCTATGCAGGCCCATAGCGAAGATGACCTGAATCGCCCATGCCCCTGGTCCGAATTTAGTGTGCTTTCGCTCCATTATCCGACATGAGCTGGGCTAAATTATAGCCAGTGCCCTGGCGATCAGGCACCATGCTTGTCCGATTGGTGCACTCATTACTTTATTGGTCCTAGACTCTTCCGTTAGAGGCCAAGCATACTCTCCCGTGCCTGTTCTCCGGACAAGCCACGACGTTTGGCACCGGCCCAGACAGGCCCACGCTATGAGTGACGATTCAGTCCCAATGAGGGCGGACTCCCAAGTGGCCCCGGGGTACACCTGCTGTGATTCCGCCATCTTATTTACTCGCGTCCCCCGTCAGAGGCCCTCTTCCTACCGCAACAAGCAGGACTGCGTCAACACTCGTTTCGCTGAATATCTTTCACTCTTTCAAGTGTTCAGCAGTCATTCTTTACGACCATCCACGCGATCCGTCCGAAGCTTCCGTCCCATAATACATCGGTCACCTTAATCAACCATGCAGCTCACCCTCCTCTCCGTTGTGGCCGCGATGGTCGCAACCGTTTCCGCTTCTTACGGTTCTATTGAAGCTGTCGCAAACAGAGACGCAGTTACTCTCAACAAGGAGTGCGATCAATCTCAGCCTCACGCAAGCATCATCAACCGCTGCGACTACGACGTTCACATCTGGTCTGTCCTCAAGGGCGATGGCTGCAAACCCGACAAGATGGTGACCCTCAAGAAGGGCGAGATGTATGCTGAGAACTACGTCAACGCCAGTGCGACTCTTGATGGAAGGGGTGTCTCTATCAAGATCTCCAAGACCGAGCAATGCAAGCCTAACGACATCACTCAACTCGAATACTTCATGGACGACGTAAACAAGGAGACCAAATACCAGATGAACTACCTCGACGTGTCCTACGTAGACTGCCTCGGCGGCGACTGCCCAACCAAGTCGGAGGGATACTACCTGGAGGTGGGCAACAAGAACGCACGTGCTCAGAGGCTCACGCTTGACGCTTCGTGGTGCCCTATTCTCTCCTGTCACGACCCCATCTCCTGCGCTGCGATGTCCTACATCCTGCCAGATGATACCCGCACCAAGACTTGCGACTTCACCTCGAACATGAAGTTCTACCTTTGCGGTTCTGACGCCCCATCCGACGACGACGAGAAGCCCTCATACCCGGCTCCTAAGCCCGAAGCCCCTAAGCCCAAGCCGTCCACAACCGCACAAGCTCCTTCCAGTTCTGCAGACGATTACAAGGTTAACCTTCCTGCGATCACCCCGCCTGCCGAGCTCAAGGATGCACCCAAGGAGCCTAAGGTCAAGACAAAGACAGTTGTTGTGACCGCTTACGAGTACGTGAATGCGAAGAGGTCTGAGCACGTTCACAGGCACGCTCGCCGCCACCAGAACTTCCACGCATAGATGCTTCAGATACCCTGATATTCCATGGCACTGGGCTGTACATTTATCATACTGGTGCTGTTGCATATTATCAGCCAATGATCAAGATTACCTAATTCGCGATAAACCCTATGGAGACACAGGAAGAGGGTTGGTCAGCTCTCACAGTAATGACGAGGTAGACAGCGTCGCAGGCCCAATCTATTCATTTTAATCACCACTTTCGGCGCGCACATGTCCTTGTGTAATAATTCGATTTGTTCTACCTTTCGCCCTCATCGATCGCGTCGTTGGCAGATGTCGCCATGGACTATCTGGATCACGGCAACATTCTTCTTCGGCATACGCTTTGTCTCACGATGTCACGATATAGCCTGGCTTGGGCTAGCGGGCTCCATTTTCTTCCCTTTGTTCACTTCACCTGGAGCTATGCTTCGTTTATCTTGGTCATCGAACGTACAGATCTGTACACACATGAACGTTCGGGCTTGGTGCATATTATGATTTGTTAGCAGAGTATATATATTTACTGTTTGTCTCTTGATGTTCGTGCTATGTGAGATAACTACCTGATT
This sequence comes from Parastagonospora avenae f. sp. tritici 18332-5, assembly GCA_022559985.1. NCBI lineage: Eukaryota > Fungi > Ascomycota > Dothideomycetes > Pleosporales > Phaeosphaeriaceae > Parastagonospora > Parastagonospora avenae. The sequence continues at coordinate 273,662 of JAFJTR010000013.1, forward strand.
TGTGTTCATCTCGTTTGCATGCGTGCCACGAGTTGCACAAAGCGATCACAACGTGAGCGCCATGCAGATTGGGTGTACACGGCTCTGCCTAGACGAAAGCCATACTCAATGATTGACTGCCTTCGTTCCTAATGATGTTTGACGTTGTTGAAATTGTCGCAATACCCCACATTGCTTGTTCAACCACGCCGCCTCCTTACAGACGGGTAGCCACGCGAGCATGGCCCGCAACCCGCTAGATGAACATATCGATCTGGTAGGTACTATTCCTATCGCGCTGGTCGCACGTGCGATTGTCGGGTATCACAACAGATAACCGACGTTGCATTTTGCGTGCTGTGATGCAAACATACCTACAAAAGTAACCTCTACATCACACAATCATGTACCCGGTGCAGTCTGCATTGTATTGTATGTAGCTCTACACCACTCCCTCGCGTCTCCGCACACAGCATGCGAAAGTCAACGGTATTCGAGGTATTCCCCGTCCTCTACACAATTGACAGCGGCCGAATCCACGGTTAGGCGCGCACTGAATACACTCAATTTCAACATTTACCCATCAGTCCTTGCAAAGAACTTGGATCTCATGCTCCCCAACTTCCATGCCACTTTGCAACTTTAAAAGTCCGGCTCGGCATCGACATTACTGAAAGTGTTGTTACCAGCAACCTGCAGGTCGCGGTTATGCCTTGCATATGCAAGACGGTCGAGTCCACCAACTTTGGACCACGCATATTGTACATCCAGACGAATGCGTTGGCATGCACGATGGGTCGATACAACTTTTTGTTTTCGTGCAATATCATTCATTGCGTATAGACCCTCCATGCGCAAACGCGTGGATAACGGATTTAATTACACTTGGCAACACGGCGACGATGAATGAACTGCGTCATCGGGCGCATAGTCTACACATCCTTATCGATCTGACATTGGAGCGGGTCGTTCGGTGCGCATTGCGTGCTTCAAAATTTGCGCATGTTCCAAAGTCACTCGGTCAACATCGCGCTTCGTTTCTTAGCCCCCAGGGTCTGCTTGTCATGCAAACTTAACTGACTTTAGACAGGCAGACGAATCCTTGCACCCAACTAACACTTGGTTCAGTCTTGTAACGTAACCAATTAAATAGTTCTTTTCATCTCTAATGAATTGATTCTACTTCCAGGGTCTCCAGCTCCATAACTTGGATGGAGGACTCTTTACAGGAACATGAAATCCCGTCTTTGGCGCATCAACCCATTCCACCGCATTCCTCCCCCCTACAACCTCAACACCCCATCTAACCTCGCCATGCTTATCCCTAAACCACCCCAGCATCGTTTTGATATCTTTATTTTTTTTAAGACCTACTCCCTTATCCTGCACGAGGTCGAGTAAGTTGTCGCTACCAGCCACAAGGACCAGCATATCTGCAATGAGGTGTACGTCGCGATTCATGAAGCGCGTGTACTGCCGTTGCAAGCAGATGACTATCACAGTAGTGAATATAAGCCAGATGAGAATAGCGACGGACAAATATGTAGCGATGGAGTTCATGTGGAGCACGCGGACGCGTTGGCTGATTGAGGCTTCGACCGTGCGATTTGTGTTGAGAACCGGGAAAGATTTCTCGGCAATCGCGGTGCCATTTCCATCGACCGAGTGTGTGAGAGTGGTCATGCTATCATCGTTGATGGGCTGGTATGCGTACCCTCCTCTACTGAGTGATAATCCGCTGTTGACGAAGTGCTGGAAGAACGTTTGGAACGTGCGGTCTGCATGTGTGGTGAGGACTGTGTAATTCAAGAGTGCTTCAGGGTCCTTTTTGGCGAGTGTATACATGGAGTAGGTCATCAAGTCCATGTTGATGCCATTGTTGGGATCGCGAAAGACGAAGGCGTTCTGCTTTAGATCTTCGTAACTGAAGCCGTTTGCATGCTGTCTATCAGCTAAACCGAGTAAAGCTCCAACGAATAGTATGCCAAACGAAGTTGTGACGTTCTGAGGATACTCGGGCCAAAAACTTTCTTCGTTTGATTCTACCTTCGGGGCATCGTGCAACGTGAATACGTCTGACCAAGCTCCATCATTAGTGAGGGGCACAGTATCAATTGTGTGAGAATGCACATCGCCTGTCTGACTATCGAATGTGATCGATGCTTCTGCGGTCTCTATGATCGGGGCGCACTGAGCAGCCTGCATTCGTGGTATTTCTTTGTAATACACGTAGCTTGTATTTCCACGGTCCAGCATAGTAATGGCTTTTCCGACGATCCATTTCGAGGTGAATTTTAATGGCCACGCGAGTCCGTTATATGGAAAGCCCTCGTCCACGGCGGGTTTTTGATATGGTGGGAGAACAGGTGACCAGTAACCCAATAACGATTGTTGTGGATCCAAAATTGTGCCATTCTGACAACAACCAACCGAAGTGGGGCTGGACATGGTGAATGTGCGTGAGTCACTACCAGTGAACATGTAGTCTTGGAGACTGTACAGTTCCACCTCTCCGGAGCTGTTGATTTTCGAGAAGTATTGTGGGTTGAAACTCGCAGAATGATTTGTGAGGTTGTCGAGAGTGACCCACGATGAAGTGTTTGCGATCTCCTCAACGGCAGTGCAATCAAGCCTTGCCCTGATGGCCGGTGTCTTCATGGTAACATTGGTCGAAAATGAAGCTGTGTTATCGGTACCATCGGTACCGCTACCCTTTATGGCCTGATTGCTTATGTTATCGAATACTTTAGGGATATCGACGGGTAAGAAGCTCCATCCATCCGAGGACCACGGAAGTCGAGAGCCGTTGAACGTTTGTTGTATACCTGCACCATAGAGCCAATTCTTTGATGCATCGAGGTACAGACTGTCAAGCACCTTGCCTGCGGGTGAACCCACTGAGTTGTAGCCGTCCTTAATTTTGTTAATGACGGGTACCTGTCGAATTTCTAGAGAACGTTGGAATGAGACCGGATGAGCGATGTTGTGGGTCTGTCTTTCAAAGAGCGCCGACATGGAGACAGTCAAGACTTGTGCAAGCACCGAACCAATCGCAATCAAGAGCAAAACCCAATGCTTTTGGCGTCCGGATTTGAATGCCGCCCCGGCCCAAGTCTTGGACCTGTATGTCAACCCGGCTCCATCCTTGATCGGGACCGGACCACGAGACATAGAGATGAAGGGTTGAAGAATACGCCATGTACTGTCGAGCTGATCCCACCACAGCCCAACCACAATACTAACAACGGTCGGTGCAATAGATATTGGTGCGAATGTGGAGAAGCTAAGGCCAAGCTTTGATACGTTAGCTTCATATATGAAGGCAACCTGGGATAGCTGCGAGCGTGCTGAAAAGGCGTTCAGGATAAGAATCGCGGCCATGACCAGTGTAAGCACAAGACCTAGAGTAAGTAGCGTGCGTACATGTATCACACGGGGTCTCCAATTTCGCTTTGGTTTGACCTTCTGGGGAGGATCTGGCGTATCGTGGTCAGTATCTTGATGGGGTGCAAGGCTCATTCAAATGTATCATACCAGTGTTACCGTCACCTTTGACCAGGGTATTATCTGAAGTGAAGTACTTCTCTTTTTGGAGACCGGTATACAAATCCACACGCGAAGCGTTGTGCATGCGTTCGATTGGGCCCAGTGCGCCAAGTCGTCGCTGCAGCATGAGGCTGAGGCCAATTGTGCTAGCTGGATCCGACTGAAGATTGAGCGGCCGATAGCGTAGTCGAGAACTGAAAAAGACGGCGATGAGGAGGACAGCTGATGTAAAGAACAAAGCAGCAAGCGTGAACCCGATCTCTTGCAAAACGACAACGCGATTTGCAATCATGGTTGCCTCACCGCTAGTAATGTCCTGTTCCAAGACATCGCGGTTATCGAATGCTTCTCTCATGGTCTCCATGAAAAAGCGACCCTTCATGGAGGCTGCTCGCTGAGCAATGTTGGGATCGTCCAGTATGGCAGTCAAGTTATAGTCGAAAGATGTAGCCAAGAGGGGTGCCATGCCTGAAAAGCCGGGATATATACCACTGGCGGGTTTGGTCTGCGTAGGGTACATGCCTTTCGCATCAAAGTAGCTTTTCCAATCGTTCTTCATACTTGCTGCCTCAAAATTCTTGATATTCATCAGACTTTCCGGAATTGGGTCCCAGGCCTCATGAAGATCCGAGTTGGAATCGAGCATTTGTTGCTTATTCCCTGATATAGTCGCTTTGATGTTCTGATTGTTCATCAAGTATTTAGATTCGCACAGGATGCCTCGCATCCTGAATTCTGCGGAGCGTTCATAGGTCTGGTTCAATGGTATGAAGGAGGGACTCTGCCAGGTCCTATTAAGCGGTGCAGTCCATGCGGAGCTCAAAGTGATGATGTCACGGCCTTTACACTGGTCTGAAGTTTCGAACCGAGTGAATAGATGTGTCGGGCTCACGCCGCTCACATAAGGTCTGCCACCAAGGGGGAGAATGGATGAACTGATCGGGAAAAAGGTCGAGGCATTGGACCATGTGACACCACCGGCACCGGCGAGATCGATAGCGGGGTGGATTGTCAATTGGTATTTGCAGCCATCTTTGGATGCCAGCTTAAAGGTGACCATTGGTTGCGTGCCGTTAAATGGACCGTAACCTTGGGTGGTATAAACACCGGAAAAATTGTGAGGCGCAATATCCGCACTTTCCAACTTCATTTCTTCACACTCATAAGTGGACTTCAGCGTGGTGGTTTCCGCGTTCCAGGTGCCAAAAGACGACTCCAGATTTGGACCAAATTGGGCCGATTCAGATGTTGGCCAAAAAGGAAATGTAAGTGAGGTGTCAGTGATCCATGCTGATGTCGAAATATTTCTCAACAAGGCATTGATAGTTCGGTAGTATGTCTCCCTTGTCGGAAGCATGGGGACTTGGGTATTCGCTTTCGAGATGATCCTTGAGAAATCCACCGTCTTTGGTACGGATACCTCCTCAGAAGTAAGTAAAGCAGATGACAATGGCGAGATAAGCATTAGAGCAAAGACGTTGATGAGTGCTGCACAAATCAGGCTCCAACTCGTGTGTCCTAGCTTCTTGCGCCTGAAGCAGACATCGATGAAGATGGACCACCATGCTCTTGGTGTCTGAAGCAGAGTGCCATATGCACTGGTACCTCCGGCTGGGGCTTTTGCGAGTCGCGTGAATGGTTCTGTTCTCTTCACATCTTCGAACAAAATAACTGTCATCTGCGCGTAGAGAACAGCTATGAGGGTTGGCGTAAAGCGCCATCCAAATAGAATAGCAGAGGATCCATTGTCGTCCCCGAGACCGTGGTTTTGCTTGGAATGTATGCTGAGGTAGACAAGAACGCTACCAAAGCAAAGACTGAGAATGATGGGTACGACGAGATAGTACCATCGCAGAGTGAACGGAAGCCAGCCTCCTTTCTGGAAAGTGCCAGATCGACCTGAGTGTGTCAGTGTTCGAACCAAACCATAACTTCGAACGACTTACTAGCATTGGATGCATGGAATGTTTGCGTCCTGGTAGTATTGAGATTTATTGTTGGAGGCGGCTGCATGTCGACAGGCGACACGGGACTGTAGGCATGAGCCATTGTCGACTCAACGCCTTGCGAATATGAAATCTAACGGCGAACCAAAGAAAAAAGATTAAACGCGACCGAATGCTGATGGCGAACCATAGCGAACGGCTGCAATGTACTTATTAGCACTACAAAAGTGCCCCCATAGAGAGCCCACACTTTCGACCCCCGAGAATACATTGCGGCGCGGTTGACAGTACATCGTTTAACCCGTTCAGAAGTAACGCCAGACCCGTAGGGATGGCAAGATTTAGCGTTTCATCTTGTCGTGCAATGAGATGATGGCTTAGCCGCCCGGCTCAACTGTGCAGCGGGTCGCGCCGACAACTTTGGGACGGGGGCGGCAATCTTTGCGCTGCTTGTACTACGCTCGCGCGTCGTCCTCTAATGATATTGGATATCAGAATTTATAAAGTGGATCATTGCCGCGGTGACAGACAAAATTCAGCCTCGCAGTGTGAAGAAGGAAAGATGTTGTTGCTAATTAGCGTGAACGAGTTCGGTGCCCGCAGTGCCGCCTTCCAGGGTCAACTGCGAGGCTGTTTTTAAGACAGACCGAGGAAGATGCATCACCATTTTAGCCGCATGCATGCATCTTCATCAGGTTTGCACAACTTATGAATGCTCACTTTGCGAACAGCAGATGATGATCTGCGATAAACTTTACCTTATGTGATGAGCAAGGCAGCCTTTGTGGCGTATCGACATCTTGATGCTGGCCTACAACATCGGAAAGACGACACTACTTTCGCCGAAAGGTGCCTTACAATCAGTTTGCTGCGAAAAAACAGAGGTGGCAGTGCTAAAGAGCCCCAAAGACTCGGGTCAAGACTTTTCAACCTGTAGACGACCTCTCGTGCTAATTGGGAAAGCTTTGGAACACCCATTTGAACACTAGCACCGAACCACCCCAACTATCGCTACTTGAATCGCTCCGAATATCACTACATGATGGAGCGCTCATGTCTGCTGCTCTAGAGAATATGACAAGTCTTGAGCTATGATCTAGAGAAGTCGTCAGAAGCCAATTGTCTATTCGAGGAAACTTTTCGATCTCGCTATGAATTCTCCCGCCCACGATACAATCGTCCCTCTCTCTCTCTTTCCAAGCTACACGTAACCAGCACCCATAACTTTTGGGATACGCTGCAGGCAAGATGCAACCTCCCACACGGAGATGATGCCCGCAAAATCACCTCGCCAATGAACTAGGGTAGGTGTACTGACAACAACGACAGCAGGATGGCATCAAACCCGTATTCGTAGGCGACGAAGCAGCCTTGGACTTCGTCGAAGGATACTACATGACTAAAAAGCAAGGACCAACGCATTTCCACTGCCCATGAACTGTGCGCTATTGACCGTCTCGTCACTGTTTGTGACTTTCTCATAAACACTAACCGGGCAAGTATACTGCGACATGGCCACCTCGATCTCGGTCTAGAACAACTCCTGCTATTACCGAGCAGTTATTCCAGGCCGAATCTAACGACTGCTCAATATCATCCTCTCCTGAGTGCAATCGAGAGTAGAGACGGCTTCAAGCTGAGTAAACACTGTGCTGACGTGAGGGCAGAGAGTATTGCGGGTGTACCATAGAGCGGGCCAGAGACAAGTCATATGTACCAAGTGGCTTTAGGGTTTATGAATATGCACAGATTCGAGGCATGGAATCGAATCTGGTAAATTCAGACCCTTTTGGGTTATGCTTCTCACACCATGCACCACGTGGCTACCAGCTCTAACGCTGCCCTGCATGATGTGACTTTGACACACTACTTGCAAGTGAAAGATTACAGTGTACCTACAAAGTACTGCAAGTCGCAGCCACAGAACCCAAGTTTGATCATGCCTAGGTGGAGGAGGTCAGTGGCATGTGAAAGTCGGCGGGTGAAGGCCAGATGACCACAGTGTAGCTCAAGACCCACATTCTACAGTACAAGCTTCCGAGTTCGTCGTTTCTCAAGGCATCCGCAGTACAGTCATCTCGAAGTGACTCCTGATTTCTGAGTCCTGACTTCATGATCCAGTGGCGCGCCCCACGTTCCTCTCCGATTGGTCACAGAGCCGACAGGGTCCGTATCGCATCGCGGGACTTATCACATCTCCCCCTCACTACTCATCCCAGCATCTCCATCTTCCTTTCCTTCTTCAACCTCAAGGAGTGTTCGGTATCTGCAGTGCAGATCCAGTTCTCCATCGCTTCTCTTTTTTTCCCTTTCCGGCCCCCTCATCGCTTGCAACCGCTGTACCGAGCACAACGCCACCACAATGGCCGTCATCGATGAGATCCCTCAGCAGGCTGCCGCGCCGCAGCCTATTGACATTGAGGCATGGACCGAGCAGGCGACAGCTGCTCTGGGCTCTGTAGCCATCTCTGCGCCTGGAGAAGTCGTTGGCGCGACCACTGTCACGCTTGCGATCCCCCTGGATGACGATGCGCTTGCGACAGGTGGCCCCGTTCAGCCTGTCGGCGCCGCCGCTGCTGCGAAGGAAGGTGGCCTTTACAAGAGGAAGGCGCCTTTGAGGCGAGACAGCATGAATAGGCGCGAAGCCTTGCTCAAGGGCAAGGAGGGTAGCCGCCAGCGTAGGCGTTGGGAGAATGGTACGTCGCGTCTACGTTCTCCCTAGGCCTCCTATGCTTCACTGCACATGCAACACCTTCACGCCACTCATACCTGCCTTCAAAGCGGCGAACTGACATTTGAGGATAGACCGTCTCCTCAACAACCCTCACGCTGAGCCGCCGACCCCTCGCGACTGGGAGGTCCACCCCACTCACCGCGTCAGACACGTGCCCTACTACGTCGCTCCGCTCTGGGACGCTGGTCTCAGGCGCCAGCAGAACGATCGCAAGGCTGCCGCGAATGCGCAGAAAGCTGCGACCAAGACGGTTGTCACTAACCCCACCACTCCGGGTGTTGTGCCAAAGGAGCTGCGCGAGAAGCTCAAGCGCTCGCGCGGGGCTAAGGGCCTGCTCATGGACCTCGAGGGCGAAGTGAGGAAATTCGTTGAGGATTGGGAGGAGAAGGAGCGCCGCGCCGAGCAGGACGGCCTTCCCGCCGACCCGGACAGCGAGGACGACGAGATCGTCTTCGTTGGAAGGAATGGCCAGACCCGCGAGCAGACGCGCAACGAAGATCGTATCAAGCGTGAGCTTATGCTTTTCGAGACACCTGAAGGGGATCTGGGAGGCAGCTTCGGTCGCTGGCTTGTACACCATATAGGTGTGTACTACGGGCTCAGCACCTGGTCGGTGACAGTGGGAAACCCAGCGCGCCGAGAGGCATACATCGGGCTGAAAGACGTGAAGATTAGTAGCGGAAGCATGGGGATGATATGCAAGCCCATGCCCAGGCCACTGTGGGGTATGGTGTAGAAGCCACCCACAGAGTGCTTCTCTTCACTCCTTCCTCTTTGTTTTGCACTGTGTACGCCTTGAGTACACACCTACACTCGCTCAAGTCGCAACTGAGAGCCTGTCTCTCCTTGATACTGTTCGCACCTATATCTGCGGGATTAGACTAGAAGCATTCCAGACTCGGTACTGCATACATAAAGCACAATTGCAGTCAAACACGCTCAAGTCCTTGCAAGTCTCATTGATCCCAACGTAGAACTGGGGACGGTGCGGGAGGAGGGAATCTTGTCTGCAGTACCTTCCCAGTTTGAAAATGTTGCGACCGCGACTTCCTTCACGCAGTGGCAGTCGCGCTCCACAACACGACACAGGTATCTGAAACCCACACTGCTACGTCATTCAAGCTACCACCTCGTCCTTCGTATTCCCATTCCTCCAGATCGCAGCCATATTGGCTACCAAACACCATCCTACACTAACATCACCTACACCACCAGCGAACTCTCACATCTCATCACCATCCTTTACGCTCGCTCACCCTCCGGCATGTAATAGCACGAGAAAGACTGACACAGGTCACTAATTCTACCAGATCCTGCTCGCCTGAAAGTGGATAAACGGTCGCAACAACGTCGCCCTACGTAGGAGTTTGTGGACTCAAAGGATTATCACGCAGAGCATACCACGAGTCTGTGATCTCGGCCCACGACGGTGCGCCGTCCGAAAGACTGGATTCGCCCAGGTCTGCGAGACCTGGACAAGTGAACTCTTATCTTCTCGAAAGGGTTGTCTCCTCCACCCCGCCACCCCGATCGCCAACTTTTGCAGAGCTCGTCGAACAAGGTGTCCCACCTAGTCCCTGGTGCGAAGGTCATCCCAGCGGTCTTTATAAAAAGAAGCAAATCCGCTTGGCAGAGAAGGTTGCTGCTAGTGAGCGCGAGAGATTGACATTGAAAAGACAAAGGACTGAACAGCAATTCGAACGCAGACGAGAAGAACAGCGCCGAGTCGGTCGAGAACTTGACGGGTCAAGGTCCCCAACCCCCTCACCGGGCATCAGTCGCATTAATTCCTTCAAGCGCGCCGACACAGGGAGCAGTAGCATAAACTCAGGTAGCTCCGCGAATTCTTCCGCGTCGAGCAGAGTCTCTTCCTTCTATCACAGTAACATATACCCCGTCATCTCTTCCAACTCAAGCAGGCACTTGTCGTTTCTGAGCCGCATACACTCAGCACCCGCAGTCGACCATGATCGAAAGCTTGAAGGACATGAAGCACGGAAAGAGCAACAGTTACGAAGGTCTGACACTGGAACGGACAGCAAACCAGATATTGCATCGCATGGAGGACAAGGACAGCGAAGACTCCTTAGAAAGTACACGCGCGCGCGTTCTGTGTAGGTCCTTCTGTTCCGAAGATATTGCTAGTTGACTGACAGTATAACAGCGAATGCCCGCGCGATCTACGGCGCGAGTCGTCTCCTCGACGTGATAAGCTTCGCACCGACTTCTTCGCGAAAAATCGGAGCCGCCATCATCGAGCACAATCCGACCAGTAGATCATACATACACTGCTGCTCAGCAAAAGAGGACTCGCGCCTAGCTGCTGTAGAACACCTACTCGTCATTACTGAAGACATTCTCAACCGAATGCTGGATGCGGAGGGCATCAGCAGTAGTGGATGGCTACCAGCGACGGCCCAAGCACAACATGCAGCAACATATGCCATGCCCTCCGGATCAGGAGCGAGTACTATAGGTGGCGGCAGCGTGGCGGGAAGCGTGGCGAACAGTCGAAGAAGCAGTGTTGCACCTCAACAAGAGTGAGTGCAGATGTGCTCTTTGCACTATCATGCTGCGGTGGCCTCCCATCACCTGGAACAGTTTTCTAACCCGATGCTCCAGACTCATCCAAGCTGGCTACATCAACGATCACCACTCGCCACATTCGCATCACCACATTCAAACTAGGCACTTTATTCGTGGTAACAGCGATACCTCTTTTAACTTTGACCGGACGACACCGCAGCCGCCTATACTCCAGCGGACAGCCAGTGATGTCATACAGCAGCCAAAACCAGTGCCGGTCTCCCAGCTGCCAGGTCGCGGACCTGTCGGAGGAAGAGGTGTGGCGTGGAAGTTGGGGAGCGAGGACTGAGGTGGTGCATTCACGCTGGACGTGAATTTTTGATCTCTTTACGCTGGGCTATCCTTTTTGAATCTTTGGCAAACACATTCCCTCCTCTTTATTGAAGCACTTTGATTGAATGACGTGATTTTCGTGTTGGTACGCCTCAATACCTGCTTGTAGGTGTCATTGCTGTCTCAGCGAAGTCTCTTTCGGTATGCTGGGTCAAAATGGCCATTTGACCGCAACGCTTTCGATCGATCGGGCCAAGTCAGGAGTCAGAAGCATAACTCCGAAGATATACAGCAGCGATTCGTTGACATCAAAAGATGCACCTAAAGAGGGTGTTCGAGTGTGAGTCGAAGGGCAAATACTAGCGCTGACTCTAGCGTGCGCACAAGCTCAGAAATGCCCCACCAGCCGCCACTTCCTCATCCATAATATCTCCACGAATTTACGGTGCAACACGCGGACTACCGCCACGACTCCTCCACGCCGACACATAGCAATCCCGCCAAAATGTCACGACCAGCAGGGTAAGACATTGCGCACTTTCCGCAGTACCTGTGACATGCTGATATGCCTCCAGCCGCACCGACTGGGCCGAAGAAGACGACGAGACGGAGCTCGCCCTCCCCTCCCAGACCGTCGTCAAGAACAAGGACGGATCAGAGACAATCACAACATACCGCGTTGGCGAGGACGGCCGCCGATACAAGACCACCCGCCGCATCAAGAAGACTGTCATCAAGACCACCGTAAACCCCCGTGTCGCCGAGCGCAAACAATGGGCGAAATTCGGACAAGAGAAGGGCAAGCCCGCCGGCCCCCAAACAGACACAGTCTCCGTAGCCGAGAACATTCTATTTCGCCCCGTAGCAGCATGGAAAGCGAGCAATGAAGACAAGGGTGACGAGGCGAAGAAGAAGGCCGAGCTCAAGAACGCAAAGATCAAGTGTCGTATTTGCCAGGGCGACCATTTCACCACAAAGTGTCCCTTCAAAGACACCATGGCCCCCGAGGGCGATGTCGCGCCCGCAGACATGCCAGACGACGCACCTGGATCCGCGAGCGGCGGCCTGGGCGCAGGCGGTGGCGGCTACGTGCCACCGCATCTGCGTGGCCGTGCCGGCGCAGGAGAGAAGATGGGCGGCAAATTCGATCGCGACGACAGCGCTACGCTGCGCGTTACCAACGTCAGCGAATTCGCGGAAGAGCAGGATCTCAGGGATATGTTCAGCAGATACGGACATGTCACGAGGGTCTTCTTGGCCAAGGACAGGGAGACGGGCAGGGCGAAGGGGTTCGCATTTGTCAGTTATGCTGACCGGACAGACGCTGCTAAGGCGTGCGAGAAGATGGATGGATGTAAGTGCTGCACGTTTCTGAGGTGTTGGGAGTTGTCGTTAACAATACCACAGTCGGTTTCGGACATCTCATCCTGCGCGTCGAGTTTGCGAAGAAGGCTTAGTCGGTGGTACGTTGAGGATCGGGCGACACATGCATATTGGCGTTACATGGGAAACGGTTGCTTCCGCACATGGTCGTGAGGCTCTGTGGTCTTTGCCATGTGCAGCGGATACAGCCACGAGGTCTTGTCATGCTACTCGATAGATATGCACGAATGAAGGGCAGCATCAACCTGAATCAGTTCTCGCCTCCACTTGCCTACATCATTGTGATCTTCCAGACAGACATCATGGTCTTCTAACATCATTCAGCAGCACTCATACCCCTCGCCGGACGGCGTTATTATGCCCCACACATTCACGAGAAGTACTTCTCTCAGCCAGAACTCAGATACCGCGAAAGGTCCAGTCTGCGATCGGACGACCACGACTCGTCGCGTATCCTACGAATCCTGTTCTCAGCCAAAACCATGTCATCGAACCAACGGCCCTTTTCGTGGCATGTATGGGTGCCACTCCTTCTTTAGAGATCACAACGTCCGGAGAACACAACCTTGGAGATATGTGCTTTTTGGTATTTGAGCAAGCCGCAGAAGAGAACCATAAGGCATCCACTGATAGTATGTGAGTCCTTCCCACGCAAGCATGCCTGTTCTTCACTCATTTTCGAGAGACCCGGATCTCATGTGTTGAATGAATCACGGTTTTTTTTGGACGCAACAGGAAAGAGGAAAAACATGGGTGTTTCGTGTCAAGGGTTTTGGTTTGGAGTTCGCGTAGTCCGAGCAGGTGGGAGAAAGCATATAAATGTTGGATTTATTAGAACAAGGTCCCTCTAGTAGTATGACTACCATGGATGACCGAGTAGGAGGAGGGACAAGGCGGGGTGGTTGCAGCGTATTGTATTGACTATCGTGTTGTAGAGTCACAGACTCACACTGTTGTGGTGGGTGCTATAGCCCACCGGGCAGTGCTTGTCACACCAGCGCATCATGTGACTCCCAAGCACCTTCTGCCCTGGACTGAAATCGGATATTCTCAACAGGATTTGAGTTTTGGGAAATGCCAGGAGAGCAAAAGACATGTGAGCTTCAAGACGATCTTTTTGGTAAGACATTTTTGTGGTCTGTTAAGGAGGAAGAGGCAGAGTCGGTGTGGGTTATATACCTGTCGTCAGGGGAGAAGATTGCACATAGTGCATGATGCTTCGACCTTTGGAGAAGGAGGACATGTCATGTACACCGTGTCTTTTGTAGCAGAAGTTGGTTTTGCTCATGGAAGAGTGGCGTGCACATTTTTGGAGCGTTGCATAAGAGCGGAAAGACATGGCGGTGACCAGAAGTTTTTTCTAGCCTCGACAGGAAGACAGGGAGAACATGTACTCCAAGGCTTTACTGTTTTGGAGAAGGGCGTGGGAAGTTGAGGATGATGAGGAGAAGATGAAAGACGGAGGTGCGAGGTATTTATACGCGACCTTTCGGCATAGACAAGAGTATTCAGTCTTTCGAGAGCACAGGAACTGCTCATACCGAGGCTCTCGGATCAAAGTCTCCGAGCGGCAGACCATGATCTGCCCTTTGCGGAACTTTCAGCTATTCTGAAAGTGTACGCGCGAAGTCTTCAATGTCTTGTTTGAGTTTTCAACGCAGCGTAGAACATTTTGCACGATCATCTGCTCACGTCTGATATATTGAACACTGAAAACTAGATGTTGAGTAGTTCATGTTGTGTACACAGTAGGCGAACTCATAGACGGCCCGTCGTGGCGGTTTTTGAGTCGAAGACATGCAAAATTTATGGGCATTAAGAGGTTTGTGATAGTCGGAGACTCGCAAGAAGGTCTCAAGACATCGTGGTCTTTTGTAATTATATGAGCAATAAGGAAATTTCAAAGACTCGGTAGACCAGGACGTGGTAGGTTCTCAAGGCGGTCTCACAGCAACTCATGGGGCGCTCCTTGTCATGCTTCAGCACACATTTCGTCTGGCCATTCTTTCTCGTAAAAAGAACACTTTCGGCTTGAACTTGAAAGAACAAAATTTGTTCGGCGCTTTATATACTAAGATTTCCTTTGGCTCCTTCGGAGTGACATCGAGTGGGACAGCCGTCGACGTTCAGTCTTTCGCCATGGTGAGATCAGTAATCCCATTTGGTTAAACTAGAGGCCAGACAGCAAACATAGGGGGGATGTTTGGTTGTTCTGTTCACATTCCTGCTTGATAGTTGCGAGAAAATCAAGGTAAGCATGTACGCCAGAGGTATTTGTACTCAAAAGATGCTAGAAGGAGCCGCGTCTGAAAGCGGACTATGGCCAACCACTAGTCTTCATCCCTAGATCCTGCGACTGTCTCGCGTTGATAATCGCCTAGACGCAATATTGCTTTTGCCCAGTCAGAGCAAGGAGCAAAAACATAGTCCAGTACTTGTTGGACTTTCGAGTAGGAGTCAGAGAGAGGAGATGTAGAGCACAAAGCACTTGTCGACAGTGAATATATACATCTCCATTCAAGAAGAATTAGTAAGTGCCCATACATATATGCGGTCGATTTAGTTGATCTGGACCTTCTCAGTCTCAAGGCCGCCCCCGGCTGCACACCTTGGGCTTTTCGCAGTACATGCTGTACTCAGCCTCTTCATGTACATAATTCGACGGCGCGTAAACTGGGACCTTGTGTATTTGCTAAAATGCAGGCATTGAGCTACGTTTTGCGCGAGAGTACAGAATCCGAGCAGATGCGAGTCATCACATGAACAGTTCGTGGCTTTAGTGTCACAGCATCGCACTCCTGCACAAGAGGAGCGCTTCTTGCTTAGTTTTGGTCGACAGCACAACGCATAATCATGACGCGACTGTTGTGCGATTTTGAGCAACACACTTTCAAAGTCTTTAGGGGAGAGTAAGGAGGGTAAGAGAGTGAGCCTTAGATGTATCTCACTCACCAACGACCGGGTCTCGTCATCGAGAGGTGGTGAGTGAATCTTTTGCATCATACGATTCTACAGAAATATGCCTTGCCCGACAACTCGCGCCTCATGGATCAGTTGAATTCGTTTTTTCAAATAATATCTAGGCTGCATCAGTATTTCTGCATTGCGGAAGCGCCTTCCATCACATTTGATATTGCAGACGCGACAAAGATCATATTGGCGTCCTTTCACCTTTTCGAAACTTCCAGTCCCACCCGCGCCGCGACTTTTCACCTCAACCTACCTGCACCCAATACCAACTCCAAAACCCAATTACTATATATCCAATGTCGGATCAGGAGTATCAGTAGGAGCGTCGGCTGCCCAATGATGCCCAATAGCCGACTCGATCCTACTTCGGCTCTACTCGCATCAGATCATATACACCTCTCTCGCACCTCTAAGTAACAACATAGATCAATCGAATACAATGCAGTTATAGTTATTTCCTTTCAGCACTAGTGCGAGTACCTACCAACATCCAACCTATTTTATCCTCTTCTCATCAACCAAATTAGCAGACAGGTTGGCGCGATGGTGGGCACCGAACTCTTCGGGGGACACAACGTTGTACAAATTTCTTGTGCAGGGTGATTACATGATAGTCGGTGGACGGGGACTTGATCCTCGTCTGGGTAATCAGATCGCGTGGGGTTGACTTTTTTGTGCTTTTTTGGCGCACTTTCACTTGCGAAGTCAGATGAGCGGTGTTGTGGTAAAATGCGGTTGTAATTGTGGCAAAGATGTGTTTTTGGGACTGGGCGACAATGCGACATGTCGAGGTAAGTATAGACTTTGAAACGAGGAGTTGGGGACCCCGAGTATATGTGGTGAATAAGAGAGAGGAAGGCAGCGAGCTTTATACCAACGATCGGCTGGCCGCTTCTCATTTAGTTAGAAATGTTTAGCTTTGCTTCTCCGCAGTCGAAAAATTGTTTTAAGAATGTAGACAAGGGGCCTCGCACATGTCGTCTTCAGTCAGGTCTTTTGGATGTGACTAGGGTAGCTCTTCTTTTCGACCCCGAAGCCTTCTGCTCTTTATCGGTTGTCGTAGGTGTCTTTTTGAGAGGAAAGAGAACGAACACAAGCAGCTCTCATCCTCCACATTGCGATGGGCCTTTGAGCAGGTCGACTTCATAAATGAGCGATTTCATGAGTTTGGTGCTGACAACCATACATGACATGAGAACGCATCCTCGAGTTTCTGGAATCTTCAGAACAAAGCAAGGACATAAGATGGATCTCTTCGTTTTAGTTTTTTTTTTTTTTGAAATTGTGAGGTAGTGTAGAGAAGAAGAGCAGAGACCGTGAGAGGGCAGTTTATATACCCCACAGTCGGCAGCTTTCTACGGACAGTTGAGATCCCGTGTAGACGACACAAAAGAGAAGAAAACATGGCCTCTCTATGAGGTTAGTTCTTTTCTCATGTTCATTTCAGTAGCTGGTTTTTGTTTCAGCAGAAGAGCATACATGAACTATGACAGCTTAAGTTTAAAACGTTCCATATGGCCATCGGTATCTTGTTTATTGTTGCTCGAGAACTGCCACAGCCGGTCCTCGGAATCGGTAGCTGAGGATTCAGGTGAGAGGGAGAAGATGAATGCAGACATAATGTGTTTTAAATCAAGCCAAGAAAGCTACCAAGATAGCGTGATCAGTTTTTGGGTTGAGTCCACCAGGAGCCAGAGAAGCCATCTAGTGTTAGTGCCATGGTTTTTGGTGCACGAAGCTTTTTGAAAAGAGTGATGAGGGCAAGAAGAATACAGAGGGTCGGCATTTATATACGCCTTGCTTCAATCTGTGCGCTCCACATCCTAAAAACACATGTCGCAGCTCGCTGGTCTTCGTCTCCTATGGGAGGTGATATTTGCTGTTTCCACACCGCATTCAGGGAAAAGCTCCGTCGTTTCATCAGTCTCACGACGTCAACCTTCGTGGTTCCACCAGCTCGCAAGCGGACCATAGCCAGCTTGATGTTTGGGTTTTCGCGACGTGCGGAAACGCATGTAACTACACGAGAGGGCGTTTTGAACCCCAGAGTCGTTCAACATAGGCTAGTAGTTCTGCTTTTTTTGATCTGGGTCCAGAAATGCAGACACACGGCATGGAATCGTCAATCAATCTTTTGGAACCCTCCAAAAGAAGGCTGAACGGCTGTGAAGAGAAGAGAAGATGCGGTGAGACGGGGTATTTATACCACCTTCAGAGAACGGAAACATGGCGGCATTCAAGTGATGTTTTATCGTCGGCGACATACGAGTGCGCTTTGATCCTTTGTAAAGCACATTAGTGGTGCTGTTCAAGGTTTTGTCCCACACACGGGTTTGCCAAAGACTCTCGTTCTCATGGGTTCTCGCGACGGGTTATTTTGAGTTGCTTCCTCGCTGCACAATGGAACCTTTTCGTTGTTTCTTCCAGTAATCCAGAAAATTGCCATACCTTTCCGCTCGCAGACATTCGTGGCCCTTATCCCATTTTGGACTTTTGACTTGTAGAAATACTGATGAAGAAGAGAGAGAGCCAGAGAGTGCGAGGTTTATGTACTCCTCCCCCCAGACCAAAAGCACCACATCAACTAGTTCACCATCTTTCGTTTTTCAACGAGCGCTCAGCCACCCGAAAATCCCATGAGCCATCTCTTCGACAAATTTGGTCCAACACATCTCTCTCTGGTCTTTGGTTTGTTGGTGCATCCCCAAAGCGTCCAGAAAAATGCTCATGGAAGAAGACCGTTCTTATTTTGACACGCGATCCTTCAAGTCCTTTCAGCTATCATTTCTGCTCGTCCCTCTCCTCGCGCAAAAAGACATGTACATAGGCGTGCGCATTTTTGAACCACAAAACTTCTCACACTAATACCAGCTCCTCCCTGAGACTTTTGTGAAGTGTGAACATGAAATGTTGTTGAACTTGAGGAAGAAGCGCCGTGAGGTGAGATTTTATACCGCAAATGAGGACGAGTGTCCGTACGGAGCCGTTACATAGACACCACGTTTGAAAAAGGGCTTAGCATTTTATGTGAGAATTTCCTTATGGTATGCGCTGCGATTGGCTACATATCACTATACAGTAAACACAGACAGTGGGGCGAGTCAAAAGGCTGGCTCCCAATATGGCGAACATGCGACGCCCCCGCAAGGACCGACAGCAACAAATATTCACGCATCACAGATGAACCGCAAGCTGTAGAGGGAGGAAGAGGTTTGGTATCATCACTCATGTCTCATTTCGTTATGCATGACACCGAACACCGTTCAGTGTCGTGAACCGTAGAAGACGTCTATGTGCTAGTCGCTTTTGATCTACCACAGGTATTCCTCCACGCTTATCCACAGAATACTAACTCAGAGCTTCTCAACAGATATTCAGCTGCCACCCTGGACCTTCTTGACGATCGGGACGATCTTCTCGAAGAGTGGGTGTGACTTGTCAAGACCGTTGACCTTGGTGACTACATCCTCAGCGGAGTTCTCCTTGAGGATCTTGGCCAACTCAGCGGACTCCTCGTCGCCCTCGACGTTCTGGAAGAGATATGCCTGCTCAATGGCACCGAGGAGAGCATCGACCTTCTCGCCGCGCTCAGCGAGCTGAGCAGCAGGGCCGACGAAACGCTCCTTGCGGGAGAGCTTGCGGAGGGGCGCACGTCCGACGCGCTCAACGTTGTCCTTGAGGACGGGGTTGGAGATACGCTTGATGATGGACTCGACGTAGTCATTCTGCTCTTGAACGGAGACACCGTGCTTGTTGACGATGAGGTTAGCAGTCTCCTTGACAGCGTCACGGACAATGTCGTGAAGCTTCTTATCCTGGAGGACCTCGTGGATGTACTGCTTCTTGGCCTGGTGACCGTAGTAGGCGGCGGTGGCGTGCGAGGTGTTGACGGTGAACAGCTTGCGCTCAATGTAGGGCTCAAGGTCATCGACGTAATGGATGCCCTTGACATCGGGCTTCTTGCCACCGTTCTCGAATGGCTTCTGCTCAACGCACCACTCGTAGAACTTCTCAATCTTGACGTTAAGGCCGGCATCCTTGTCCTGAACGGGCACAATACGGTCGATAGCCGAGTTGGCGAAACGTGCCTTCTTGTCGAGGTTGCTCTTGGAGTCCTCGCTCAGCTTGCCCTCGATGAAACCCCTCCATGTAGTTGTGGCGTTGATGGCGTTCTCGCAAGCAATGACGGCGATGGGGTAATCGAGTGTGCGGGCATCAATGGCCTTGGCGACCGGCTCGGCGACGAACTTGAGGATGTTGGGACCGACAGCGCAGGTGACGACATCGGCGGAGGCGATCTCCTGGACGACCTTCTCCATCTCGTGCTTCGAGTTGAGCGCGCGGTAGTGGTCAATGGTGAACTCGCGCTCGCCATCGTCACCAATCTCGGTGACAGTGTACGACGACTGCTTCTGGAGAGCCTCGATGATGCTGTCCATGACATCGACGAAGACGACCTCGTAGCCAGAGTTGTGAAGGAACTCAGCAACGAAACCACGGCCGATGTTGCCACCGCCGAAGTGAACAGCCTGTAAATGCTTTTAGTGGGCGCGCGCCAAGCAGGTAGAGGAGTACTTACCTTCTTGTCGTAAGGCATGGTTGTGTGTGTTGTAGGTGAGGTGAAGTAGAACTAGGGATTGAATGTCAATTGATTACCACCTGGTGTGGAGGTAGAGTGTGAAGTGGTGGAGGTGAGAGGAAAGGTTTGAAGTAGGTGGAAGAGGAGGGGAGGGAAGCTGTGGCGGGGTATTTGTAGAGGCAAGAGCAGGGGCCGTGGAGGGCAGCGACGGTGGTGCGTGCTTTGTGGAGTGAGACTTGCCTGGCTGGAAGGTTCTCTTACTCGAGCGGTGTGCCGCAAGGGTCAATGGTGCAGTAGCAGAATCGTGGGTGTTGGACGCGAGCAGAGGTCAACAGAGTTGGGTGCAGATGGTGAGCTGGCGAAACGAACCCCAGCTAGAGCGGTGACGTTTTGGCATAGCACCCGATTGGCCGCTAGAGCAACTGGCAGGCACGAACAGCTGGAGGTGGCACTTGACAAGGCTTGCAAAAGCAAATTAGTCTGGGGCGTGGGACGTGGCAGTGCTGGAAGTGTAACTGGGTGATATTACCCCACTATGTCGACTCTCCGAAGCAACGCCTTACTGTGCGCAGTATTAATGCCGCAGCCGCGAGGCCCAACTGCTCAGCCTCACTGTTTTCACTGTATTCTCGGCCGTGGATCTCCGCCAGAGCGCGCCGCATTCCCAACAATGCGATTTCGCGATAGAATGCGATCTTCAAGCCCGTGACTACGTCATAGCTCAAACTATGGATCTTTCCCGTTCCCGCACTTAGCTACTGCCAAGACCGACGGACTTTGGCACTGACATGGATTTCCTCGTTTTATGGTGGGGTTGTGAGCGCGAGAACTGAAGCACGCGAACGTGGGGCAAACTCGATCGTCATCGACTGTAGTATTATTGTGGATTCTTTGTACCGCATCCTCGTAGACCTGGTGGAATGTCCGGTACCAATTTTGCACCTTCCATCTCGAGTCCGGAAGGAACACAGCTCTTTTCTCATTTAGCCAGCTTATTTTAGTCCGATGAATATATCCAGGCTCTTTTAAAACTCCAAGCACATGGACATGTACTCCGTCACACGTTACACATTACACATTACCTCCCCCTAATCTCTACGCCGCTCAAGCATGAATAGCCTGCTGGACATGCGGGTAGACCGCAATCATTCGGTGGTAAAGATCCGAGTGCTCCCTCATCAAGACCTCGGGGTCCCACGCCATGGCGACGAAAATTGTGTCGATACCGCTGGAAAGTGGGGTCGTGAAAACATTGCAAATTTGCAATCCGATCAGGAACGAGAAAGCGACCACCACAGGTGTGTAGGCACCGTCGGCATTGTAGGCTGGTGACGTGAAGATAAGGTAGAGGTATGCGAGAAGCGCACAGGCGTAGGCGATGAAGGTGGAGCCCATCGACAGGACTGGTCCGATCAAGCACTCGTTGACCAGTGCGTCGATGCCGCGATCTTTGATCATCCTGCAGATGTTCGATTAGTCCTTTCTCGTTATGCAAATGTGGGAAAGGATTGCATGAAGCTGTGCACAGTATCGCTAGGCTTCGAATGCGATAGCAAGACCCTGTGCATAGCCTCAGGCTGTTAGATCAGAAACATACCTCCAAGTATCCTTCGCCGCTGCGACGTAGCTCTTTCCGTACAGAGCAATATAGCTGAAGGCATATCTGTTGAGGAATTCAACAGCCCAGTTGAGCAAACTGATGAGACAACCCAGGATGCAGAACAGAATTGAGCCGACAATGTTTCCATCGCTTGCTGCATTGCGCTGCGCAGCTGAGCAGATCTGACGCAAGAACTGGATGATCGCGACAATCAAGCTGCCCAAACTGATACTTCCAAAGCTGTACGTAACCGAACGCTTGAATGCACCGCGGGTTGCTCCCTTTGGCATAGAGTTCGGGTTGAAGTACCACGAGCCGTACACACCGGAGATGGTGGTGTGAATCGTGTTCTTCAGCCATTCGCTTATCCAGTACATTGCGAAGGTGACGAAGACCAGGAGGCCAATTACCTTGCCGCTGCCACAATTGCCGACCCCATTATTGCACTGCGAGTTGTTCCCATTCGGCGTGTATTGCACATAGATGGAAACCAAGGTCACCGAGTACCAAGCACCTAGTGCAGCGGCGAGGAGGCCGCCAATCAGGGAGACGATGTAGGTATGGCCGTACTTCTTCGAGACGTCGATTGCGGTCTGCAGCATGAGGACACTGAAGGGGATACGGGGAATCCAGCTGATGAAGCAGATCACATAAAAGATGCTGAAGATCAAGAATACGATGCCACCAGACCAGTATCTGCGCGAGAGCATGTAGAGGGCTGTGACGAATCCGAAAATGATGTCTAATTGCACGAGTCAGTCATGTTTCTGACAATTGAAAGTAAGGAACAGTGGTTCGGTCAGGCCTCGAGCAATACGCATAGCTTTCGAGAAGTCATCCCACCCCAAAAGCGATGCGAACTACTCCATGCGTTCCGATTGACACGCGCGCACTTACTCAAGATACCCGTGATCCAGATGAACTGCTTAGTAAACGCTCTGGCCGCCCAGATATACGCATAACTCAGAATCGTCGCCATGCCCAGCACAAAGGCAAACATAATGATCGTGTTGGAGTTGAGCGCAAACTGGTTCGCATTGCCGTAGATGCCGCCGCTGTTCGAACGCGAGTATCCGCGAATCGTAATCGCACTCACAGCGACGTAGCCAAGGAAGACGGCGATGAAGAGCGCGCCTGCCCAAAGGTCGTTGTACTTGGGCTTGTCGAGCTTGAACTGCTGCTCAAATGTCTTCGAATCTGTGCCGTAGCCGTCTTGCTGGTATCCATTGTTCTGCTGGGGAGGTTGACCTTGCGGCGGCGCGTAAGTCTGGCCATATTGGGGTGGTTCCTGAGGGTATTTTGGCTGGCCCTGGTAATATGCATCTTGAGGCTGCTGCATTGGAGCGCCTCCTCCGCCGTTATAGTAATCCGCAGCTTGACCTTGTTGCGCCATTGCTGAGCCGTGAAGTGAAAGGAGGAGAAGAAGAATAAACACAGCTAATTGGAATGATGTTTTCGAGGCGCCACTAGCCTTTTGAGTATGCGACGGGACAGTGGGGCGTGCGAGGATTCAAGCACCAGTGTGGCTGCTTCTGTGGCATGATCCACGTCATTTGCGGGTACACGGACCAATAGGTGTGCTGTGTCGTGGCTGCCAGATTGGATCGCTCCAGATCGTCGCTGCAATGGGCTTAGTCTTGCAGTGATCTCCTTCACGGCATGAGCTTGTTTTGCTGACGATCTACCTTTCAATAAAGGTTGTATCGTCGCGACCTTTGGGTTTCAATCGCTTCGTGCATATCGATTCATTCTCAACATGTTGTGAGATGAGTGCGCGCTGTTTGTCTCACCTTGTGCCGTTCTTCCCAGGTCCTTGCGCCACGATTCGTGGCTGGTGCCGATTTTCCGGTTGTGATTTCGCTAGCCAAGGGGCTTTCACTCCGGGCGTCCGTCTTGGATTTGTGCATCGTCCCAAAATATGTTCGGCATGTGAAGTACTTATGCTTCACTACAAAGCGGTAGTCTCGGAGTGCTGTGCTGGCGCTCGTGGTTGGTTGCCATGGTGAGCTATAAGTCAATGAAAGCGGTAGCGCACCAAGTTTGGTTGCTCAGGCATTCGGGATCCAAGATTGTAGTAGGTCTCGTGTTACTCTTCTTACTTTTATCCGTCTCCTGTCCTCTCTCAGCTTCATGACTTCTGATCTCTGAACTCGACCTTTGCATTCTCCCTCTCTATGCGATGCGCCCAAACGTAGAAAAACGGATAGACCGTCTCCGGGAGCAAAGTCACAATCATACCCCCAATCGACCACCAACTCGCAACATACGACCAGTTCTCAGGGACATTCAAATACCTCCAGATAAACACCAAGAAAGCCGTAATACATCCCAGATACCTCGTCATCCTGACCAGGCGTTAGCAAGCTCGCACTACCCAGGGAGATAGAGACCTACCAAATCTCCAAACTCTGCCCCTTCGTATTCTCATTCTTCACAAGGTAATAAATCTGCCCCCACCCAATCGGCAGCTCCAAATACAACCCCGTCCAAAACGCCGTCTTCTGCTCTCTCTCATCCGGCCAATACTGCCCACACACCCACAAAAACGCCATCCAAGCCGACACCTGCCAGCTCAACTTGCCCACCGTCTTCATCCTCTCGCTGTCGCTATAGGCGTACTTGAGCGCCACGGCAACAAACGTAATATCGAACAAAAACCAAACAAAGAAGCACGCGCGTTGGAAATTCGTCGTCGTGCATACGTAGGCGTAGTATATCTCGTACGCCATCGTCGCGGAAAGGAACTGAACGGTACCGGCGAGGTAGCGGTCGGAGTAGGTGCGGATGGTGTAGAAGAGGTAGCAGAAGGTGTACAGGATGCCGCAGGATATAATCAGGAAGTCTGTGATGAAGAAATACGATTCCGGGGGGTTGAGAGCCAAGTCTGAAGACTGAGGTATGAGGTGGTATGATTCATATTTTCTGGCGAGGTCGAAAGGCATCTTGGTGGTTGTTAAAGGTAGGTTTGTGTAGTGGGGAGGGAGATATGCATCCGACACGTCAAATCCTTCACAAAAGCTGACGCGGTGACAGCGGGTATATATTTGTGAACAAAGCCTTTCTGTTTGAAAGTATGGATTTATTGAACTATCGGGTCTCATGCTGACATGCCCAGTTCCGATGATTCCGGATGAGGCGAACCGTTTAGTCTCGGAGGTCCCGGATGCCTGGTCACACACTACCGGGGCTTATTACGTCTGCTCAATCTTACCATGGAGAAGCATACGGTGATTGGGCTCTCCATCTGTTATGGGCCAAGTGATTGATGTGCCTGAAAATGACGTAAGTACGACGGCCATGAGCGGCTCACCATAGACTATGGTGTCTTAAGTTAGGACAGAGATTACAGAAATTTGCTTTTCCGATAAGCATCTTTTGTGACTGATATTCCTATTTCTTGTATGAGAGCGATGGGCCAATCTGTACTAATGTCTTCCCAGTCGCTACGCGTCGCAAAAATCATGCATGTGTACGATACAGGAATAAAAGTTGCTGAGCGATAGATTTGTGTCCTCATTCCTTTGTCCTGGACGACTTTGAGCCTTGGACCTTTCCAAAGCCTCGATGCGTCCTACCCATATAGGGCATGGCTTCCATTAGCCGATCATCCGCATTTCCAAAGGCGATTTAATAATTTTTTAACCCTCCGTTGCCCAGCAGTCGTCTGCGCGCATGTACTCTATCAACTAAGAGGTCACCTAGTGAAGATAAATGCCATTGGGGCTATTACGCCAACGATCCCATTCAGCTTGCCGAACAAAGACAATCTGGTAGCCGTTTGTGGTGTTTTCGACAACCACCCTCCGTATCCATGCTTCTATTGGTTCGACACGAACGGATCGGGGTGTTGGGATGTTAGCATAGGAACAGCATCCACCGAGGTAGCAATTATACAAGTTATGGGTAGGGTTTCAGGTGAGGAGAGCTAGGAGATGCGCTAAGAGATAAGAGAGGATTTGTATTCATTGGAATATGACGTTTACAAAACAATTGTCTGGTTTTGTTTCGACAGCGCGCCTGTCATCTCTGTGAGCGTCCGAGACACGCGGCAAGCGCTTGATGATTGCGGACTCGGGAAAGCCTTGACGCAAGCCGGCCCAACAGTCTCGACAGATCGCTTCCGCCTGGCTAAACATCATCAAGGACGTAAACATATCAATTTCAATCTCATACGCTCGTACCCAACCCTGTTGACGAATCGAGTGGGCAGGCCGTACTCATAGAGCAGAAATTCTTGGAAAGCCGCTGCCGCCCATTTCGCGATGATGATGCCGCGCCCGACATGTTTGTATGGCTTTAGGTCCAACTTGACGTTTTCGTAGGTATGGAGGCATAAAAACTTCTGGCGATTCAAAGTCCCATCATCCTCGATAATCATTAATATAACTCCAAGGTCCATAATAGCTACAAGTTCGAGAAACTAGCATTGAAGGTCGATATCTGCAAGAGCCTTGACGACAGCATCAAATGCCCCCGAAGAAACTCCAGGAAGGTCTTTGCAGTGAGATATGGGCACTTGAATGACAATCGACGTGAGGAAAGGAAGGGCGAGAGTATGACCACCATGTCATCCCAAACTCCACTATGATCTATTAGAAAAGCCCTTAGGTTCATCAATGCGCAGAGACTTACTATCCTTTGCCATGATTCACCCAGAAAATGAATCGGTACCATGACTTGTTCGACTTAGTAGGCCAGCACTTAATCTCGAAGACCCTGAGGTGGAACAGAATATCAAGGATCTCTACCCGAATTCCAACGTTCGTTGGAGTCAAGGCATCCGCTACAGTTATTTCCGACAATCTGCTGAATGTATTATCAATCCAACGGAATCGAGCATCTGGTGAGCTAAGCGCATTTGTTGGCTGTTGTTCCGGGTTTGTCATGGCAACAATACCAAGATAGCCGTAAACCATCTCTCGGATCTCCAGAGGGAGGCGCTCGAATGTTGAGAGCTGTCGCGAAGCAATGTCATCTTGGGTGTCCGATGGGGGTGAACTGTCCCCTAATGGTCCGACATCCGAATTCTGTGTTGAGGCTGCAAGCTTGAGACTGCTCGTATCGGAGGACATTGTAGTCCGGAGGGTTTGTCGACAGACGTTAGTTGAGTAGAATCCTTGGTAGAGAGTAGGTGGATTAGTATGAGAAGGGTCGGCCTTTTATATCCCGGGGGCGAATGCGCCGAAGCGATGATAGGATCGGACAACGCTAAAGGCCCCAGGGTCGTCACATTGTTGACTACGGGCACCGCCGCTAAATTCTACAATAGTTAGTGCATGCTCTGTTTGAACTCTGCATATTACCAAAGGCCAGCGATCAGTTTATACACAACCTTCCAAACAACATATGTTTTATACATGGGGACTGCTAAACGAATGCGACGCATGAACTCAAACGATGAATTCGCTATACGCATACGCTCCATCTCTGGCGGCGCTGAGAAATCCCTGGTTCTGTCAGTGGACTGCCAAGATGCAAACTGCCAGAAACTTACTCTGTGAGCTTCCTTGTGCAGTGGTTACGGTTCCGATTGTTGTAAAACAACTTCTTCGCATTGAGGGGGTGTTGAAAAGAGACAGCTCGGTTGAGAAGCGATATTTCCAGCAATTCTTGTCGCAGATTGCGATTGGTTCTGTACAACCCCACCTCGTCATCAAAGCAACAATAAGGATCATTAAACCATGGTGTTTGGTGACTTTGAATTGATATAAGGCCTGTCTTGAGAAGCCAATGTTCAAACGACTTGTAGGGGTATATATTCACGTAACAACAGATCTGCTCGCGAATCTCGAACTGCAATTTCTCTAGACGCGAGAGACACCGCTTCTTCGGGAGCGTATACGGACTCGAGCTCTCCGCAGTCAACTCAGTGACCTGTTCCAGTCGGCGACGGAACGACAACGGCTCGTCATACTGGTCGTCAAGGGTGATGAAAGGCCGGTGCATCGGAATTGGCAAGCCATGGTCGGTGTCCATCGAGGACTGTAGTGCGCACGAGTTGATTCGCATGTCGAGGGTAAGTTGAGGGGCTTTTGCATTGAGTAGAGGAAAGACTGGTAGAACAAGGTTTGAGTAAATGGTTTTAAGTGATAAGTAGGAGTGTCGATTGAGAAAAAGGTCCGTGCTGTAGCGTACTCGAAAGTGAACTGTACCCCTGACGTAGCATACACGTGATGAAGCGTTGCCTGAGAGAGAATGAGATGAGCCAGCAGTGATCCAGTGCAAAGCTCTCAGTCACCCGAGAGATCTCCAAGTCGAGCCAACAACGGCCTAATAGGTATAAAGCTCGAGTACGGTAGGATCAACATCCACCACCTCCTCCACAGTCACCTCCTCCGCCGCCTCCACCATCGCCAGCATAAGTATGATGGCCGTGGTGACCACCGCCATAGTGGTGCACACCACCATCAGCAGTCGTCGTAGTAGGGACGTAACCCATCTTTGCCGTTGAGGCTCCGGGATCAGCGCCGTCGGGTTTGCTGGAGAAGCAGCCCATCGTGGGGACTATGATGTCCGGGATTCTGTCTGGATGTATAACTCAGGGAGTTGGGTTATTGTATTGGAAAGGCCAGGGATCTATGATGGAATTAGCGACGGTGTGGCGATAAGGTTGCTAATATCAGGTACGTACTGCTTGCAGAAACTCTCAATGCTGGATAGATTTGTGAATCGCTGTTTAGAATGCGGTCTTTGTCTTCTCGCTGGGCAAACTTTGTGGGAGGCTGTGTAGATGTGGGGAAGGTCGTGTGACGAGGGTTGTGCGGCAGTGGCTTGAGCTAGTATGTTTTATTGCACACAAGCAGCAAGGTCCAACACGATGCGCCGGGACGCGTGCGCGCAGTGACTAGAAAGAAGAGAAGAGACAGACATGACAGAGTAGAGACTTCTTTGATATAGGCTAGAGTGCACTTTCACACCTCTGTTTGTTGCTACCTAGGTGTCTTTGATCTTACAGAAGGCGTGGCGCAGAAGTCGCAGTGCGCCTTCTAGAAAGCCTCACTAGGTGTGGATGCGTCTCACACCTCGGCACTTGCATCTCGTACAATATTGCCTCGTATAACTTGATTTAGTTAGCATGTATGAATGCTTATGCTGCATGTCCTGGGTATATACACACCTCCTTCATCGGGACAGAGGGTTGTCCTCCTGCACCAGTCGCTTCGTCTCGGACGCGATACTGGTTGAGGCATTGTGGGCTGACTTTGAGGGCGCAGTCGATGCAGACGTGCTGGAAGCTGGTCCAATGGGGGCGTTCGCTGCGCGCTACGTGTTCCAGCTAGTCTTTGAATTTTCATTTCCATGCTGACAGAAAATGACAGTTTCAGACAGTTCCCATTAGAAACTTCCAATGAAACTCATTGCTGTTCATATCCAGAGATGGATTGATCTTCCACAAGCTGGGTAGCTTTTCCGTACCATTGCTCATACTCTTGATCTTTGGTAGCGATAGATCTTGCAGCAACGACACCGTTCGCCCAGATCCTGTTGCTAGTTCGAATGTGCTACCGTTCGGACTCCCACCACCCAGCGCGGATTTTAGTGCGACCGTCATTATAGATGTGACGCGCCGAAACCGTTCGAACGCGTTCTCGTTGTTCTCCTGATTCTCGCGCTGGCGGGGCATCTGTGAGGAAAGATGATCGCGAAAGTACTCAAATGTTCTAGTAACCTGGAGTTCGACCGGATCCCAGCCAGGTAGAGGCGATGAATGTAGCCCCAACTTACCCAGACTGATGATGCCAGATACAAGGTTGAGCCAGTCTACAAGTGAGATGAACTCATACTGTGCAGTCGAGAGCTGTATGCTGTTGTCAAGAAATTGCTCTATTGAGCGTAGGCAGGTCACGCGCAACGAGAGCTGAAAGCCCGATGCCCATGGCGCGCTTTCTCGATCAATAATGTCAACAGCTGCGGCCATCTTGTAAAGGTGTATCCGCGCAGCGAGCTGGATCCATTGCAGCGTTTCTGTGTGTTTGTTAGCCATGTATAAGGATTCAGAACAAGGTCCCGTACTGTAATCATTCGCTTGCAACTTCGAGGCCGACCGGATGTGATCCCACTTGTCGCTCAGACGCTTGACCTGTGAGCGTGCAACTAGCGCTTGCTCACAGCGCCCCTGAAAAGTCTCCTCGACGTCCTCCATGAACTGGCAGACATCGACAAAGATTGGCAAGACAGAATCAGTCTTCTGCTCCCAGGAAGATGCTAGATCGGAAGCATAATTTCGAAGAGCGGCCGAGTATGACATGCAGCGGCTTTTGCCCGACTCAATCAAACCTATGTTAGAGGCCAAATAATAGCAGCCCAGATAAGCCCGCTTCGCCTCTCTATTGCTGGAATCTTCCCGATGAAGCGGACTTCGTACTGAGGTAGATATCCTGTCCAAACCAAGATCGCTTGCAATGCCGACACACATTTGTAACAACATGGGCACTGAGACGGCCTGAGCGTCCATATAGTGATGATGCCATGCGATGAATATGAGTAGTCCTTGTAGTAGATCCAAGCTCTTTTCTCCGTTTAATATCTTGACCATGGCAACTTTGCGGAACTCTCGGCTCAACGTCTGCTGAAGTGACGATGATTCGTAAGACGCAGCGGTGAGCACAGCCAGCATCAGGACGGGCCGATGAAGCACCAGCTCTTGGCAGGAGCAATCCTTTGGCAAAGTCACGAATGGGAAGAAGTCCACCATGCGTCGGTAGGTGTCGAGCATCATCTGCATGTGCCCGAGGCTGATTGTTCGAATGACAGGATCTAATCGACCCAAACAAGCCAGCGTCTCACTGATCGACTCCCAAAAAGCTACTGAGTTCTCAGTGCCAGATGCAGGCGCAGGCGCGGGTAGGATTGGCGTGTGGACTGGCGCTGCTGATACGGGCGTAACAAGTGCCGGCGGGGAACTTCGTATGGGTGCATCGATAATATGTGAGGGAACTGTAGTTACCGAAGGCAGAGTGGAATGCGCGGGAGCCGGCGCCATCGTTGCCATAACTGTAGACAGCTTGTCGAGCTTTTTGTCGAAGTCGCGCAGCCTACTCGGTGGTTGAACATCGCCTCTTGATTTTGCTGGTCTTCTGCGCGCAACATGTTCGATGCATTCGACTCTTGCTTTCTGGCATCTTTGCACGTGTTATCCCGAGTGGAGCCTCCACATTCCCGAGAAACTTACCTTTGGCAGAGGCCAGCTGTGTCAGAGGGGACGCAGCGCACTTTGTGCTTTCTGCACCTCTCGCATGCAAATGCGTTTCCGATTCTCCCTTCTCTTGCTTCCATGGTAAACATTGAATTCGCAGGTTTGGGTGACCTGGGGGCCTCCTCACGGTCGATGTCCGCGGGCTGATGCATTGTGGGGAAGTCCGAACAGACGCCAAGAGCAGGCTTCAGGTGTGAATTGGAATCCATAAAGGAGCGATAGACGCGCCAAAGACTTACACCAGAAAGACGGCCCCTCTAGCGGTTCCGGTCGGACGAAGGATCAGAGCATGTCGCGTGAAAAAAAGGGTACAAACAGTCTGCCATGCTGTTGTGCCCCGAATGTATGGCTGACCTCGGGTAACTCCAGTCGGTGGATTGATCGCCGAGAGCAGGTGGCACTATCGGAAGTTTGTAGCCGCACCGGCCATGTCCAAAGGCGTCCGGTTGCTCCGACAGTCGCGTAGCTCGATCCGATACACATCAACGTTGTACGCGTGGTGGGATGGTGTTGAGGAAGAACCGACATGGTGTTGTCTATAAGACTGGGCGGCTAGGACGCAGCTTCGTTTTTGATCGCGCCTAACCTCAAGAACCCACCGAACGACACCATGGCTCCAAAAGACCACGGCGACCACGACAACTATGTGAAGTCTGGCTTCGCGGGGAGGATGGGATGGGGAAAGAGACCAGCGCTACTCCTCATTGATGTCTGCAACGCATACTGGAGTAAAGACAGTCCATTGGACACCAGCTCGAACCCTGCGTCTGCAGCTGCACCCGCCTCGATCGGAAGACTTGTCGATGCCGCGCGCGAAGGAAAGGTGCCGTTGATCTGGACACGAGTCGAATATACGGAGCCTGATATGTCGGATGCGGGTGTCTTCTTTTGCAAGGCGCCTTTGCTGAAGGTATTCCAGAAGGGCAACGAGACGGGACTTGAGAGCTGGGTACCAGGGTTAGAGCCCCGAGAGGGGGAGCTCGTCATTCCCAAGCGCTACCCGAGCGCCTTCTTCGCGACCGATCTCAACACACGGCTCCAGCTGAAGGGAATCGATACACTTGTCATTTGTGGTGTCAGTACGAGTGGTTGTGTGAGGGCTACGACGCTGGACACCATGTGTTTTGGATATAGGCCCATGGTAAGGCTACTTGGCGACTTCATGAGTCGTGTCACTAACGGGACAAGGTCGTTAGCGAGGCCTGCGGTGATCGATCACCTGCTGTGCACGATGCGAACATCTTCGATATGAATGCAAAGATGGCCGATGTGGTGTCAGAGGCTGAGGCGGTTGAGAAGTTAACAGCCGGATGGTTGTGACGATTTCGCACGTCACCAAGATATCAGGGGTGCCCAACCCGGTATCTTTGGTAGAGCAACATTTGACAAAGACTTTATTGCACTGTATCTAAGCGTTGCTACTGTTCCCCGTTGCTCCCTCTGCGGTCTTGATGTCTTCCATCAGCACGTGTATCAACTTAAACATCTCCCCAGCCATCTTCTTGCCTGCCTCTCTCCAATGCTCATCACATAATCTCCCAAATCGATCAGGATGCCATCTCAGCCTCTCCTGTCGTAGCCATTCATAGCTGTATAATCCACTTGCGCGAAGCAGCCTTTCTATATCATGCTGGCAAGCCTGTATACTATCCGAATCCGCCTTGAGAACGGTGCACGATGGCAGTGCACAGACTGTCAAAGCGTTGGGAATGTAGGGAAATGTACTGAGAAGCTTGCCGTGAGATGACAATGCCGAAGACAACCCCGGCCGCGAGCTTGAATTAGACGACTGGCTGGAAGTCGAGTTCGAACGGACCTGAAGTTTCCGAGGAGTCCTTGGCTTGGAACCTCCAATGGCGACAGATGCTGCAGCAAACATCGTTGCTGTCTCTCTAGACCATTTCTCGTACAGGGCTTGGGTTGCTGCGTCTGGCTTTCCATCGGCGAAGTTGGAGACTTCATCAGCTGGCGAGAATCCGTTCGGCTGGCTAGCACTGGGCTTCGCTTTGTGTTTACTCTTCGCTCGAGCAAAGAAATTTAATGCAAATGCTTCTAGAGCATCCTCGTTGATATCGTCAATTGATCCAGCCCATGTCCCGTCTTTGCGTATTGCGATGAACTGATCGGAGCTTGTTGGGTCGAGGGCGATGAAGCTCAGGTGTGTCCACAAGAAGCCTTTCTCTGCTTTCCACTCTTCTATTGTCTCTTTATAGATCTCCCAGGAGTCTTCATCGCCAAGTCTGTAGACAACGTTGCCATACTCGCTCATGGTGAAGAAAGCCCCTTCACGACCCCACGTCACCATTCTGGGAGGACCGACGCGCCATCCGGAGGGTGTGAGCCATGATTGTAATGCATCTTCGAGACTAGTAGGAAGATTTGCCCATCGGAGCAGTTCAGGGTGCCAGATGATAAAGGAGTCGTCCGGGCCAAGAAATGCGCGTAAATGAGGCGAATGCCATGTTTTTGCTAATATGGTCTGGAGTCGTTGAGGTACAGCTGAGCCCCAACGCAGCGTGTTTGTGCCTGTCGCATCTTTGAAACTAAGCAGCCATGAATCTGCTACTGGACCCAGGGTCGCCCAGTGGAGCTCTGCAACAGTGCTCCCACGAAGCAAGTCTTGTAAGGGCGTGGGTAGATTGCGACTGTCTTCATCAGTTGCTGTCGAGCATGACACCATTCAACACTCACTACTTCAGCCCCTGGAAGCTTTTCGATATAAAGCTATCGTTCGTCCCGAAGGAGAAGAACGAAATGCCACTGGCCGCACTCATGCCTCGATGTTATTGGGTGATGGATTTAGCAGTGACGTCACTTGCGGCTTACGACACGACCACAATCTGCGGATGCTGCCGCGTTAGCCACGCGCTTCTAACCTTCACGAAGCACTGCGAAACTTACTGTGTTCTGAAGGCAGTCTTCTGGAGATAACGATTAGGTGGTTGCCGCCCTTCTTGTTCCTCTGACAACGCTGACCCAGGAATCCCCGTGATCTCTGACACTCGTGCTTTCTTGTTTGTACCCTGCAACCGATCGGCTTGGCGGAAATGAACAGCAATGCGATCGTTCGATTGTAATCTCGTCGTATCTTCTTCTTTCATGAGGATGTGGGAGCTTTCTTCTCCTCCACTTGTTCTTCTACCTTTTCCTGCAGCAAGCGTTTCATTTAGCGAGCCGCCGCTTCAGGCCTGACCGCCATGTGCGACTCAACGTTTGCGTTGGGCCAACGTGGCAGCCATGTTTTTCAATGCCCATCGCGAAGAGAGATGTATGTTTTGGAGTCTCAGAAGTTAGTTCCTTTGTACTGATGTCAAACCAGTGCGCGCCTGCCTACCAAACTTTCATCTCTATTGTCCTCAGTACAACTGCATCGAGTCTACCACGTCGCGTTGGGCTTTGAAGATAGTTTCCTCATCACATGGAGCGATAAGAACGGTCATGACCATATCGATAGTCACAGTCTCCCTGCCGAGCTGCGAGAATTCCTATATGCGCGCAACTCTAAGAAACAGTTGGTCCGCAACATTCCCGAAATCCGGTGTTCCCTGGGATCTTACAACTCATGTTTCTTCGCACACGACGGCTCCACATATCGTTGGATGAATTTGCCACCTTCATTACTTTTCGCACTGCAGAGCAGAATCAAAGACGGTAACTGGACGGATCGACCAAGGCTTGTCTCACTCGGCGCGAACGACAACTTTGTTCTCATCACAGAGAAGAACGCTGCGATCTGGAATCTGCAAAACTACAAGACCATGGCCAATCTCCTAGACTTTTCCAAGTCGCAAGACCGCGGAATCTCAGAGATCCGAAACATCGTCTTGCACGCACACCGATACGGGAGCTTCATATCACAATCACGCAACGGCACGCTCATACACGAAAACATTCCGCCTCACTCTCTCCCCGGCCTGGAAGCCATGTACGCCCCAATCTTGCAGGATTCAAAAGAAGCGGAATGGAAATTGCCGCTACGCAGGGAAAGCGATATGAGGCACAGTCTACCACGCCAACCCAGCAAACTCCAGAACCGCGCAGTACTTCGGCGCGAATGGAGCGAACACTCGCAGCAATTCACTGCGAAAGCAAAGGGCGTCAAACTGAGCTTGAGTCTGAGCGTCAGCATGAACGGGATGGCGGCGAAATTGATGCGATGAAAGACAAACTGCCTGGATGTGTCAAACCCATCGCGACCACTTTACTCTACGATTCATGCGATCAGGACCATGTGCGCTATCACAATACCCACGCTTTTGAGAACCTGCAGCGCAGCCACATCACCCGAGAGCACTGTGCGTCGGCGCTCCACGTTCCGACCAGGAACGCTCTATGTGGAGGAGTGCGCCGCCCAGAAACGCAACACGGTTATACACACAGGCTTTTCACGGATGAGCCAGCCTGGATATTGTCTCTCCCAAAAGCACGACTACCTCACGAAAGACGCACCGAATAATCAGAATGGTATCTCGTCCGATCGCGGCACGCCACAGTATCATCATCATCCAAGAAGTTATCGGCCGTGATACCGCGTACATCGATTCACATGCCGAGCTCACACGGGAGAATCGCACTACGACTGGAGCTTCCATCGTACGTACAAAGCTGCACTAGCACGACGTCCTACGCAAAGAACAAGCTCCCCTCCTGCTGGCCCATTCGTGCCGTCACAAGGTACTGCAGGGAGAATACGACTCCGAGGCACCGACCGAAGGTGGCCACCCCCGTCAAAACCCTCCTACGAAGTAAACGGCCTTGTGAAGCGAATGAAAGGAAACATGTCCAACGCGCCCCATCCACGAGTCGACGAGCTTAACGCACTTAATCCGCGCGTCTGACGAATCTGCACCTGCTGCGACACCTGCACTTGGATTAGTCCACGCCTCACAGCACTCGCATACAAAAACCACGCACATGCAAAGCCAGCATCTACAACTGACTCACTCTCGCCCTCTTCCTCGAACTGCCCGGCACAACACTCGGCCCACTCCGCGCCGGCGCATCATCCCCCTGCGCCGCTGCGCCCCTCCCCCTCCTCTTCTCCTGCTGATCGAGCATCAACTGCAGCACATCGTACGAAAACTGCGGAAACTCGAGACACATGGCGCGAAACTCTGGTTCTGCATCGTGGCGCAGGCTGTAACTCCTGCTGGCCCAGAACGCCGCGACAGGCTTGCGGATCGTGTTGTCCTCGGGATTGCTTTCCTTGCAGACGTAGCGGGCGTACGCGAGTTCGCCCTTAGCGGTCGACGCTGTGCGAAAGATTTTGCTGTGCGCGAGAGATTTGAGGTCGAGGATTGCAGGTGGTCGGCGAGGGTGTAGATGCGGGCGTGCACGAGGAGGTCCAGGCCGTCGTCGTCGGTGGGGGGTTAGCGCGGGTCTTTTTCGAGCGGGGCGTCGCGCGCGGAGGATGTCTTTTTGGGGAAGTATTCGCCTGTGTAGAGGTATTCGACGACGGAGCCCATGGCGTCGATGTCGACCTCGGTAAAGATGATTTGGCGGGGCTGTGATGTGTTAGTGTTCATATCTACATTTTGAGAGTGTAAGGACTGGAGTAGACGTGCTCCGCCCGGCGCGAATTGCTCAACTTGCTTCGCAAACTCGGGAGACTTGATGAGCACAACCTCGTGAGCTGAGTACGTAGTCCGCTCCTGTCCATTTCCGACCACAACCTCGATAATCGGAATCTTCATCCAAATTTTCGTATATGAGCTCTATCCAGCGAATCCTCACAAACTGCTTCTCCACTTACTCAGCGAAAAGCACCAGCTTCGGCGTCTCAGGCTCCATCTCCGTAAGACCCGTCTCCTCAACCGCGCCACTATCGCCCGCCTGCTCGCCCATCTTTACATCCTCGACAGGCTTCTCCTCAATCGGCGTCTATTGCTCTGGTGTATCCGCCATAGCGAAGGTGATGTGGTGTTATGCGCTTCGTCGGCGCAAACGAGTGGATCGAGCTTCTGGAGCTCTAGGAAGCTGGGAAAGGAAGGGTAGCGCAAGGGCAAAAGGTGAGTTTGACGAGGTAAACGAAGAGAGAATATGCAGTTGCGCGTCAAACAGGACTCGAATGAGGGGCTTACGGTGCAATTGAGCTGGACGAGAGAGAGATATGGCTGGTGAAGCTCGGACGCGCCTGGGGGAGCTCATGGCGCTAGCGCAGGAACGCCTTCTTAGCGCAGAATAGGACGAGTCGGCGCGAATAGCAACTTGGGGCTCAACGACATGTCCAAATCGTTGGCTTCAGATCATGACGTGTAGAATTAATGAGATCGTTCAAGTGGGTAGAAATACGTATGTACATGGTATCCAACGCCGAGATATATGCAAGCACTTGCGAGCAAGTGTGTCGGGTAAAGGCCGTCAAGTCGCTGCGATGCGATGCGATATGCAAGAAGCGTCGTGTCTTACAACCTCCCTCCCTTCTCAAGGAACCGGTCGCCTGTCGTAGGCACCGGCTTGTCCGCCCTGATAACATACAAAAACAGATCCTCCAGCGGAATAAAGACGTAAAATACCTTATTGCAAAGATACGAGAAGAAAACAAAACACGTCGCAACCATGGCGTCCATGAAGTAATGATTCGCCGTCGCGACAATCGTGACGAGGATAAACGTGGGATATCCAAGTCCGACGCAGAGGTAAAAAATCTTCCAGAACGCGTTCTTGCGCACTTCGCCCCGCTCGAGCGTGCGGCGGAACACGCCCGAGTGGTAGATGACCGTCATGCCGATGCAGAAGGCGTAGCCAAAGTGCATCGACGGCATCGCCGCGAGCATGTTGACAAATTTCCCGCTCATCCAGACGCTCTGCGCGTCGTCGTGGCGGACCGTGTCGAGGAAGCCGTATTCCTTGGGGAGCAGCCGCGGTGGCATGCAGGGGTATACGATGAAAGTCATGAATGCGCAGAAGTTGGTGAGCGTCATGGTGCGGCGGGCGGTTGCGAAGGTGTCGAATGATGGCGCGACATAGTAGTACCAGCAGATGAAGCTATACAGGTCAGTGTGTGTTTGAATGGCGTGGGAGAGTGACTGACCCGACAGTACCAGGGATGTGGATCAGCGCATAGCACTTGTTCAGCACTGTGAGCGCATCCTGATGCCCGTGCATGAACCACTGCTGAACGTTCCTCTCCCGAACTGGAAATAGGAAGTTCAACATGCCATACTCCTCAGCTTCCAGCACGGATATGCCATGTTCCTGCGCAACGTCCCAAATCCCCCGCCCAGCAAACAGCTTGCTCGAAAGCACGGAGGTCATGCGGTAGAAGGCGTAGTTGATAATCCAGTAGAACATCTCGATCAAGAACGGAAAGCGCTGCAGTATGCGGCTGTGGATATTATTCCTGAACCGCGAAGTGTTCGGCGTCGCCACCTTGCAGCACCCCAAGTTGCGTACTTTTGGCGGGTTCTTAGCCGTCGAGACATCCTCGAGATCACTGTCGCTGTCGGTGGGGTACGAGAGGAGGTGTTCCGTCGAGGTAGAGTCGCTGTCGAGATATCCCGGCCGTGGTGACGACGAGCGGTCGAGCACTCTGAAGTTGCGTTTTCGTGTGAGAAACATGGCGCCGAAGAGGATGGTCGCGACCATCTGGGCTACTATCAGTATTCCTTTCCCCACATTTGCGCAAGTCAAACAACGTACCAGTGGTTCGCACCAGCCTGGGAGTTTCCATGCTGGTTTGCTGTTCCATTGCCCGTCATCTGGAGCTGTGAAGTTGGCCATGATGTGTCGCGTGCCCGCAGTTGAGCGGAGACAGAAAGACTGGAGAAGTTGCGGAGCAGGCTGGGTGTAGATGATGATCACTCGTAGATCATAGGGCTAAGCTTTTGCTGGGGTGAATCGTGGGCGACGCCTTGCTGGACCAACGTGAATACTCTCGAAATCTATTTAAACAAGATGTGTGAAAGAAATGGTCATTAGCCAGCCTGGTCAGTCAAACTGGGAAGTTGAAAAGGAGCGAGAGCAACTGTAACGACAGCCAAGGTGAGCACTACCGATGTATCCGGCCCACTCAGGGCGGCTTGTTTGCTGTTGGCGAAAGGGAGATGCCATTCTGCTTGGCATACGGAACTGCATACGGGACTCGCGTTCAGGTTCCACTTTTCCTTTCAATGCTGTGCTGCTGCCCAGCGGCTGAATAATGATGGCGTCAAAGTTTAAACATGTGCTTGCGCCGTGCTGCAAGACACAGTCAGTCTTTCCTGCCTGTTTTGTGCTTGTCTTACATCCAATACGGCCGTGTCCTCGTGCGCGCGTGCTCACCTGCCCGGAATGTCATCTCGATGGCGGCGCGAGGCTGCTGGCGCACCGTTTCCACTGGCGCTGGCAGGCAATGTGTGACGTCAAGTCCAGATAGCGCCGAGCATTGTATGGCGTTTCCCAGGATGCCCAGCGTTGCAGATCGTCGCCGGCAGGGCTAAGGGGCATAATTTCCTTGCCCAGCTGCCCGTCCAAACTCGAACAAGATCCAAGGAAGTAAGAAGCAAAAACCTCATCTCCTAAGCTGACTGCCCAGGCGCTGACCGGACCATAGTCGACTGCCTTGGCATGCGATAAGCTGATTCCCATCTCTTTCTCATGCATTTCGCTCCCGCAGGAACCTTAGAATGTCCTCCTCGTCACCGAGCTGGCCATCGTACACCGTACAACATGTCGCGTGCTTGACCTGTGCTTGGCTGCTTTAGCTCCGACCCGGCACGCCTCGTCCGACGTCCGATTCTTTAGTGCCCGCGGATGGCTGTTGTTCCACGATCCGTTTCGTCCGGTCGACCATCGCATTGTGCTTTGCCGTCTGGAAGGTGATGCGATGTCGTTGAAATATCCTCGACAGGGCCCGCAAAACATCGTACTGTGCCGTAAGGCCCCCCGCACCTCAGTTGCCATTTTTGCTCGGCCGTTGTATACCATGATCCACCTGTACGCAGGACCGCGACTCAGCCGTGTATCCACACGCGAAACGCCCGGCGATCGCACAGCCACTGTGGCCCCCATGGCATGCTGGTCCGCATCAAAGAAGGCGAAACACATTGACACTCGGGTCACAGCTGTGCAATAATGCTTGCTCTTGACTGAAGAAATTAATTGTACACAGCAATTGAGGAACATCTCCAACATCAGTTTGTACTGTGCTGCAGATGCAGTGCGCGGCAGACGAATTACTAGCATAAACCCGCGCAACCTTTTACAGCCACATTGACCATCATCGCAACACCACACACGAGCCATGATCATCACCGCTGCACAGCGTATGCGAGACGGAGGGACAATCTCCATCGAGAAGTACCTCCCTACTGCCATCCAGCACCAGCACACGTACTCAGCATACAACACGTCGAGCACCAGTCTTGCAAAGACATAGCAGCTGTATCTGGCACTGTATACACATCCTTGAGAGACAATTTATAGCTGCAAGCGTGTCTTGTCCCGACCGCCAAATACTTACAGACAACCTTGCACACCGTTCTACGAGCGGCTACATGTACCATCACCAACCGTCTCACGCAATGCATTCGATACGCGAAGCAGTGTCTGATCTGCTTCCGAGCGTGGAACACCGCATGGCCGATGGGAATGTGCGCCGCGGGCCAAATCAAGCTCGCATGTTCGTGCCGGGCTGCACGTCCGACTAACGTTATACGATTGGAAGGCGTATGGCTAGTGAAGCCATGTCGTTCTGGCAACGTGTGCTTGACGTGTTCAGGTCTTTAGATGTAGCTGTGGAATTTAGCGAGAGGAGGAAGAAAGCTTTGCGCCACTGTGGCAGCATGTCTCGTCTTCATCACACGCAAGTTCAAGAACACCACAGCATACAATTACGTGTACCATATTCCATTCGCGTTTCTGTTCCATCTACAACTACCATCTCCCATCCCAGCCCATCCCACCCCTCCACTATCCCACACCCCATCTAAACCAACAAGAATGCAAAATTCATCCCTCTCCAGTACCATATATCCCCCCCCCCCCCCCCCCCCCCATTATTTCCACCCACTCAACCCCGCCCACGGATCCCCTCCATTCCCCCCTTGCTGCCTTTGCTGCGCATACCCCCCGGGCCCACTCGGATACCCGCCTTGCGAAAAGTGGCTATAATCCTGCTGTTGACTAGGCGGCGGTCCCGGTGGCGGCGGGGGCGGCACATAGCCCTGCGGGAGATTCGACTGCTGACCCCACTGCTGTTGTGGCGGCTGGCCCCAGGGCTGGTGCTGCTGTTGCTGTGCGGGTGGGGGTGAGAAGAATTGCTGGTGTGCGGGGGGCGAGACGGGGTTGTATTGGTTGTGTTGGGCGGGGTTGTACTGTGATGCTTGAGAATGGGGTTGGGAGAAGGAGTTGTAGGATTCGCGGCGGGGAGGTGGGGGTTGTTGGTAGCCGTTTGAAGGGGTGCCGTAGGATTGTTGGGGAGACATGTAGGGCTGTTGTTGGTTGGGCGCTGTGGTCATGGGGTAGCGGGGTGTTACGGGGGGTGAGGTGGCGGGATTGTAGGCTGGGTGTGAGCCGGAGCTGGAGGAGGGGAGGTGATAGCCTGTTGTGGAGGAAAGTGGCGGTGGGACGCTCTTCTTCCTTCCTCCACCTGCTGACACTGGCGAACCAGAATTCGACGGATCCATTGACATGCGGTCCATGAGCTCCTTCAAGCGCTGCTGTTCTTGGTCTGCGCCTTGTGTTGATTTACTCTGCTCGATGCGAGAGAGAAGTTGACCGCCTTCGCCTCGCCTGTTTTGGACGAATGTCTCCACGTTCTTTTGCAGGCTCGACACAGTCTCCTTCATCTCCGAGTAGAAGTTCTGAGCTCGCAGTAACCCTGCTTCGAGGTCGTTGTAGCTCTGATACACTCTCCGGTATTTCGTCATGACGGTGTTTCTTTGCCTCGAGAAAGCCTCATACTTGCTCTGCTCTGATCGTACGCGCTTGTCCTTGAGCAGATCCGAGTACGTCCGGGTGAGCTCCTTGAGCAGTGATGCCTGCTTGTGGTTGGCTTGCAGGATGCGGTTTTGATGAGGACGGAACTTTTCCAGCTCCGCCTTGAACAGTTGCGATTCTTGGTTTGCGATGGCCTTTTTGTTAAGGATGAGTACGTTGGAGATGTCATCGGAGTGAACCTGGCAGAGTTAGTGAATGTGAACTGTCAGCCCCCTTCACATACACACCTTCTCTTTGAGATCCTTCAATATCTGCGTCCTCTCCTTCTTGACCAGGTTCAACTTCCGCAGCAAATCTTCCACGGCGCCAATCTGATCAGAAACAGTCGGCCCATCATCGATATCATCGTCGATGAGATTTCCTTCTGCGGGCCGAGGACTCTTGCCTTTCGACGCGCCAGCCTTCACCATTGCTCTCGAGTACAGTACATCAGCTTCATCCGTCTCGCCAGCGGAGCGCATCTCGTCAAAGTCGGCCTCGCATTGTCGGAAGGTGCTGTAAAGCTGAGCATCGCTCGTGCTGGCCTCCTCTATCGCCCCTCGGTAATTCCTAATATCACTTCGGAGCGTCGCGGTCAGCCGTGAGCTGGGCTGTTGCGTCCATTCTGCTCCGTATTTGGACCGCATTTTCTCGCACACACTCTCTTCCATGTCCAGCTGTTTCATGCTCGCGTCAAGCATCGTTGAGATGGCGGCCTTGTCGTTGTTCAGTTGGTCGAATGCTGCGCCAAAAGGCTGATGTCCTGCGAGGTCCTCGCACCATTTGCGGAAGT
This sequence comes from Parastagonospora avenae f. sp. tritici 18332-5, assembly GCA_022559985.1. Taxonomy (NCBI): domain Eukaryota; kingdom Fungi; phylum Ascomycota; class Dothideomycetes; order Pleosporales; family Phaeosphaeriaceae; genus Parastagonospora; species Parastagonospora avenae. Next base: position 316,146 of record JAFJTR010000013.1, read on the forward strand.
CGTTGTCGACCATCATGTCTTGATCCATACCGCCTCTCAATACATTAAGACTGTCCGGGAGTTTCAGGTAGTCTAGACTTGCTGCCATCTCGTCGTTCGCAACCTCGACTCTTTCGCTCTCCGCCCGGATCAACTTCGCCTTCTCTTCGTCGTACAGACTGGCTGATTCGGTGACAGCTAGTGGGACGATTTTCTGGAAAATATCGGGCCCGATGATTCGTTGTATATCCTGCCCTTGATACAGCTCGCTCACGGGTATCGCTTTTGCGGCCGGCATTTTCGCGATTGGTGTCAGAGACGCTTCGTTCGGAATGCCCTGATGGTAGATGTAGTCGTTGTCCTTGGACAGCTCTGCCAGCTTCTCCTGCACATTCGAGACGTGCTTCTTCGCCATCTCCGCCAGTATCGAGCCCGTGTCTGATGCGAGATTCGAGTTCGCCGGTGCAGAGGAGGGAAAGCTGTTCGCTGCTCGGCTCGCGTCTTTGGCGCTCTGTTCGGCGACTTGGAGCCTGCAAATAGCTACACCATGGGAATTCGCATCGTCATCTGCGAGCGCTTGGTAGTATTGCGCCACCGAAGACATGTAATGTGATTTGATCTGTGCGTTGTCAGCCCCAGGTTTACATCCAGTCTATCGTGGTACCCACCTGGCAGACCAAAAGCCAGACCTTTTCAAAGATGGCGTTCTGGACATTTTCCTGCGCACCCTCCACAGCCTGCGAGTACAGAACCGCGGCCTGGCTTGCCAGCTTTGCCAGCAGTCCGACCTTCTTGCCATCCGCAATCTGCTTCTCCAGGAAGACTTCTTGCGCTTGTGCCAGCATGATGGCTATCAGCGTCTTGACAGTCTCGCGACTCAGGTCGGTCGAAGGCGCATGCAGAAAGTTTTCGTTGATGTATGTGAACATGCCAGCGGAGGCCTGGAACGAGTGGTACGACGTCTTGAGGCCGACATCTTCGTGGCGGTTTTGGTGGGCGGCGTGGCAGGAGAGGACGGCGGAGATGTTGAAGATGATGGAGGCTTTCTCGTATGCAAGCGAGTACTGCGAGGTGGGTTTGTGTGTAAAGGCATCGAACCTGGCTGCTGTTAGATGGTCCTCTCCTCCAAATGCCCAATGTTTGCCAAGCATGCTTCCAGGTCCTTCAATATATGATCCCCCCACGCTGTGAACGTACCATGTGAAGCTGATCTTGATGTGGTTCTCGTCCACCGGGAATCTCAGGTCGAGCAGTTCCAGCTGTCCGTAGTATCTGTACAGCAGATCCCGTCCAGCCGCGCTATCCTTCCCCGCGCCTCGCATGTCCTGCCGCAGCCTATTCAAGGTCGCGCATTCCTCCGAGTAGCGCTCTGGGTCGTCGCCATATGTAGCGCGTATGTAGCCCTTCAGCGGGGCTATCCAATCGATCTCACTGGTCTGCTTCAGCGGCACCGAAATCATGGGCGTCTGGGTCGTCATGGCGGGGCGATTATGTACTGGGTGGTGGTGGAATACGGGACTATATGCAGCGGATTATCAGTCGCGACGTGGTGTGTGCTGGCCGTCTCCCAGGGTCAGCAGCGCGCAGGCGACAGCGCGGGGGCTATGTGATTGTGCGCGCTCGGGGCCGGTCCTGGCGACAATCCACGCGCAGACGAAGCAGCCAATCTCTCAATTCACTCCGGATGAAGACTGCGGGCGCAACTCCAACACGAGGCGGTATGGCGGTCACGGTGTCTGCCGTCGCGTCGCCAACATGGATGGATATGTACAAGCGGGATGACGTTGCAGCGCTGCGTTGTCGTGGCGCCTCACCAATCTATCAGCAATCCGGGAAGCCGCATGAGACGCTGATCGATCCAGGCACTCGTCGATGTGTTGCGGCGCAGCGAAGGGGATTCAGGCGTGTGGGTGGGAATACACAGTAGAGACGGCTGGAGGCTCCCAAGACATGTAGCACACCGAGGCCAGGCGGGGCAACGGCGCTGCACCGCAGATGCAAGGCACATCTCATGCATAATCCACCCCCAAGCCGCCCCTAAGACACCAATCCCGCCACTCGCGTCTATACCGCTACTGCCTTGTGACTCTTGCTCCTATCACATTATCACGAATAGTCCAGGAAACCTCGTGGGTGATCTCCGCCGTGCGGCTGGCATGCAGCCAATTGACTGCACCAAACACCGCGGCATGGGCTCCTCTAAGCGCTCAGTATATTGGTGTCGGACTAGCTCGCCGACAACGTATTGATAACACTCCATCTTCACGTCACGAACTTGTGTCAACTACGCGCCGTACGAGCGGTGAAGAGGAAGAGATGAGGTCGGAAGACGCAGAAGTGGACTGTTCTACATGCGCTGTGGTGAGTAGAATGGAAGAGTTAAGGGGTCTATTATTGTTGTCCCCATCTAATTAGACCAGGGCCTTAACAGTTCACATCCTCAATTTCTCTACCTCTCTACAATGGCTCTTGTCATGTTGCAAGAGCCAGTCCTAGGTTAAGTACCCACACATCAAGGACCCGACAAACTCTCCAATCTGTTCTTCCTTGGCTTGTGCTCCTCAGGACTCTGATCAAACATACCCACCTGCCACCCCCTCGCTCCCCGCTTGACTCCCCCGTCCCCACCTCTCTCCGCTGCCGCTTCTGCTCCTCTCTTCTTCCTCTGCTCCTTCTTCCCCAGCTCGTACACCCCGCCAACGAATTCCTCGCTACCCATGCTCCTATGACCACTGCTCCTGCGTCTGCCATGCCAATAGCAGACACCGATGCTGTACCCGTTGTAATTCTTGTGTAGAGGACACAGCGGGCTATTCGGCAAGTGTTCTGGCACGATCCACTGGAACTTCTTGATCTCGTCGATTTTACGCAACGCCGCCGCTGTCAGTTGCGTCTGCTGCATAACGGGGCGGCGAAAATACCTCTCTTCTGTGTCTGCACGCGGTGAGGGTTTTGTCCCGCCGGCGTTCATGTAACCACCGGGCGTTGCAACAAGACCTGGTGTCCCGTAGTCATTGGAATCACACGTGAAGCTTCGTGGAGCGTAGTCTGTCATCACAGGCCCCTCTGGTCCTTCTTCCGTTGAATCTGACGGCTGGATGGAGGACGATTTGAACGACATGAGCAGGGCATCGGAGTCCCAATATCCTCCGGGACTGGGCGCAGGTCTCGGGCGCCGATCGATGTCGGTTCCGTGGTCGAAGAAGAAGTCGGCAAGCTTGCCTTTGATGTCACCATTGGCATCCAATGTGGGTGGAGTAGGGATGCGGTGCATACCGGGCGGGGCGAATGCGGATGGCATGGCGATATGCAAGGGACGTTTGATCTGGGTATATTCAGGATCTGGCAGTGGTGGTGGTGGTGGTGGAGATTGTTTGCCAATCCACCAGAGGCGATTGGCATGAGGGGATTGTCGATGTTTGGAATCTTGATCCTGGTCGGTTTGCTCTGATATACGATTCGAGCGTCTGAAGGGATTGACAGAGAACTTACGGTCCCTGGTCGGTTCTTCAATGGGATTTGAGTGACCGCCATCACTAGAGCGAGTGGCCGAGCGTGCCCAACGCCAGCGTTTGGATCGAGCTTCCTTTGTCGCCTGACTGAGCTGCTCCAACTCTACTGCTGTTCGATTCTTCTGCTCTTGAAATTCTCTCGAGTCGTTTGGTGCCCAGCTCCCATCTGGTGTGTGGGCAAGTGCATCAGAACTACGCTCACCCTGGCTGCTTCGACTCCTGCTGAATCGAGGACGGGAGACGTAGCAGCGGTCGCGGACTTTTACTGGTGGACGTTCGAATTCGGGAGAGTGAGACGAAGAGATGGGGTCGTTGTCAGGGAGCAGGCCAGAGCCTGGCGTGCCCTCTTCAACAGTCACCTGACCAACATAGTCCTCTTCCAGAAGGGGTATGGTATTTTGAGGGACAGCCTGTGGCCTTTGCAATGGCTCCTCCCTTATCCAAGGGGTTTTTGGGCTTCGCGGCCTTGCGGGCGTGATGCTACTGGACTTTGTAAGGAGCGAACAACTTTGTGGTGGTAGGTCTGGTGGTTCAATGGGCAACGATAGGTCAAAGTTTACATTCCTTCGGTCTCTGAGGCTGCTTTTCATCGAGGATTTCTTGGAGAGTTGTTTTTGTGTCTGGATCATGGAACGTTCAGCATTTGAGTCCTGATTCAAGGACTCGCTGGGACCACCCTGCTCGACAGTGGAAGGCAAGGCAAAGGACAGTCTGCGCTTCCTCCGTCCATCGCCTTTAGATTCCGCGGAGCTTGCGCTTCCACGACGTTCTCGATAGTCTTCACTGGAGCTAGCCGGAGGAAAGAGTCCTTTCGCGAAGAAAGCCACCGATAACCTGCGGGTACCACGATGCGTCACTGACTCTGGCCGAGTAGAAGGAACGGCCAGATTTCTGAGGCTGCGCAAGGTATCGCCAGTATTCGCGCGAGAAACACGGCTGTTATGTGCAGCATCGGCATCTTCGTTTTGTGGTGGGCGCATCAACTCCTCCAATGACGGTGGCGTCTTGTCGTGGACCTGCGCGGGCAGCAAGGGATTGCGACCGTGTCGACGTGGGTCGCTATGGTCACCAGGCGCCGGCTTCAAGCCCCAAGTGAAGCCGTCTCTTCGGGTATCATGGTTACTTGAGCGTGAAGCTAGACTATCCTTGGTCTTATCGGTATGTTCGACTTGTAGTTGGTCGGCGTGATCTATTAGTGAGGTCGAGTGTCTGGCAAGCACTGGTCTCGGTGTTGGGTGATGAAGGCTGTCATCTTTCGGGATGTTTGAGGGCGTGCTTGTGCTGGACAGTTGGTATGCGTTGTCGCTTCGTGGAGCGCGATTATTATGTAGCATCGGTCGGTCAATTGATTGAGTTTACGGTGAGATTTGAGACCTGCTCGCTTCCACTCGAAGAGCGTCGAGGGCTGTGATTGCTAGGTGTTTTACTGTGCTGAGGTAAGAATGCGTGTAGGCGAAGTGCGCGATCGTGACGTAGGAAGCTTAGGGATGGCGTAACGAGCAAAGCGCAGGAAGTCGATGCAACTGAGATATTTGAGGCCGCATCCTTCTAAACCAGGAAGTCATGATCTGCAACAGGACGGGTACCGCTACCGTTGCTACACGCAACTTCCAACCCACATTTGATGCTCCGAACGCCTTCCCTATGTGATCCAAATCCGAGAGCCCGTGAACAAACCATATACGTTGGGTATCCAATTCATGCTTCATGATACATCATAACAAATCCGCTCTCTATCCCGAACCACTTGTAGCTGCCACAACGGAGGTGCCATCGACAAACCGTGTACGGAAGATGCGATTAGCGTTCTGGAACATGCCGTCTTTCAGACTGACGACGATGAATTGCGAGCCCTTGAATCTAGTCTTAAAAAGTCGACCAATGTTCTGGGTATGCGAAAGGTCGAGAGCGGCGTCAACCTCGTCCAGGATGTACATGGGAGCTGGCTTGAACTGCAGCAAAGCCATGATGAGGGAAAGGGCAATCAGTGAGCTGTCATATGTTAGTGGATGACAAACATAAGCGGGATCAGTGTGCGTACCGTTGACCACCACTCAATTCCGTCAGAGACTGCTTCCAGACCTTACCCAGCATGACCTTGACCTCTAGTCCGTCAGAGATGGTCTTGCCCTCGGGTGGGTCAAGTTTGGCAAAGCTGCCTGGGAGAAGCTCGTTAAAGATCGAACCAAAGTCTCGATTGACTATTGTCCAGGTTTTGTGCAGAGCTTCCTTCTTGTACTCATCAAGCTTGACAATAGTCTCCTCGATCTTTGACTTGTCCTTGATGACCGTTGACATGTTCTTCTTCAGGTTGGCTTCCTTCTTCTCCACGCTGTCGATCATGGCCATGACCTTCGGATTGATCTTGTTCTTCTTTTGCTGGAATCGTTCTTCCAGGGCTTTGCGCTTGGTCTTGCAGTCCGCCATGTTCACACCATTGTAGTCGTACACTGAGCCGGCCCTGCCGAAGAGCTCTGAGTCGCTGGCAATGAAATCATACTCCTTCTCGAGTGCCTTGACATGACTCGCTGCGCCTTCTTGCTCCTTGTGGAACCTTTCGATTTCGTGGCCGAGCTTCTGTTGCTCCAACCCTCCCTCGGTGATGGACGTGTTCTTGGATCGAACGGTGTCATCCAGCGACTGAAGCTCTTCATCGAAACCCGTCAACTTGGCTTGTTCGTCGCTCAGATGTGCTTGCGCTACATCGTGAGCATGTGTGACTCGTGCTTTTTCAGCCAAGAGCTCGTCTAGCTCTTCTTGTTGAGACCTCAACGTGGTCTCGACTTCCTCGAGATGCTCCTGGGCGCCCGCAAGATCGCTACCGCACTGCTCAGACTCCACCATAGCCTCGCGCATTTCAGCCTGAAGGGGTTTAACAGAGGCGCTGTTCTTGTTCAGTGCCTTTTTCAGCTTCTCGAGCGACGATTGCAACTCCGCTAACTTGCTACCTTTGTTGTTATTGAATTCGCTCATGTCACGCTCTATGCGCTTGATGTCCTTGTTAGCCTCATCTTGTCGTATTTTGGCTGTCTTGACATCTTCCTTGAGCTGTACGATGTTCTGCCTCATCTCCTCGATAGCTTGTATGATCTGCGTAGCATCTGTTAGCATTGTCAGATCTAAAGATTTGAGAGTAGCGTACTGAAGATGATGAATTGCCGCTGATCTGCTCCTCGGTCAACCTGATTTCGTGAGTCTTTAGGTCAAATTCCTGCTTCGTTTTACGCGCAGCATCCAACTTCTTCTTTTCCTTGGCCATCGTAGCTTGCAGGGAGTTCAGCTGGGTCTCCTGATGCCTCAGTTCGGTGGTGATTTCGTTCAGCTTCTGAAGTGTTACGAGTACGCCACTAGACTGGGTAGCACTGCCACCAGAAAGAACTCCGGCAGGATCGTACGAGTCCCCTTGGAGAGTGACACTCTTCATCCGGACCGCGGGATCGAAAGTAACGCGCTTAGCGGTCGCTGCGTCTTCGCAGATCAATGTGGACCCAAAGACATATTTCATAGCTGCAGTGACTTCGTTGTCGTAGCCGATGAAAGACAGGGCCAAGTCAGCCTTCCCAGGTGCAATTTTCTGCGCAGCCCCGACCTTTGCCGCGGCTCCTTCGAATGGCTTAATCACGTCCAGCGGAATGATGGTGACGCGCTTCTTCACCCGTCCGTTCTCTAAGAGCTGCTTGCTGGTTTCGGCGGAATCGACGACAACATTGTACAGTCGCCCTCCTGCGCAAACCTCTAGTGCAGTACCAGCTCGTGTGTGGTCCTTGTTCAGCGTGAAAAGCTGTGCCACCAACCCCTTCACGCGAGATCGATCAAAGTCTGGCGAGGGGTCGCTGTAACTGAAGTCGATGTTGGCCACCCTTCTGCGCAGCTCGTCTGCTTGCTGCTTCAACTCCCGTATCCGAGCTTGGAAATGGGACTCTTGTTGGTACATGTCCGACTCCTGGCCTTCATCGAAACCGAGCTTGGCCAAGTCAGACTGTAGTTTTTTTGCTTGTGACTTCAATGCTTCGAGGTCATTGATCAACCCTGAGTTCTGCTCCTTCGCCTTCTTCACTTTTGGCTCATCTTCCTTGACCTGTTTCTCGAGATGCGAAATCTTCAGCTTGGCTTGCTCTTGTTCCGTGGCAGCGGCGCTTGCTCGATTCCTAGCTTCTTGTAGCTGTCCCTGGTAACCGCTTTCTTGGCCTTCTTTGGATGCGACACCGGTTTGCAGGGTTTGCAGCAATTCTTCCTTCTTCTCGACCTCCTCTGTCTGTTTTGCCAACTCAGCATGGGCTGTCTGGTACTTCTCCTGCAGCTTCTCGTGGGCCTTCTTTTTCTCTTGCAGTTGCTTTTCGAGATCCTTCACATTCTTCTCGATTCCTTGGCGCCGCTCCTTCTCCTCTGCCAGGCTGATGTTTTTCAGGTCGAGTTGGGTGTCCAAGCGAACGGCCTCGTGAGAGTGCGCCCTAACCTCTTCCTCGAGAGCTTGGAACTTGCCTCCCTTGCGGAGTTCCTTCTCGCGCGTGGCCTTCACTTTCTTGATGTCTTCTTGCAGAAACTCGATCTCTTTCTTCATGCGGACCGTCGCTTCCTCCAGATCTATGGCTCTCTGCTTCTTCGCTTCCAAGTCATCTGCTGACTGTTGCAGTTTTTCCTTGTACCGGATATAGTCGTGCGCAATGACGAGCTTTGTAAGGCGTTCGAGCTCGCTTTGCGTTTGCTGGAATTCGAGGAAGGCGCGCTTTTCCTGTCGCAACTTTTCGAGCTTCGGGTCAATCTCGTCCCTCAGGAGCTCAGCGATCTCTTGGACTTTCATCTCCTTCTTTGCCATCGTCTTATAAGCCTTGTCTCGCCTGTCCTCGAACATGCGTGTGCCAGCAGCCTCCTCCAGCATGGCAAGGATCTCTTTCGCCTTCATGTTCAGCACCTGCATAACTTTGCCCTGCGCAATCATGAAGTTGGGGTTGTTGATGTTAAGCTGCACTGATTGGAAGAGGTTCTGTATGCTCTGTTGCTGTGCTCGGTGTCCATTGATGAGGTATTTGCTCGCTCCGCCCAGCACGATTTGCCGTGTGACTGAAATCTGCGCATGCTCCTCGAAGCCGACGGGGCTTTTTGATTTGTCGCGGTTGTCGAATACGATGGTCACGCTCGCTTTCGTGACTCCAGCTTGTCCGCGCTTGTAGATGAGATCCTGTACTGCTCGTCAGCCCCCGCACAGTGTGAATACCCAAATCTCTTACTTGTAGGTTTTGAGCTCGCACCACGCTCAGGTTGTTGATACCCAGGACGAAGCATATTGAGTCGAGAATATTCGATTTTCCCGATCCGTTGAGGCCTGTGATAGAATTGAAGCTCTCGTCCCTGCCTACGTTAGGAGAAGTCGTTTCATAGAGTGAAGGTAAACATACCAGCCGGAGATGACTGTACGGACAGCGTACGACTTGTAGCCCTGCAGTACGGTTAGCCATGGTCGCATAGCCGTACATCGGCACTCACGTCAATAACGAGTTCTATGATCCTCATGGTGGCGGCATGTGCTGTTGTTGTTAGTTGCTGCGCGCTTCTGTTTGTTGTTTCGCAGGGTTCAGGGCGCCCGCTCGGCTACCGTCAGGAAGTCGCGCTAGTGGTCAAACCACGTGCAGACGTGCTACATGCTACCTACATATGTACCCACGTGTGCCTTGAAGTGAAGAACATATTTGGTATCCTTCGAGAAGTGTCGGTCACCTTAAACACGATGAGATAGTTCCGAAAATTTGCCATTTGCAAGCACAGCCTCTCCATGGACGAACGCAGCACCCCACTATATCCGCGTGAGGGGCACACCTCATATTTATAATATTATCATCATTTCCTGACCTTCATTGGCCGCAACGAACATACATGTGCGTAAGTCATGTGACGAAAGCTTTCAGTGATCACAAGAGAGCTAGGCTGTCACAGCGGCTTGGAGATATGTGCTTAGTCATGGAACTCGGCCCGCCAAATATAATGTCGCACTCTTCAAACAGAGCAGACAACAAGTCTGCAACGCTAAGACTACTATGACTTGCAGTGATGCATTTCCAAGTATGTCCATGGCGTTGTGTGACGTCAAGTTTGTCATGATCATGTCGCCCAGCGTGTTTTGTTGAGAAGACATGCAGCCATCAGATGCCGCTACAATCCACCCGTCCTAGTTCACACACTACAAGAGTCCGCATAGCTCCAGATAATTTACTATGTTCCGTAGCAGCTCGCATCAAAGGGATTGAATCAACTCAGGCTCGCGTATTGCTGAAACATATTTTCTGAATACTTGAGAGTCTCCAGAGCGGGTACCAGTTGGTACAGTACTTGGATGCGACAGTTCAGGAATCAACGTTGAGCCTTTTTTCAGCCTTGGATGGGGAGTTTTGCAAAAGATCTGGGACTCAACAGTCGAACCTGATGTACCACGAAGTTCGGAAGCGGCAGGTAGTACTCCGAGGTACCATGTGCGAAACCTTCAGAGCGGCTCGATGTACTTGGTATCTCGCTGATGCACCACGTACAACGGATTCCTCGGAGCACTGCCGATCTGTGTAAGCTAATGCAATACCATGGAGTTCGTGTTTGGCCTGTCAGAGCAGGATGGGCGGCTGCGATCTCACTTTACGTTGCGATCGGTGACTGCAAATCTCCCGTGGTCCGGTCATAGCACCGCGGATCGCAAACATGAGGGCTACGTCGATATGTTCTACTTGATGATGCCAACAGTATCTGCTCCATGGCATTCTCATCCACATTCATGATGAGAACATGCTAGATGTGCTCACCAGTCCAACACGCCACCGAGGGGCAGTCTGGACGTCCAAAGGAACACGTGGATGTGCGTCCAGTATGCGGGACACGGCAACCATGCACAGTCGTAACAGCGTCGATTGGGTGCAAGCTGCAAGATCGTAGAATTCGTGATACCATGCTCCCGGCTCCGCGATGCAGGCTGATGCTCGAGGCGTTGCTTGGAGGGTGTCTTCGTGAACGAATGGCCGTCGGAAAGCTACCCAATCCGGCCGGCAGGGCTTTCAGTTCGTGCTAGTACGGCCAATTGAGTGCATATCCCCTCCGACACGGTCACGATGGCAGAGTGGCCCGGTCTTTCGAACAAAGATGGTGTTCGCGACACACCAAACGACGCAGAGATGAGGCAGCGAGCGATGAGCGGCCGCGGCACAGGAAGAACAACCGGCCTTCGGTAGCAATTACTTGAGCTTCTAGCCTGCGTGCCTAAACTCGTTTGGCCCATTCTTCATTTCACGCGCCGCCCACATGGTACACCAAGTCCCCTGTGACAGCAAGTCTTCCTTACTGCGCTTTTGCAGACCCTGCAGGAGCCTGGCCTCCCCGCAATAATAAATCTGATCTGCCCACGCCGGATCACTCTCCGCCAGCACATTCGTGTATTCAGCCTGCAGCTGTCACTTAAACTCCAAATTGCCGCCAATCACCATCATCATTTGCCGGCTCATCTTCATCCCTCCACCTCTCGCTCCGGAAGATGCCTGCTTCTTAGCCAACACTGCATCTCTTCTGCTTGAAGCTATACGGCCCGCAGTGCCACGATCTAGCCTTTTTCTGCACTGCACGAGACCCACCCGGGCACTTCTTGGGCCTCACCTCGTCGGCTCGACGCCCAGCAGTGCTCCACGTACCCGCTCGTGATCAGACAGCACATTCTACTCCACATACCACGCCTGCAAATCGCCTCTGATGGCGCGACGGCGGTAATTGCAGCTACCTCAGCCTCGATACGCTACTGTATGGCCTGTCACTACAACGCGTTCCCAAGCGCCGGAAGGCTTCGTACAATACAGTTCTGACCAGCTTTTTTAAGAAGGACAGAAATCCCCTTAGCGTCAAGTGACCTTACCAACGAACGCCTCACCCTCAATTACCCTTTGCTCCGCTGTCAGAACCGCCATCGCTCGGCAGTACTCAACTTCGACATTCTTCTGACTGGACGGCCTCTTGCCTTGTGCTGCATACAACACGTTCCACGATCCCGCATAATACCTCGAACATCCCATCAGCTGCGAATCACCGACCAACTTACTGATCAGCACGTGCCACTTCATTGATCGCTTTTGGCCATACGCAAAGTTGTTTTGAAGGTACGCAGCGGCTTTTGTGCAGCCAAAAGTTATCGCTAAAGCTCCGCAGTATTCAAATTGTCAAGTCGACAACTGCTTCAATTGTCGTTGTCGCCCTGACGCTCGGAGAAGAATCGGACAAGACCGGCGACACAACCTACTCGCGGCCAAATGATCCAAGTTTGTTACCCTACGCCTCCACTCAAGACCGTGCACCCGCGACGTCTCGTGCTGCTTGCACCGGTCATACAAAAAATGGAACCTCCCTCCTCGGACCCTCCTTCAAACCCACCCTCGGCGCCAAATCCTGCAGGTGACGCGGGTGTGCTCCCGGAATTTTCCAGTTTGTGTCTTCAAGATGCACCTTCACCACCAGCAGAAGACGACAACATGGACGTTGTCAATATGTCAAGAGAGACGGCAATGAAACTCATTGTACGCTCGGTAGTCGCAATAGCAAACTCAGCCGGTGACGTACCGGCAACACCACCGCTTTCTCGACCCCAAACTCCTTCTGGGAAAGAGAATTTTGCGGCTCTCAAAGGTCATCGGCGCACAGCTTCAAGACCTGCGACGCCTATTCCAGCCGAGAGACAGAAGCACCAGCCCACCGAGCTGGATCCTCCAGAAGCGAGCCACGACGAACCGACCATCACCCACGATGTTGGCGCAGGAGCTCAGCCAGAATCTGTTCAGCGGCTCAACATGGCGCGAAAGTTCTTCTCGAAAACAGTTCCAAAGGTCGGCGTGGAAGAGTACATAAACCGCATCCAAAAGTTCTGTCCGCTCTCAACTGCTGTGTGGTTAGCAGCAGGATCTTACATTCTACGTCTATGCGTCGTTGACAGGAGTGTACCGCTCACATACCGCACAATGCACCGCCTAATACTCGCATGCGCTCTGGTAGCTATGAAGGCACTGGAGGACCACCGATGGCCGCAAAAGCGCTTCGCAGCCGTCGGCGGCGTAGACGAGGCTGCACTCAGTCGACTGGAGCTCTGCGTGGAATTCCTACTGTCGTTCGATGTCCAGATCTTCACGCCAGAGAAGCTGAGGGATTTGACATTACAATTGCAAAAAGCAGGACAGGCAGCGACGATGACGACTAGGCTACCGTCGTCGTTCAACTTGAGCATGTCAAATCCGAAGATGCGACATGTTCAGGTCTGAGGTCTTGTCGAAGGGTTCTTCGTCACTTTTGCGTTTCTTCGGTTGTACTAGGATATCCCAATCAGCATGCAATGGCGTTCTGGCAGCAGGCATTGAATCTAGGGCTCACGAAAGGCACGTGTACATGAGACCCAAGTTGGTCTGGGTCTTGGAATTGACCGTCTCTGGTTGAGGCCAAGAGTCCGAGCTCGTAATGAGTTCCAAAATAAGAACCATTGAATCATGAACACACGCAGTCAACAATTCATCTTGCTTGAATCTGACCGAAAAGGTGCTTGCCACCGACAAACGCGCATCATGGCTAACGTTTGTGCCGGTGGAGCACCCATGTTTCAGGGCTGTGTATTTATGGATGGGCCAATCAGCGAATCTTGCCAAAAGCATGCTAGCGTGATAACGTGTGGGCGCGGCAGGGACGAGGCGGCGCCACGATCTTCGTGCATGGCAAGGTCAACGTTCACGACTCCCATCTCCAACGGCCGCCCACATAGCTCACACCGCCCGCACTCGCTGCGCGCCTTTCCTGCTGCAAACAATAAACAAACCTCGGTCTATCACGTGCTCGAAGATATCTGTGCGCATCGCCGGGCCATCGGAACGTCACAACAGTCGCTCGCTATCCCATAGTACGCCATGGCACGATTAGTACTCCCTATCGCCTTGGTTGCCGCCCTCCTACCGTTCGTGCAAGCCGGCGTCAAGTTCACAAAGCCCGCCGCAGGTGCAACGCTCACTGCAGGCACGGCTCTCGAGGCGACATGGGCTGAGGACGCCGATGGACCAGCCCTCGCCGATTTGGCGTCGTATGAGCTCTACTTGATGGCTGGAGGCAACGAGGCCGGTTCGAACGTGCGTGCTAGAGCCCCGCGCTAGCTGAACATCATATGTTGCAGCACACAGACAGCATAAGTACTGACTGATACGCAGATGCAATTAGCGGTCATTACAACACAGGGTGCATTCTCGGTCAAGACGGTAACCTCAGGACTGATTGGAACCGGCTTGGGTGGCGACACCAAGAACGCATAGTATGTGGAGCCCAAGCCTTCATAACAGACTCAGTGCTCGGCTAATACCTTCCATCCAGCTTCCTCAAGATGCAAGCTGTCGGCAAGACTGGCGGTCTATATATCGCCTACTCGGACCGCTTCTCCTACTCTGGCATGAAGGGCACTTTCCCTCCTGAAGTCCAGACAGGTCTTGCGGCCATCGACGGCACGGCGGGTCCAGCCAACAAGGACGACACAGTCAAGTCTGGCGGAAACACGGCAGTTGCACCCGGGCAAGAGGAATTTGAGGTCGAATACACCATGCAGACTGGTCTCACAAGATATGCGCCTATGCAACCCGTGCCTGCCACCAAGATTACCAAGGGAAAGCCTGCGAAACCTTTGTATCCTACGAGCAGCGTAGTGATCGCGAAGACGAGACTTCCTATCCCCAAAGTCCAGACAACAATCACCCAGAGCCAAACGTTCTCAGTCTCTAGCAGAGAAAATACGGTAAGTTCGCATTGCAGGCGGATAACCTTGGATAGTGCATGGTGCGTTTGCTAACTCGTCTTTTAGGTCGCTCCGGCCCCTCACCCGACCGACGACATGGCCAAATTCCTCAACCGCTGGAAGGACTAGACATCCTCTCCCATTCCCACTCCTACCGAGCGTCCAACACACAGTGTGCCTCCCCCCTTCACTGTCATATCCATGGCGCATCTGGCGCATTACACGTCCACGGCTCGAGATGCGCTCCTTGCTTGCTGGGAAAGATACACGACCCGCGCGATGGGCTAGGCGCTCAGACGCTGGGAGGAATTCATCAAATTTGTTACTGGGATCGATCAAATAATCGCGTTGCTTAACTTCATGGGCCACTTGTGGGAGCATGCCAACTAGTATTATGCTCGCGCTTGCTGGCCCGTTTTCTTCATTGTACTAGCTAAGTGGAAGACGATCACTTCCTCTGAGGACGCACAACGAGAACAAGGCGTTGCACAATCGGGCGTTCGGAGTCATAAGAAGCGTTATGATTATCACTTAAAGGTCGCTATTGTTCCCACTTTGAATATTAATAGAGACGGTCGTCTTAGACGGAACAGTTTTTAAAACAACGCATCAATCAACCATCGCTCTTTGCGCGTTGCATATTTGCAGTCGAGTAAAGTTGTGTTTGATTGAGATAGTACTAAATCATAACAGTTCTCTATTGCTCCATCATGATATTGATCAATCATGATGGTGCGTGTATGTTGCAAAGCACCTGCCTCTTTCTCGTGGACCGCGGCTAGCCGCAGCTGCGAGCGTGAGCTTCACCCCACCACCCCACTTGCGCAAACAAACAGCAAGTCGTCTATCTCATGCTAGCTATTCGAACGCTTCCACGGGCTCTCTTGCAACCATTTCGCAGCCTGTTGCCCATCACGCATCTAAGGAGATTCGCCATGGCTATCGCAGAAAACTATGATGAGGTCCTGAAGGGCAAGTACCCGGCGAAGGATCATGCGAGGAAGGTCGCAAAGTGGATTGTCGACAAGGGCGGCGACAAGAAGGGAACAATCTATCTGGAGGCGCAGAAGCAGAAACTGAATGAGGTGGGTGATGGTGAAGGGTTCCGGGGTTTTGTGCTAATCGATGCAGGACAATGATGGTGAAGCTCCGTTTCGGTATGTTCGCTGTCTTGAACAACATCGGCACTTTCATGGACATTAGATTGACTTCTCATTCACAGCCAGCGACGCTACTTCTTCTACCTTAGCGGTTGTGAGCTCCCGGACTCGTACCTCACTTATGACTTCCCCAGTGACAAGCTGACCCTGTTCATCCCTCCTGTCGAGCCAGAGGAAGTTATCTGGTCTGGTTTACCCATGAGCCCCGAGGAGGCAAAGGCAAAGTACGATATTGACGATTGCAAAACCACGAAGGAAGTGAACCCTCATCTGGCCAGCTCTTCGGAGACAGCTCAGTCGACCATATATGCTATCCCGGGGCAAATTTCTGACGAGACCACGTTCCTCTCATACCAGAACAAGGAGTTAGAGCAACTGAAGACAGCTATTGAGTACTGCCGAGTCACAAAGTCAGATTACGAGGTTGCTCTCATCCGCAAAGCCAATGTCATCTCAACAAATGCCCATATCAACGTCATGAAGGCTGCAGCCAAGGCACAGAACGAGTGCGAACTCGAGGCTGTCTTTCTCAAGTCATGCGTGGAGCGCAACGCAAAAAATCAGGCCTACCATTCCATCGTTGCAGCAGGCGAGAACGGCGCGACGCTGCATTACGTGCACAATGCCGCACCAATCAAGAGCCAAAACCTTATGCTCTTGGACGCTGGTTGCGAAGTTGACTGCTATGCATCTGACATTACCCGCACGTTTCCCATCAAGGGAACCTTCACAGACGAATCACTCGCCATTTACAAGATTGTTCTTGACATGCAGAAACAATGCATCAACGCTCTCACGGCCGGTGTGCTCTGGGACTCTATCCACGAGCTTGCACACAAGATCGCAATCAAAGGCCTGCTCGACCTCGGCATCCTGAAAGGCGATGCAGAACAGATCTTCAAGGCGCGGACTAGTGTTGCATTCTTCCCACATGGCCTTGGTCACTACTTGGGCATGGACACGCACGACACTGGCGGCAATGCAAACTACGCCGATAAGGACAACATGTTCAGGTACCTGCGTGTTAGGGGCACTGTGCCCGCGAGGAGTGTGATAACAGTCGAGCCGGGCATTTACTTCTGCCGATTCATTATTGAGCCGTATCTCAAAGACGAGCAGCAGAAGCAGTATATTGACGAGAAGGTGCTGGCGAAGTACTGGAGTGTGGGAGGTGTGAGGATTGAGGGTAAGTTTTGATATGATCAGAACGTGATACGATGCTGATCTAGCCTACAGACAATATCTTGGTCACTGAGAATGGTATCGAGAACCTTACGCCGACACCGAAGGAGATTGATGAGATTACGTCGCTAGTAAAGTCGGGATGACTCGAAGATCAGGCGTGGCTCTCATTGAAGATTGTTCTTGACATACAATATTGAGAACCGCTTTGCTCTAGATCGAGGACAACTACTGAGTCCATCATGTCCGTGGAATTACAATTACCAAATCAAGCTCCACACGCCCTTCCAATTCCGGTCTAGCCGTATTTAGCATTAGTGTCCGCAGCCAAATCGTGAATCATACACTTTCCAAACATCAACATGAAGCATTCATAATCGATTTATCTCCCAAAATATCGAAACCCTTCCCATCTTAAGCATATAATTTCAGAAATCCTACAATGCCAGACTCTCCTCGCCCCCTCGTAGGCGTCGGCGTCATAATCCACGACCGCGCCGGCAACATCATAATGGGCGAGCGCGCAGGTTCCCACGGCGCCGGTAAACCTCACCCTATCCTTCCCCATCATCGATCTCATATTTCTAGGCACCTACCAACTCCCCGGCGGCCACCTCGAACACGGCGAATCCTTCGCCTGCACCGCCGCCCGCGAAGTTCTCGAGGAAACGGGTCTAAAAATTGGAAACATTAAGTTCCTGACCGCCACGAACGATGTGTTTGATGAGGGGAAGCATTATGTGACGGTCTTTGTGACGGGGGATATTTTGGGGCAGGGGGAGGAGAGGGTGCCGAAGGTGAGTTGAACGTTGCGGTGATCAGACAAGATTTTTTTCGAACGTGCTCTTGCATGTTGTTCTTGCATGCTATTGTTGCATGTAATTTTTGCATGTCTTTCTCGCATGTTCTTTTTGCATATTGTTCTTGCGGGGTTTCCGTTACATCTCGCTAGCTGCTAATTATGTGAGTACAGCCGATGGAGCCGCATAAGTGCGCTAAGTGGGAGTGGGTGCCGTGGAGTCAGATGTGGGAATGGGCGGGAGAACAGGCCGAGGGGAAGGATATGGGGAGGAAGTTGTTTTTGCCATTGGTGAATTTGTGGAGGGAGTATCCCCAGATGAAGGATGCGCTTGTGGGACGGTGATGGTCATGGTAGGTTCAGCCGCAGATTCATGGATCAGATTCGTCGATAGAGAACGACTAATTCCAAGGTTTGCGCCATTATTAGATCCAACGGATCAGACATTTCACTACAATGTAGTAACGTCTTTACAGCCTTGAACAGAGATACCCTGGCAAGGTCAGTATCGTGTATTAAGATTCAGCAATACGACCGTCTTCACATGTTTCGGCTCTACTCTGATTTAGGTTCAAGTAGCCCAGGACCCAAGCTCGCCCAGAGCTAATCGATAACTCACAAGTACCCCAAAGACCAGTAAACCCGAACTTGAGGCACACAGCAGGATATCAACAGCCCTGGGTAAAGAGGATAGAGTTCCTAATCCGGCAATCAACCCTGGCTAGAACGGAATTGATCCACTCCTCGGCGCAAGCCCCACCGAACCCAGCGCCAAAACAGAAGGAGAACAAAACACTGACGTCTGACCCAAGGCATTCCGAGGTCACGTTCGTAAACGCTTTGCAGGGTTCTCCACAAGCCATGGAGATCAGCCGAATACAGTGGGTGGAAAAGTCCCGAAGCATGCACCAATCAGCAGCGAGGGTACCTTGCTCCGGAACCTTGTTCGCAGCGGACGGGCATCGGCAGAAGGAAGACAGATGACGGGCAGCTCGGAAGAGGCGCTGTTTTGGGGCTGCAACGTGATCAAGTATGGAGTGTCTGAGATCCATCAATCATGGCGGAGGGCGCTGAAGTGCCGAGGGAAGGTTACATGGTCAATCCTCACTTTATGGAGTATATGAGATGGACCCTATACGCAGATAATTAGGTTTGCACGCGTTATATTAGTTCACGGTGCGGCTCAATTGTTTTGGGAACTGTGAAGATGCGGCTCCTCACTTCGCTGCTCTGCGCGACTGCGCTTCCTTCGCTGCTCAATGCTTTCCCCAACACGCCTTTCAACACGGAAGGCCGATGGGTAGTCGACTCTACCGGCGCGAACTTCACCTATGTGGGTGTCAACTGGTCTGGCCATGGCGAGGTTATGATTCCCGAAGGACTGCAGTACCAGTCGATTAGTTCGATTGTGTCGAAGATTAAGAGCCTGAACATGAACCACGTCAGATTGACGTTTGCGATCGAGATGATCGATGATATCAAGGACAACGGTGGAGATGTCACCATTCAGAAAGCTTTCCAAAAGGCATTGGGAACAGGTAATGGTGATACGGTGTATCAGAAGGTCATCAAGAACAACCCACAGTTCGGCGCTTCGACTACAAGACTTCAGGTACATATACGTTCTTCATGCTGTAGAGATATTGTCTAACATGAACTCAGGTCTACGATGCGGTCACAGCAGAGCTTGCAAAGCAGCAGATCTACGTCCACCTTGACAATCATATGTCAAGAGGTGCATGGTGCTGTGGCGGTGGTGATGGAAACACTTGGTTCGGCGATACAGACTTCAACGTTGCCAAGTGGGTTCGTGGACTCGAGTTCATGGCTGACCACGTACGTTCTTCAAACGCTCTTCTCCAACCCTCTAACGCAGTCACCAGAGCAAGAAATGGGCCAATATGATCTCCATCGGCCTCCGCAACGAGCTCCGCAAGCCCGACAACGCCGGCTCCTCCCTCGCATATGACTGGCCCACCTGGTACGACCAAGTAATTCCCGCCGCCAACGCCGTCAACAAAGCCAACCCCAACATTCTCATCTTCCTGTCCGGCCTCGACTACGACACCAAGCTGAACCCCATCCCCAGCGCCGAAGACCTAGGCAACGGCAAGAAATTCCAACTCGGCGACTTCGCATACAAGAACAAACTTGTGCTCGAACTACACAACTACCAAAACGACATCACCAACTGCGGTAGCATGGAGAGCGGGTTGTGGAACAATGGTTTCCGCGCAACGTGGCCGACGGCGATCAACAAGATGCCTGTAGTGCTGACCGAGTTTGGGTTCAACCAGGCGGATAACTCGTACACGAAGACGTATGCGACGTGTATCAAGAAGCTGATGCCGCAGTGGCAGACTGGCTGGACGGTTTGGGTGATTAGCGGAAGTTATTATATCAGGAGTGGGACGCAGGATTTCGAGGAGACGTGGGGGTTGGTGAATCACGATTGGAGCGCGTGGAGGAATAACGATGCGATCAATCAGTTGAAGGCGATGGTGGATGAGACGTTGAAGTCTGTGACCTAGGCGGGACTGGGAACCTCCTCTTAGTTAGTCACGGCAACTTGACTTGAAGTACATTTGTTATGATTTAATTCAGTGTCAGATTGCTCAGTACGTGCTCGGTACTAAGCTATTCGCCCAGTCCTCCACCGTCTCGAACTTGCTCTCCACATCATCTGGTATTCCATTGCCATTTGCATCCACCCAGCTCGTTCCTCCAGCAATCGTGCCTGGCCCGTTCATTGGACTTGCATTCTCATCAGTCATCAGCTGCCCTAACTTGCCAAAACTCTGCAGCTCGGTGATCAATTGCTTGTCCACCGCATCCCGAACCAAGCTCGCACCAACGAGTTTCACAGCCAACATCAGCGCATCTGAAGCTGGCAGGATCTTCTCCGGTGCCGGATGAGCGTACTTCGTCTTCTGTATCGCCACGCCTCCATAGTTCGCCGACGAGGCTTCGAGCTGCGCCCCGCCCAACTTTCCATCCTTGTCAGAGTCGTATATGTTGCTCTCAACATACGCCTTGAAATTCGCATTCCCCCTCGTAAACGCCGGCACGCTCGAACTCGGCCCCGCGACGAAGTAATTCCCAACGATATTCGCCTCGCTCGCGCCCTCGCTGTCACCCGCAATATACGCACCGCCTCCACCCCAATTGTACACGACGTTGTTCGTGAAGTCGTTCGAGCCCTTGACCTTTGGATTCCGCGTCTTGTTGTCGATGTAAAGATTTCTGAACAGCGAGATGCCTTGTCCGACATTCGTCTGCATCAGCCCTCCACACGAATGCGTCTCCAGGCCTTGCCCGATGATGCTGTTTTGAATCGTGATGTTCCCAACCTCACTCCCGCTGATTGAGAATGTTTCGTCTCGGCCCCATGATACGGATACATGGTCGAAGATCATGTTCGCGCCCTCTGCAATCGTGATGGCATCTTTGCCGCTCGCGCCGCCTTTTCCCATGCGGATGCGAATGTAGCGTACGACTGCATCGTCGGCATTGGAGAAGGACCAGCCATTACCATACACGGTGATGCCGTCGCCCGGTGCTGTTTGCCCTAAAATGGAAATACGCTTGGAGACTACCATCCGGTCTTTTATCTTGATCAGGCCGCCGACGGAGAAGATGATGGTGCGGTCGGGCTGGGATACTGCATCGCGGAGAGATCCGGCACCGGAGTCGTTGAGGTTGTTCACTACGTAGACTTTTCCTTTGCTGCCGCCGATAGCGTTACGGCCGGAGCCTTCGGCGCCGGGGAAGGCGAGGGCGGAGACGGAGCTCAGTAAAACTGGTAAACAGCTGAGGATATGCATCGTGTATAACATTCAGAAACAAGGGAGTGAAGGTGCCGTTGAAAAGGAAAGTTTCGTCACTACACGCACGAGTACCTTTCGGTGAAAAGTGCACGCAGGATAAACCAACACCCTAGGTGGGACCTAAAGATACATAAGCTCACTTCAAATGCGTGAAGACCAAGTAGTGCATAGTCCGAGCAATGTGGGGAAGCATGGTGTTGGTGTTCCTTCTCATTTATTAACTCAAAACCCTCCAATCATGAAAGTCAAACCTGACCAGGGTATGTATACCACGATTAATTAGAAACGTCGCACAAGACTTTACAGCCTTCGGACCATTAGTGTCCGACGGCATTCACTTCAACTACAAACGCCATGGAAAGCGACTAGGGTGCGACAAGTAGTAGCTCATTTCATAGCCAGAAGAGATGTCGCTAGGCTACGTGTGTGATGGCAATGCCATGTGTATAGATTCGGGACATTGGTCTCCCCTCGTAATCTGCGGTAGCAACGATTGATTCCTAGCCACGTACCTTCGATATACTAGTACATGCTACTGCCAGTCTTGACTTCACCGGCGATGATGCCTTGTTCTGCTAAATCAGCGACCAAGTCCATCAACATGTGATCACATCCTGCTGCGGCCACAATGCCAATTGTGACTGGCAGCGTTTCGTTCCGTTCCGTAACGCGAGAATAGTACGTTCGCTCGCCAATCGGTACTGTATAATCCGGCAACGCGGCCATGACTGCCATCTGATTCCCGGGCAGACCAGCGCCAAAGATCGGGCTCGGAGGTGAGCTTGGGTAAATGTCTCTGTAGTCTTCAGTGCCGGAGCCCATGGGATACAACACAAGTGTGGATTCACATGTAGGTGTCAAAGTACTGCGAAACCACTTTTGGAACGTTTGGTAGCGCTGTGTTGCGTTCTGATAACTTAACAGCGGAAGCGTTGCGCCTCGCTCCCATCTCACACACGTTTGCGGATTCCAATAAGGCGACTTGCCAAACTTGGCGCGGTACTGCTGCTTGAATGGCTGGGCGAGGAGCCGGTACTGATCGTAATTCGTGATGTTGGAGTACGTCAGACCGATGTATGTCGACATACCTTCAGAGGTATTGGAGTAGGAGTTGAAGCTCGCATTTGCGTTCACTGTCACCATGTCCGCTTCGAGGAATGCCGCTAGTTTAGAAGTGAAGCTGCTGAATATTGCCATGCTCGTCTGGTCTGAGGTGGGCCAGAATTCCTCGGGAAGAATGACGCGTTTTGGGTAAGACGCGTACGACTTCGATGGATACCACTTTTGGTGCACAGCTTGCAGTAACTTTGCGGATCGTGCAAGCACTCCGGGTGTATCGAAGATAGCTGATATCGGCAGTATACCGTCAAGTGGAAGCGAGGCATTCGTTATACGCATGCCGAATAGTCCGTTGGCCATAGCAGGTAGCCTTACCGAGCCGCCAGTATCGGAGCCAGTCGCGATGTCGAGCCAAGGGTAAGAGGCGAGAGCGGCTCCGGTACCAGCAGATGATCCTTGAGGATGCTGATATCCATCACCCCTGGGATTAAAAGGTGCCAGTTGATCGACATAATCAGCAGTTGGTCGTTCGCCGAGTGCGAACTGTGTGGTTTTAGTCTTTCCAATGACTACGGCACCCATGTCGATCAATTTCTGTAAAGCTTGAGCACTTGCTGGTGCAGGCTCCACAAGCTCTCGATAAGCTCTGTTTCCACCACTTGTTCGAACGCCTTTCAGGTCGTAGATGTCCTTGACACCTAGACGTTTGCCAGACAACGGCTTATCCGCAGTTGGTGGAGGATAGTAGAGACGAGATGGCACTGCAATACTCAAGGCACCATAGGCATCTGTCTGGGCCAGTCCAGTCACTGGAACGTATGTGCCATTCGCGCCTTCAGTCACCGACTCCACGAAGGCGAAGTTGTAGTCCCAATAAAGTCGGTATACTTTTGTGACCGCACCAGAAGGGTGCAGTAAGTACGGACCTGACATGAGATCTGTTTCCGCTGCCGTCAAAAACGTCTCGCAACCCAACGATTTAAGGTAGTCGATAGTATCATCTGAGAGCTTTTTGACGCCACCCAGCACCAACGTGGAGAGGAAAGCCTCCGAAAATACATCATCTTCGGTCAGATAGCCAGATAAATTCGACATCAAAGCGTCTGCGGACGTGTTATATAATGACAGTGACACGTAAGTGATTGGTATTGGCTCCGCAAAGAGCGACGATCCATCTTGAACTTGTAATGTCGTTTCGATATAATCTGGTGAGTAGTAGGAAGTCGAGTTCAGTTGAAAGATATTAGAAGCTTTAGCGAAAGCTCCTAAGCATAACAATGATATGATCCTCATCCTGAGCAGCGAACGTGTTGCCTGTCGGACTTAATCGCGAGAACCTCGCAAAACCTCTTGGGCACGACGGCATCTTTAAGGCGACAGATTGCATGTACTTGCTTCGGCAAGAACAGGCAGAGGATACGCACATCCGCTACCTTATCGTTCCTCGTAGTGCTCCAGGGACAGAGTGGGAGAGTTGCGCGTTAGTCTGGGAAGAAAGCGTTTAGCGAACAACTTGGCATGACATCATGCATCACGACTGGGTTAGGAGTGGATCGAAGACACGATAAGAACAGATAACCAAAAGCTATTACAAAGACACAAACTATGTATCGGCTGGTGGCCGGTGTCTGTCACAGCTGAACTTGCACTGCCAGGTCTTGGCGTTGAGTCTGCCGGATAGTCACATCCGTTCGATCGCCCTGCTCATGCCCGTTGAGGCATAGTTGGTCTTGATATGTAGCACTGTCGATAGGTGGTTTGCTACAAGCATCTCTCTCGCCAAGTGCTCCATAGATCTCAAATTACTTAGACTTAAAGTATAAAGAAGCAGGCGTCAGCGAGTGCTATATCCGTTCATTGGCACTATATCGATCTGGATAGCGTGGGTAGATCCTGCGTCTCCCTTCCAGTAAACATGCCAGCCCTCTGTTCCTGCGTCCTTGAAGGACATCCAACTACCATCGAAGTCCGCCAATCGAAAGTTTGCATAAACATTATCAACAGCTGCATCGAACAGCCACTGGTCGACAGCGCAAGCATCGAACACGGCCTCAGCATGTTCGCTAGATTTGGAAAAGTACATGACAGCCATGCTTGCAGTTCTAGTACCAGTCGTTGACTTTAGCGCAGCCAGATAGGCAGCCTTGATTGGGTCTTCGTTGCTGCCTTCTCCTTGAAGAGCAAAGTTGCCATTTCTGAGCCTGAATGGCACGAAGTTGAGAGGCGGAGTCTCGAGATGAATAATGAAATTCTTGAAGCCCAGTTGATGAGAAGTAGGAAGCGCTACAACGTGTCTCCCATGCCACGGCTGGTTGAGACTATGCGATCATTAGTTATGCAGTGTGCGAAGAACTCAGCCGTCTCACCAGTTGGCGCGTAGATGGAAGTATTCGCATCGCGCTTGGAGAATCCTGTTGCGCCATGGTTTGAAGAAGCAGGTATCGCAGCGACGCCTGTTGCAAGCGCGCCGACAAAAGCACACAAGCTGAGGACTCGCATGCTGAGGTCAGAGTCGAGAAATGATGACGAATGCAAAGGTCAGATTTGAAAGAGGTGTGAGTGAAGTTTCTCAATTTCATGCCTTCGAATACTCCTGGAGTTTGAATTGAGGTCAAAGCTACCTCCACTGAGTTGTCAATAAAGGTTGCCGATTCTTCGAGATTGCGAAAAAAAACGTTCAAGTGGTGCACAAGACCATCAGATCACAATGTGTCTCCCTAGCACCCGTAACCATAAGAATGATAGTCTGATACTACATCTGATGTAGCTCTATAAGAGCAAAGTGAATGAAACGTTAACCTGAACCTCGACCAAACTCTGCATATAAAGGACACCCTGAGCCGATAGATGTTCGCACACACCTTCCAGCTCGAGAACCAATCATCAAATCGTGCAAAGAACCCCTGACGAAGGGAAAATATCCAAGCAATGACCAGATCTGATCTTGATGTTCACCCTTGTGTCAACTGTCGAAACGCCAACCCTTCCTAGGTTCCAGACCGGACCTGTGTAATGGCTAGGCGACATATGATGCGCCACAGCTCTACTTCAGCCAATTCGTGGTCTTTTGAAGGGAGACTGTGATCTGTTCGGTGGATGTCGCTTAAGAGCATCACCCTCGGTGTCTGATTTTGTGACATGTGTGCCAAATCCGCATCCTGGTTGTTCCTTACTCTTATTACACTGACCACACAGTGACTTGCCGTTGAATAGTCGAAATGGCCCGACGTGATAGAAGCACAGGCCGTCTATGTCTTCCTCTTCGATCTCCTCATGGCAGTGGATGCAAGGCTTAGCTTTGGACTCTTGAATCTGTGGACCCTGGCCATGCGCAAATGTATAAGATGTATAAGATGAGTTGGGCGTCCTGCTAGTGGTGTGCGAGCTGCAGACATCTCGTAGAGGCAATCGAGTCGATGAAGATGCTTGTTGAGATCCGACTGGGAAGTCACGTGGTATGTACTGATCAAGATCTGAGTCAGACTCCTCCACGTCCTGCTGACGTTCATGTTTGATCCTTGGTACAGCCTGTGAGCCAGCAGAATGCGCACTTTGAGCACCTGCTATGGTAGATGTGGACCGGATTTGGTTGCGACTGGACCCTAGAGCAGCACTCCTCGCGGCAAGTCGTCGCCGCATGCGCTCACGCGCATCTTGCCCGTTATACAACTCACCGCTTACGGGTGGCCTGCTGGTTCTGCTGGAGCTGCTGATCGACTCACGGGCGTTTGGCTGGTGTTTTCTGATTAATGTCTGAGCGAATGTCGAATGGGGCGCGAGTGCGCGAGCAACGGCCCCGCTAAGCGCAGGAGACTGTGAGCATAATTCCAGCAATACTGCCTCTACAACTTGGTGGTCGGTAGACCGGACAATGCGGGCGAGATGCTGAGGATTGACTGCTTGAGCTTGGCCGCGTGGCTCTGTTGCAGATGAACCTTGCTCGCTTTTGATTCCTCTCACATTGCTTGAACCGCTTCTTCCTTCGCTCTTGAAGTAAGTGGGTAGTCGTTGTTGCTGCGGCGGAGGGCGTATACGCTGCTCAGGCTCCGGAGATGACAGAGTAAGATCAATCGCGTGAACTTCAGCACTCGGTCCCGTAGATCCAAAGCCCAGGCTGCTAGACGGCGGTACCATGACGAAAAGAGTTGATACCCAAGATGAGAAAGCGATGCCCCAAGATGGACTTGCCTGAACCAAGACCTGATGGTGGTGCAGGCGAAGCTTTGGTGAAGCGGCTATCATTAGCGCGTCCCGCTCAAGCATTTCACGTGATCTCCTATCGCCTTTACCAGCTGCACCCCGCAAATTCTCCTCTCTCACCACCACCATCTCGTCGGAAACAGAATTTTCAGGCAATCAACCTGCTTCCTTTGAGGAAACAAACACAATGGGTTGGCCACAGGTCCGCCCCCTGAAGCTTCACCCTCGTAACACGATGTAATAAACTTCAGGTTTCCGCACGGACGTCGCGAATTCCACCAACCAGTCTCCACTGCGTTCTCCACACATGATGCATTTCGGTCCGCAACCTGGGGTATCGAGGAAACGGATGCTCCGAAAGGTTTAGAAACCATTTGCGACACGCGGCTCTAAGCGTCGTTCGAGCCACCTAGGCATGTTGCCGGTGATGCACTAGGATGTCCCCCAATCTATGCGGATAATTAGGTACAGCTGCTGAATTCTTACTTCTGCTTATATGTGGTGACGATTTCATGCTGGCATGTTTGTTCCTCGTCTTTCGTTTCACGCTTCAGTCGCTGTTTGCGCTTTGACCGCCATGCTTTCACTTCTACTTGTCCTTGCACTAGCAGTGGCTACTATAGCTGCACCTGCCTCCCTTGTTCCACGCGCAGGACGACCCTCGGCTCCGGCGGGCTGTCTTGCAGTAGGCAGTTCTAGCCAATACAAAACTGTGCTATCTGCTGTCAACGCGTTGAGCACGAGCAATACTGCAGCTCAGTGTATCTTCATCGCCAAGGGCACGTACAAAGAGCAGGTATACATCCAGGCACTCAAGTCCCCTTTGACCATCTACGGAGAGACTACGGATACCTCCAGCTTCTCTGCAAACACGGTAACCATAACGCAAGGCAAGAGCCAAGATAATTCGCCAAACAATGATGAAACCGCTACTCTTCGCGCTCACACCCCCAACCTGAAGGTCTACAACATCAACCTCGTCAACACCCGTGGCTCTGGCTCGCAGGCCTTGGCATTGAGCGCCTATAGTGGCAAGCAAGGCTACTACGGTTGCCAGTTCAAAGGTTTTCAAGACACCATCCTTGCCCAGGAGGGCACCCAAGTCTACGCAAAGTCTTACATTGAAGGCGCAACGGATTTCATCTTCGGTCAAAAAGCACAGGCATGGTTCCATGCCGTGGACATCCGCGTACTCTCTGCCTCGGTGGGCTACATTACGGCAAACGGCCGTGAGTCGGCTACGAACCCATCCTACTACGTCATCAACAAGTCGACAATTTCTGCTGCTAGCGGTAACAATGTGAAAGCTGGCGCATTCTTCCTTGGACGCCCATGGAGGAACTTTTCACGCGTTGTGTTCCAGAACACTAGCATGACAAATGTGATCAACAGCGCCGGCTGGACGATATGGAACACGGGAGACCCGCGCACCGACAAGGTAGAATATGGCGAGTTCGGCAATACAGGTGACGGTTCAAAGGGAACAAGAGCAAGCTTCTCAAAGAAGCTAAGCAAAGCTGTAGCAATTGAAACCGTATTGGGCAGTGACTACAAGAGCTGGGTTGACGCGGCCTATGTCTCTTAGGCTCGAGTTGCGCAAGCAGCTAGCAGGTTGAAGTCATTGTATATATGTACACATCCATATTCCGAATGCCGAACAACTGCTTGTTCAAGCCTGATCCAACTGTGACAACCTTTATGGCGTTCTTCCGCTCAAATTGCCTCGGGCTAGTCACGTCCCTGCCACCGAGCACTCGCTTTCGAGGTTGTGCTTACTCAACTTTCTTCATTGAAGCTCATACGGTCATACAGCACTTCCATGCTACGGATTGCTACGGCTACATTTCGCTGCTTATATGTAAGCAGTACATGTGTTGGGATGAACAGGCTTGTCCTTAACATTTTTGCGCGTGGTAGTTGGAGACCGTAATACGGTATTATTATCGGAGATTGACAGTCAAGGTATAGAACGTAGGGGAGGCCGGAGGTCTCGGGAAGTTCGTTATAAATAGTGGCACTGAGTCATTCAGGGATGCTACTCGTAGCCGTGATGCGGCCCGTTGGATGCGCTACGGTACTGCCGCAGACGGGCCTTCCCAAAGATCTATAAGTGGCCTGAGAGTCTCGTCGTGAGTTGATCACCCAGATCGTTGTGATGTTTTGGGAGGGTTGAGAGGTTGTCGTGCGTCACCCCTATCTGGATTGCCCACTCGGAAAAGTTGTCGTTGGCCGAGATGGCCGACCTATCAGGTCCCGGGACGCAACACTTCCTGTTACTTCAAATTTTGTACTGTAGTCCTTTGTTCTTGTGTCATCCGTCTGACATTCGCTACGAGTGCCTGACGAAGTGACTAAGTGAGCCTGCAGTTACTATGACATCACTTACGATGTGATCCAAGAACTCTCGTGCCATGATACCTTGTCCAGATCGTCTGAACCGCGTCCCAAGCTCATTCACCTGTTCGTTACCCTCAACAGCGAAGTGAGAAGGCAACCATCGAAGCTCCACGGAGATCCCAAGGTCATACAGCAGGTTTGCGTAAGTTGAAAGGGTACTTAACTTCTCCTTTAGGGACAGGTAGGGCAATCCCGACCCAGCCTTGAGACCGTGGAGTAAATGTTGACAGTCGAAAATCATGGTCAGGCCATCGTATTCATCCGTGAGTCCCGATGCGGCGTGAAAGGCTTCGTCGGTAGCAATAGACTCTGCTTCCATCGCGAATCTCGATCCATATGGAAGGGTGTGGAACGTTATCTCTTGCCATCACTTGGAAGAGTGCACCGTCGCATCAACTCATATCACTAGACAGCACTCGATGATACCTTGCTCGGATACAACCCGGCCGTACTGGAATGACGATGGTCTGTCTTGGATGATGATGTTGTCGGAGAAAGGGTACAACGCCTCATGGACAGCATGGGTGTTTTTTGTGAGCCCTGGAAGATTGTTGGCGTCTGAAAGATTGAATGTTGAAGAGACAAGAGTTTAAACGATACATGGCGGCCTGAAAGTACTGCGCGAAACGGTTATAATTTATATGTGCTAGCTGTGAGTACGGTAGTGGTCGTTGAGCACGGAGGTGCCACCTGGGCATGGTTGATTTTGCAGGCCACGACAGTGGGGCGCCGTGGAGGCTCGTTGACACATTCAAGCATAGCAGGTGTAGAGCCGGCATGACGCCAATGAATGGTTAGTATTTATCTGCGAAAGGGAATGCGTATTGCTCCGCGATGAATGTTGGCGCATCGTCATGGCGAACTTCAGAGGATACCTAGCTGCCCAAGACGGACTGGCTACTTCGGCCCAACTTCGGCGCTCAGGTGGTGTCGCATCCGATGACCCGCCACATTGACGATATGGAAACAATCTGACATACAGACAAGCCACCTAGAACATCTCGTACCGACGGTTCGCGAATCGTTCCCAAATGTCACACATGTACTGTCATGTCCTCGGAATTACCTGGTCATTCCACAAAATGCGCAAATGATATGACATATGACTGGACCGAATCCCTCCCAAAGACAGACCATGTGCGCTTCTTCAGAAGCGTTGACTGGACGCAAACGGCCCTTGGAGCAACACAGCAATGGAGTGCAGCGCTGCGCATGTACACACATATGGTCATGTCTGACACACGTGCCGCATGTCTGTACTGGTAAGACGTGCCCAACCCTAACTAGACATGCGTCGCATCTTCACCGCACTCACTAATATATCTACAGGGGACCAACTCGGATCGCTGTATACAATGAATCATTCGTTCCCCTCGCCGCAGGAGCGCATCCAACCTTGATGGGACAGTCGTTTGCTTCAGGCTTCCCAGGGCTCGATCCATTCATAGGGCCCCTCTTCGAAGAGGGCATAAGGTCCGGCGTAGCACAGAACGTGGTGGAATCTCCAATGATGGTTCAGAGGAACGGCTATCGCGAGGAGGCCTTCTTTACGGGAAATTTTACACCCGTCCGAGGCGTGGACGGCGATATCGAGGGTTTCTATAATGCCCTATTCGAGGTGACGACACAAATAATATCGGATCGGCGCAAACGCATGTTAAACATGCTCACGACGCCAAGCATCGTCAGTACTGATGCCGTGTTTGAACACATCATCACAAGTCTTGCAACGGACCCTCTGGATGTTCCAATGGCTCTACTCTTTCAAGCCGACACTCAAGCAGAGCCCGGAAAGACAATTCTGCGTGTGCGAGGTCATCTGGGCATTCCAGAAGGACACGCACTATTGCGCGATGGGCAAGACGTGGCGGATCTGACAGATGTTGCTGGCATCGTTTCCCTGTGTCGTCAAGCCAATAACGGCAGAGTACTGACAGTTCACGACGAACGATTCGAGTCAGTAGATTGGCTGGGGTTCAAGATGCCCCCCGAGACCATCGTAACAGTGGCTCTTCGTACCAGCCGTCGGCTCTTTGGTTTCCTCGTCATTGGGACCAACCCTTATAGACCTTTCGATGACGCCTGCGAGCAGTTCACCACGGATCTGACGGGGACGGCATCGAATTTGTTAGCCGCTGCTTTAGATGCAGATAATCTACGAAGAGAGCAGCAGAAGTTGCAGAACGAGCTCGAATTCAGCGACCTTAAAGTGCGGCATCTTGTGGAGCATGCCTCAATAGGTATGGCTCATGCCAAACCTGACGGCACACTGCTTTGGGCGAATGACAAGTTTTTCTCCCTCGCAAGCCTCCCAACAGAGAAGCGCGATGGAATCGACAATATGTTTGAAGTGCTCGTAGAGGATGAGCAAGACCAAGCCCACGAGGTCTGGTCGAGAATCTTCAACGGTGACGACCATATTTCTGCCGAATTCCATCTTAAGCAATCTTTCCAACCTCCGCTCGGCGATCAGGAACCGGCACAAATACAGCTGCTCGCCTTCCCTTTCGAGGAACATGGTGTTACAGTTTCAGGGATGGCATGCATAACAGACATCAGTCATCTCAAATGGGCAGAAGCTTGGCAAGCACGTGCGGCACAGGAGGCTCGTGAAGCCAAGCGCCAGCAGGAGGCCTTCATCGATGTCGTCTCTCACGAGATGCGGAATCCACTATCTGCGATCGTGCATTGTGCTGACAGTATTTCCATGGCTTTGAACGATGTCAAGGCAGATGGAGAGGAAAAGACGGATCCTGACTCATATCTTGAAGCTTTGGAGGCAAACGCTTCGGCAGCTTCAATTATACTGGATTGCTGCAAGCACCAGAAACGCATCATGTGAGTGGATTGCATTTACAGAACAACCGTGAGACATGCGCTGACTCTTCCTGCTAATCCTAGCGATGACGTCCTGACACTGAGCCGCCTCGAAGAGACTCTTCTTACCGTGAAGCCAGCTATAGTTAAGCCCTCTGAGCTGGTTGCATCTGTTATAGCAATGTTCGGGGCAGAGCTGCGAGCAAAGTCCATAACGACCGAAGTGATCACCGGACCCTCCCTAACAAAGCTCAACATTGACCATCTTTACCTTGACCAATCGCGAGTAGTGCAGATATTTATCAACCTGCTGACCAACGCAATCAAATTCACGAGGGCTGACGGAGAGAAGACCTTGAAGATTAGATATGGAGCAACGGTGTCCTTGCCACGCATCGCAGAACACCCGACTCTTTTCACGGACGACATCCACTGGGCGCCTAAAGGGGATAAGGCATCCGACGCAGTCGTAGATGGACCAGAATGGGGCCTTGGAGAAGTGATATACATGGTCTTCAGTCTTAGCGACACTGGCATCGGCATGCGGACCGGCGAAGTTGACAAGATCTTTGAACGGTTTGAACAAGCCAACGTTACGACACATGTGACATATGGAGGAAGCGGACTCGGCTTGTTCATCTCTAAGGAGTTGACAGAGAGGATGGGCGGAGAAATCGGCGTCCAATCAACACCTGACAAGGGCAGTACATTTGTCTTCTACATCAAAACCCGCCGAGCCAACCTAGAGCCAAAAAAGATTTCTCTGCCTCTGCGTCGGCCTCCTCTACCGGCATCTCGGCCCTCGCAAATCAGGACACTACTCGTCGAAGACAACGTGATCAATCAGAAAGTTCTGCGCCACCATCTCCAACGGGAAGACTGTGCTGTTCAGGTCGCTAATCATGGTCTCGAAGCGCTCGAGATGATGTGCGCGCCTGGAGCGCATTTTGATGTTGTCCTAATGGACATGCAGATGCCTGTCATGGACGGCCTTACTGCAACACGCGAGATCCGCAACTTGGAACAGGACGGGACTTTACAGTGGAGGACGCCGATCATTGCTGTCACGGCAAACGTAAGGCAAGAACAGATTGAGTGCGCCGTGGCTGCAGGTGCGGATCACGTTGTGCAGAAGCCATTCAAGGCGAAACGGTTGGTTGGGCTGATGCGGGAGATATTGGGTCGTGAGAAAGAGGCTGACGAATGAAATATCGCGACTGAAGTCCTTACCCTGCTTCCCTCGCTTCCTTGAAGGTCGCTAGACTTACGAGGCGCAACTGAGCTTGGACTGGGAGCCGAAAGGCTCAAGCCGCTGACCACTATAAAAATCTTTTAGTTGTCTGCGTGTTGCTTCCTCTGACCTATCGACATGCTGGTTACATATGCAGGCATGAAAAGTGGTGTCACCACCCCACGCGGCGACAAGGCTGAGCTGAACAAAGCTGAAGAGCTTGCAGCCACCGAGGTCGGCTTGCTTGATGCAGCCTCCTTCGGTCATTATGTCTCTTCCTCAGAGTCCTCGCCTAGAGACGGCAAGTCTGAGCTCAGCTCCCAAGCGATTCGCGCGATGGCCTTGCGAGTACGCTGCTTTTGCTGCTCTGTCCCAAGGGTCCGGGGCGATGCGCACATGTCAAGTACGCTAATTGAGTGTCTCGAATCACTGCCTTGTTCTGAGATTACGAGCATGTGGTTCTGTACAGTCTGTAGAACGACCCGTAAATCGATGTTCGCTGTGCAGGGGTTCTGCAACTTTGCAATCGCCTGGTACAACAAGTTAGTTGCGATTCCAACGCATGGCCCTCCGCACACACTCACCTTGAGCACTGCTGGTTTCAACTTTGCGATTTCGTCTTTGATAACAAAGAAGGATGAGCTCTCGTAGCTATACGCGCGATCGCTATCGACCTCTTCAAGCAGGTCTTCTGGTAACATGTAATATTCCATGGATGTTCCCGAAACTGTCTGATGACGATGAAGCTGGGCGATCGCTTCGGCTACGCCGCAACATTTTCTTCTTAACCACGCAGGAAGATCTGTATCACAATCTGATGGCTCTGGACTTCTGAGCTTCCAGCACTGTTCAAGATTTGATTTAGCCCAAGGCAAGAGCAGAAAGAGCCGTCGATGTTGAAGGCGTTTTTCATCCAAGATAGCCCTAAAGACTAATCAGCCTTTCATCTGTGTTGCTGAGACGTTGTCTGTCCACATTCTCCAGTTGTGTAATCTGCTTTAGCTGCAGTTTACTTCAAAGGTACCAGTGGGTTGTAGAGAACGGAACGACTTCTTCCTGATAACCTGCAGATTGCAGGTTGTGAAACAAGTCAAGTGTGAGCTTTAAAGCTCAGCCTATGGCCAGGCCCACATACGCGCGCGCAACTCTTGGGTCGAATCCAAGGCCCTAAACCTGGACATCAATTGACGATCGAAAATGTTCGAAGTGCAGTATCTGGTAAACGTACACTCGATACCTAGTATTCACGCAGTTAGGATCTGGCTCTAGAAGGCGGCAAGAACGCGTTGAGATTACGACTCCCTTTTGACTTGAACAGCTGAGCAAGCGCGTTTTCTGACTACTAGTACTTCTCACTTAGGTCCGTGAATCTATACCGCAGGTTTTGGGAATGAAGTAAGTAGTCGAGGCCCTCTATCAAGACTCGTAGTCCTGCGACCCGCGTCTAGAATGGTACAGGCTCCGAAAGCCATAGTACACATGCAATGCTAGACACCGCGTCTCCGTGGTGCCGTCCGGATAGAAGCTTCTTATGCGTACTTTTATGGCACAGGATTTCCCACGTGGTTCCATGTACTACACTAAATCAACCCTCTGCCAATTTGTCCTGTCCGGATGCATCGTGTACTCTGGGGAATGCGTGCGCGTGTGACATGTGGGGTTGAACGTCTTGCCCGGTCGACGCTCAGTCGAAGCAAACGTTAGCGGCATGGTCCTGTGGCAGGTACCCACCGTGTAAATTATGTACATTAGCGACTGGCAATTATGGAGTCGACATGGTGCCAGTACTTCGCATGCATATGAGCATCTAGAGTGGACCTTCTCGCTAATAATGGACGAGGTTGTCCCCACATAGCCTCGCAACACCCACCCAGCTACATATCACTGCCAGACGAACGAATGAGACGCAGCTCACCTGCAGACCGGCTAATCTGCTCTGGTGAGCATCGGGCATGTTCAGAGCCACGAGGCTGAGAACCACAGAAGGGTGTCAGTGGAACCCCGCGCAAGCAACTTCAGGTCGCCCTGATGGAGGGCCAAAAGGCGCTCAGAATTACATTATTGCGGTCAACTTCTCCACTGTTTGAGCATGTCGATTAGGAGTGAGCAGCCTGTGACACCGCAGTTCAGGCGATGGCGGAAATGCACATTTCAGCTCGTATGGCACAGCCACCTTCCAGCCTACTTGGTCATTCTCTCTTTAAATTGTCATGCCTTGCCCGTTCCCTCCAGACTCACCATACCTCTGGAGCGGTTACCCTGTATCAGCACGCGCAATGTTACAGCCTCGCACAATTTTGGATCCAGTTGAAGTCGAATTAGCCCGTGCTCTAGGATATCCTGACGATGCTACCGCCCTGCCACATCTGAGCTATATCATTGGGAACTACACAATTCGTTATGCAACTGAAGACTATCTTCGTCTGATCATTCATGTTATTGAGCATTTTACACTCAACCAACCTGGTGCGAATGGAAACGCCGGATCGAGAACCATACAAACTCTTATGGAAGAGCTGGAAAGAGATGGCTTTCGCGAAGTGTTTGCAGATACAGCCACCAATCCGGAGGACAGGCAGAAAGAAGTAGATGATCACGTTATGTGCATCATTGGAAGATGGACGATGTTGCTCAATCACTTCGAACTTCGAGACAAGCAACGAAAAAATAAGTGTCGCGTACAACCGTCACGTGAAGAAGGATCCCATTACATCAGGCCTCCCGGACTCTGGAAAGATTGTGGAGCTTATCAAAGATAGTAAGATCTTACAACTCCACGATGAGAGCGCTTCAGCTGCGCAAGATAGTGCCAACAATGTGGATCCCGATATGCTAAGCATACTGTCGGTGGATCTGAACTCTTTAACACTATCGGTTGATGCCGCGGTTGAAATCCTTTGGACTTTCGATCTCTCCCAACATATGTGTCTCACCACAAAGAATGGCCGGAAAACTCTCAGTATCTTTGCGCTACCATGCGTTTTTGATGCAATGCACTACACGCCTGAAGTGCTAGGCATACCGCAGAGGTTGGTAACGGAGATCCGTTTGTCGTATGCTATGCTCTTCAACAGATGGTTCGCGAGAACTTTCCATGCTGTATTAGGATGGCCCATAGGCCTACGAAAGATCTGCTGGTGCCGGCATTGCTCTGCCTTCCGACATCAGCAGAAGCTGATAGCTGGGTACAAGGAATGGCGTGGAGACAGGGAGCTTGTGAACATGCACGAAGGAGGGAATTCGCTTTCTCATGTGGACCAGGCTTTATTAAGGTTCATGAAGGACAAGCCTCCGCGAGAGTGGAACGCAAGTCTCTTCCCCCATTTGTGGCCTCGTATTGTCAGGCTTCGAGAGCACCAACTCAACGCAAGATGTCACGGTTGAGGGCATCTCCTGCCTCACGTGCAGTGGCACCTCACCTCTGATGAGGCGACGCTGCCTTTCCTGCACTAGCGCTGTTTACAGCTACCCATGTATATATACTGCTCGTAGCCTCACCCAATATAACCTCAGTTCAATCCTTCAATTCTTCTGCATATGCGCGTTTTCCACACCGCGACACAAGACCTTGGAGTATTTGGATTCTACTCCGCGACCGCAGAGACACTTTGCAGTACTGGACATTCCTGTGAGTATTGTGACCCTTCTACGGCAGGGAAATGTTGTTAATCCTAGTTAGTTTTGCCACCGCGGTCTTGCTAATGACACTCATGCAAGTTATTCTTGGGATTGCGCAAGTAGTAGGAGCATTCAGATAGTTGATTGAGTCTTCGCCCATGCTGAATAAATGGCTTCGTCATATCATAGCTACATGTTCTGACATGTTTCACACGATTGTGTAGTTCTTCTTGAGCTCTTCTGGTACTTCAAATGCACCGTAAAAAGCGACCACTCCCTCCTCGAGCTTTTGACTAAGCACGTCATCATCTTCGCTAGATACCTGCGTCACGTCGCTATGCTGAACAAAGCTTTGAAACCCAACGATGCCAGGTCCTGTACTGCCGTCTTCCCGTGATCCATCAGCAATAAGTGCGATTCCGCTGTGACCATAGGGTGGACTAAGTATCGGGTGAATACGATACAGCAGTGCGACAGAGATCAAGTTTGTATAGGCGCCCAAGGCCACACCTCTCTCAGATTTCTTATCGACGGAATCTTGTTGATTGCGAAATAGCCCTCTTCCAATGCATCCGAGTTTGGAGGGTACATTGTTAACAAGTGTCTCTGCAGTGCGATTTAACTCCGTTGGGCCGAGTATTTGAACGGAAGAAGTACGTTTAATCAAAGAAGACCAAGAATTATGGTTGAGCCATCCTAATCCAGCAACCGGAGAGGTGACTTGCTGAACCCGATCTACGTCCTTGAGCTTGACAGTGGTGATATCGTGCTTGAAGCCGTTTGGATATGTTCCAGGGTTCGAATCG
This sequence comes from Parastagonospora avenae f. sp. tritici 18332-5, assembly GCA_022559985.1. Taxonomy (NCBI): domain Eukaryota; kingdom Fungi; phylum Ascomycota; class Dothideomycetes; order Pleosporales; family Phaeosphaeriaceae; genus Parastagonospora; species Parastagonospora avenae. The sequence goes on from JAFJTR010000013.1 coordinate 353,504, forward strand.
AAAGCTTGGTCAGGTGTACCGAGCTGCGTGCGTAAGAGAGTCATCAAATTTGCTACAGATCTCGCTTCATCTTGTAGCATACCTTTTCATTTCCAGCCCATATTTCGACTTCCTCCATCCAATTAACCGGTAGTTGTGTTTCTTCTTTGCGTTTAGCCCACCGGAACTTCGACTTCGCGCGTTTCTCATCAATGATCGCCTGTGTGATGACATGTGTAGACATGAGGAGATATGGTACTCCTTGCTTAAGGACCCGTAAGCCTATCCGGCCCTTCTTTTCTGCCTGTGGCCCACGGCCATTTGGACGAGCTCCAATTTCGTCATTGATTTGGACTAGTTTTGACTGATTCGAGTCCGGTTCTCGTGATCTGAGCATTAGCTTCCAATGGTTTGCATGAACACGTTCCATTGTAGGTTTGCGCGTAACTTATCTCGAATATAGGAGACTTTGAGGCCACCAAAAAGGTGGGGGTAATTTGTCGATGCCCACTCAATGTCAAAATCGTCAGGTATAATGACCTGGAGAAGACCGTTGACGAGGACATAGAAGCCTATGCTTCCTTCGAAAGTCTGGAACATGTCCCGAACAACTTCCATTGGTATTTCTGCCTCACAATCGATGAGCTGCAATTTGTATGGATCTGGTGGCACGGCGACGCCTGCGAGCGGTGGCCATCGATGTTGTACTGGTATGACAACGGGTGCCCCAGCGATACGAAGCGGATATCTCACTTGGACGTTTGATTTTACTGGTCTACAAGTCCAGGCTCCAAGTTGGTTGGTATGTGTATGAGGCGCATTGTAATTCAAATGTGATCTCCAGGACTCAGGAAGAGAATCACGCACTTCCATCCAAGCCCCATCGAGGCTACTTTCTCTGTCCTCTAAAACATGTGCTTCAGTAAATTGTTCTTCGAGTGCTAGATCCAAATGGAGCTGCCTATCCTCTTGCTGGGAGGCTTGGCGTATTTGTGCGTCGTAGTGAGCTTTTCGTACTTCGTCACTCCGTTGTTGTGATTGTAGAGCCCTGTTATCAGTTGCTAGCTTTGTATTGTATGCGGAGGACATGCCTGATTGGGTGTGTTCTATGGGTATAGAACTCGTAGCGGTAAGGCGGTATTTAAGAGGCTCAAAGACGTCATTTGAACTCAATATAATGTCTCCGTAGTCTACACGTAATTCCATTGTAATGGTTCCGTAGTCTTTTATAGTTCTCGGCTTTTGCAAGACTTTGTGACCTGATTGAGTAGATTCTACTGGTGCCGGTTTCGCCTTTTGAGTTGGCTGCCAGTAGCTATCTTTCTGTCTGGCGACGAGCAAGTTTTGAAGGCGCTTCTTTAGCTCAGCAGCAGGGATTCTTTCATTCTGGTCTGTTACTCGACTGTGAGCCGATGAAGACTGAGACATGTCTGTCTCGATGATGATTTGCGGACCAGCCCCCAGCGAGCTTACGCCGTGAGATTCCGAGCCTCTTCTTTTGGGAATATTGACTACGAGTAGCCCTGTGCGAACAATTTCAAGAACATCTCCTATGGCCGTTGCGCCTGACCGGCAAATAGGATCTTTGTCCATGTGGTCCATCCATTTTGATACTACAGGATGAACCTTGGCTGTTTGTTGAGCATGGTCCGGTTCGTAGAAAGAGCTAAAGGTACCGTAGTTACTATCGTTGAAGCTCTTGAGTCCTTCCAAGCCGTACAGAAGCCAAACAATGAACTCAAAGGTTATACACCCTGTACTCCAGATGTCGTATAGTCGAGACCTTGCGCGTAAACCCTGTGAGCCAGCTTCTGGGGGCTCATATCGCCTTGTGCCCCATCTGGCCGTAGTGTCAAACCTCAGAGCCGTGACAAGAACATGACCCTTTGCCTACCCCCAGTCACCGAGCTTCAGAGTGCCGTAATCGCTATCTCCACGAAACCAAAGAACGTTAGTAGGCTTGAGGTCTCCATGGCGAGTATTAACAGCATGTGCTTCGGTTAAGGCATCTGCAAGTCCGTGCAGTTGCACGACCATCCACTTGATTATCGGGGCTGACAGCACTGGTGAATGGTTCTCCCTCCACAAACTGGCCAGATTGCCACCATCAGCCCATTCGAACATGACGTAGTATTTGGGGTCGTCTCGCCTACCACGCGTGAAAGCTATGAAGAAGCGAACGATGTGGGGATGAGCGTGGCCGTTTTTGAGTTCGTTCATGTGTTTTAAGGCTGCGACCTCCTTTTCCCACTTAGGAGCACCTTTCTCACCGCTCTGTCTGAACGCTTTGACCGCAACTACGCAAGGCATAGTTCTGTTCTGTACAGCATGTCAGTCTAGAATACACTCTGCAGAGTCTGCGCGCTAACTCCTACCTTCTCATATTCCAGTTTCACATGAGCTGGGTGTATAGTATACTGGCGGACAATACTATGTGCACCGCTGCTATGAGTAGTGCTACTTGCAATGAAAGGCATTGGCAAGTGTCCAAAGTTGTTGTGTTTAACTTCTGTAGACATTACAGGCGCTAAGAACTTCATCTGCGCATCTTTGAATCGCATGATGTTGTATATTGTCCACATGCATTTCGTACTGGTCGCATGATCTTGTTCCAAGATGACGGGTGGATGTCTCTTTTCATCGAGCTGCTGTGTTCCTTCTTTCAGAGGCCACTCCTCGATTGGCAAAGTGCTATCCGTGAGCCCGGCAGTCTTGAAAAGAAACATTGCAGCGTAAGGATCGCGGAGCCTGATGAACACTACTATCAGGAAAAGCTTCGTCGCTCCATCAAGAACGAATCTCGCTAACGCTTTGTCTTCGTTGCTGACCTCGTCCGGGTTTGTATCCAAGAGTCGAAGTACATGCTCGATCCTGCTATCTTCGTCATCTCTTCCCGTTGCAGATTGCGACAGCATCGTATCAAGGAGGTCTCGAAGAAGAAACTCAGCCTGCGTTCCATCGAAAGTGCTCTCTAACATGGAAGTTGTGAGCTTGTCTTCAAGTTCTTCGACAAGCTCAGGGGTCGATTTCCAAGGCTTGCGCAAAGGACGCTCGATATCAGCACTAGAAGACGAAGCGAAGGAACGAGGCGATGGTAGGTCGTGTGAAGACATATCTTTTCTCTTGGCTGAGCTACTTTTCTTCTTCGAAGGCAAGGCAAGCCCTTTAGTGCTCTGTCCTCCTAGACCTTTCGGGGCAGGCATGTTGACTATTACAGACTGATCTGATGGCTACAGACTGATCTGACGGCGCATTAGTTACGTACATCTCGTCTGATTGTTCCATTGCCAGTGTAATGATTACGATGGAATTTCCTAAGGAACTGAAGGCCACTGAATGGATTATTGAACAGGCGCTGGAAGATTTTAAGTCAACTTAGTCGAGTCGTGGTTCAATATGATGCTTAACTCCTACCTGGGTATGGGTCGCTGATGGCTTACTGGTGGAGAACAACTCTCTTCTGCGGAAGAGCGCATAACCTGTGCAAGGGTAGTGATGGTGCAGCTTTGGACGAGTAGATCTGAGGCAGAAACTCTCACGGCCAGGATGCCGGTGTTCTGAAGTGGTACGAAGCACCACGTGAATCAGCAGGAGGACATCTAGAGAGAGGTGTGTTAGTGGGGGTTGCAGCGTCACATGCATAAGCGACCAGAGACGAACTGACATGGTTTAGACCACCAGAACGAACCGCATATGCACGAAGTTAAGACGGACTAAAACGTGCAGCCAAATCTTCAGGGATTATTATTGGACAAAATGTCATGCGGGAAGTCGCAGTGACAAGGTAACGTGTTGACCAGTCGCTTACCGGTGAAGGCACGCTGCGACACGTCTGACATTTCTACCTTAGTTCCTCTTGCAGGTAAATGATGTCATCGTCGATCTGGATCATGTATAGCTAGTAGATAGGCAAAGCCTCTTATGACTTAGTGTCTCGAGGGAACATCTAATAGTCTGTTCACCATATAACTACGTATGTAGTGACAGTTTACTAGCAATAATTCGCGACTTCATTTGAAACCCAGCCCGGAGCTTCCTCTAGTTCGGCTAGCTTCACGTTTCAAACATTGTATTTGAACGTAGCACCCCCCGATATGCTCGGGTCTTCGTGGTATATACACTTACGTAGTAGCTGTTCTATTCGCCAAATTTCAAAGCAAAGCACTAGCAGTCCCAAGATCAACGAGGCTAAGATTCGTACTTATCTAACTAGATAGACTGCTGCGCACACATGAATGCGCACACATGAATGCGCACAGATGAATGCGCAAAATTTCTATCATAGATACCTGCGAGCGTGGCAGCGTACGAGGAAACGCCGATCAGAGACCAGGCTCAGGGTTCATGGAAGTCAAAACATTGCCTGATCATGGGAACTACATCGAAAAGAACGCTGAAAGTGAGATTTCCGCTGATTTACGGCTGAGAAATTGCTTGTTGTTGCACAGCATCGTAAATCATCAATAGATGCACATGATCTGCTCCACTGCATCCCAGCCCATCATCGAATACACAACGTCCTTACCACCCCCCCTCTCCCCTCCCTCCCCCTCTTCCCAAAATCAACCTCCAACCACTCGAACGGCCGCACCAACGCTGCCTCACTCGGAATCGGATCCTCAAATCCCCGTCCACAATACAACTTCCCCGTCCCCACACCAATCCTCTCATACCCACCATCGCTCTTCCACGACCGCGCGAGCACGAGGAAGACCTGATACAAGTGGTTTTTATGATGTATAGAATAAAGCGCCAGGAGCGTGATGGGGTCCTCGGACGTGGCGGTGGTGTAGAGTTCTTGACTTTGAGTGGCGCGGTGGGGTGTGTATGCGTCGATGACGAATTCACATACAGTCTTTTGATTGACATTTGGCGCGTACACTGTGTCGATAATGCAGATATTGTATGCCCCATCATTTGTAGACGAATGTCGTAACCGACCTTCAACAGTGGGTCCTCGCATGCTCAACGTCGACGACGCTTGAACCTCCGCAGTACTATGCGTGTGCTCTAAGACTTCAGTATGCGGTATCCGCGAGCCAGGATACGAATGATATGCATATCGATAATTCACCGGCCCAGGCGCGGACGCCCATGAAAAGCTCGGCCCAAGCCACTCGCTGGATATTTCGCCTTCGCTTTGCCAAGTGAGGTCGTAAAGCAGCGTCTCGACCCAACTACCAGCGACGTACGTCAAGCCCGTCACATTTGCGAATTTCCTCGCAAGGCCGCCCAGAGCCGGGAATTTGTCTGTCTGGAAACTCAATTTGCGGGTAGAGTATTCCTCGATGATTTGGCTCCAGGAGCGTGCGTGGGCTCTGATAGTATCCGCTTCTGATGAGCTGGGTTTGGTGGCGAAGAGTGGTTTGGATGGATATGTGCTGCGGCGACATTCACAGGCTTTGAGTGTTTTGCAGACCCACTGGAGTTCTCCTCCGGTGAAGGCTATTAGGCGGGTTGCTAGTAATCGCTCCTGCAGACCCCATGCGCGCGTGTCGAGTGGGTCTGTTTCGGTCGACCAGCCGGGTTTGTCGTGGATGCCGCAGTTGATCTTTCTCCGCGCTTTGAATTCAACATCGGCTAGGTCTCCTTGAGGATCACCGTAGAGTTCTATTTCTTGGTACATTGGATGTCGTGTTGCGAACAGGGTTTGACTTGGGTTCTCGGATGCAGATGCAGCAATTGTTATTGCCGCGCCCTCGAATATCTCACACATTTTCTCCGCTTGCTCTGTCCAGTCTTTTTCACTATCTTGAATGATACACAGAGTGTCGATCCAGAGATACTGAATGTCAAGGCTCTGTGCCATTGCAGCTGCATCTTGAAATACCGCGGGCAGCATGGTACGATCGATTCCGGCTTGCAGTTCTTCGTAGTTCCGAGAGGTCGTCATTTTGAAGCCTTTGTCGCCCCAGGTATAAGACAAAGCCGCGTACCGGCCTCTGACACCAGTTGGGTGCTCAACCAAGCGGTATCGAGGTCCGGAGATATCGATGAGCCGTCTTGGGAGGACGGCATCCTGCGAACTGAGACAATCCTTATGCTCGGTGATGCAACTGTAGAATTGCTCTTTCAAGAATTCTATAGATGCTCCCAGTGTCGCTTGTCTTTGGACATCCGTACCCGTGTTTGGGAATACATTACTCGTTTCCACTACATAGCAGCCAGTTAGCAATGGGTTTTACCCGGCAAAAGAATGGAGAGACATTGGCTTACACGAGCTTGGATATATCTCCACAATATCTTGTGCATCTCTGTCCGCCAGAGAGTGTAGTTCGGTCGGAGATTGAGCGTACATCAACACTTCAACTTGCGTCTCAGCGTCAATGAACTGGAAAAGCATGCAGCTCTGTAGAGCGACATCACAATAGGCGCAACCCTGCAAAGACGATGTCTGAAAGTCTCGAAACGATCGTTTAGAGAGAATTTTGAAGCTAGGACTTTGGCTTTGCTCAGCGCAGTACCCAAGGCAGCTGCATACGGAACAGCATGCTCTTGTACTTCCGTGAGAGGGCAGAGATGTCATCTTGCGGAAGAAAAAAGGACGTCCGTATGTATTTTCCGTCTCTTCTTGTTTTTTGTAAAAATAGTTGCTGATGTTTGAAGATTGATGTGCAAGTTGGCGTATGTATACATACATGTGTAGCCGCGCGCCTGCATCCGCACAACTAGGTTCAGTCTACGCAAGCGCCGGCGAACCTCAATCTATCATACCCACTTTAAAACGAGGACATGAAATGCATAGCAAAAACCTAGTGGGTAAGTCAGGAAAATAGAAAGCTATGTTCAACCTCCTATTCGTTGCAATTGGAATTTCTGCAGACGCAGCCATATACAATGAGTCACGAGCGGCATCCGAGGAACACCAAGTATCAGAGCTTAAGGTCTCTGCGGCCCGAATGCATTTTTGACGAGAATCCAATTCTTACAGCATCTTTCATCGTCTCTCCAGAAACGGTGTCTTTCATGCCTCCAACCGATGATCCGGCGTCGTAGGCCTACTCCTCTCTCTCCCCGTAAACGCAATATTCTCTCTCAGCGCCACATACTCACTATCCGCATACCCCAGCGCCTCGCGAATCTGCGTCGAATGCAGCCCCATGATCCGCCTAATCTCGACCGCCGAGTAATTTACCACCGCCCGCCCAATCTCCATCGGCGCCGGGTTATGCAGCTCATACGGCCTGGGCCCGTCTTCGCGGGCATATGACGATGACGAGTGCGGCAGTGGGTGGCGCATGGGAATCGGGGCATGCACGCCGTGGGATGAGGCGGCGGGTGTGGTGGGATGCGACTTTGGAGAGGATTTGGGCAGGCGCTTGACGACGACGATGCGCACGGCTTCTTGCTGGGCGAAATGGCCATCCACGTCCACGATGCCGACGGGAAGCAGCCCGGCTTTGTCGTTGAGCGCGTTCCAGGCGCCTTGGTCGATGTAGATTGTGCCGTGGGGTGCGAGGCCGTGTAGGATCCAGAAGTAGCGGTCGCGGATGGGGTGGGATATTGGGAGGAAGCGGGTGTGCAGGGGGACGGTGTCGGAGTCTGTGTGGAGGGAGGGGGAGAGGAGGGCTTGGTCGAGGGAGCTGGTAGAGGCGGAGAGGTCGTGATTTGAGTTGTGCAGGTTCAAGGCGGCGGTTTGGGCGAGTGAGACGCCATCGTTGTGGTCCTGGAGGTTGCTCGTGGAATTGCGGCTGGACATGCCTTTCTTGCGCTCTTGCTCTGCGTGGCGCATGATGGCGCCGATATTCCCTGGCTTGCTGCTCTTTGTGATGATGGTTGTTACGCCGGCACTCGTTGCCAACCGTGCTGCTACGATTTTTGTGCTCATCCCGCCGGTTCCCAGGGAGCTTCCTGCTGAGCTTACATCCGCAGCCAACTCAGCGATGTCTTCCACAACCTCAATAGCCTTCGCGTCTGGATTGCTTCGAGGATTCTTGTCATACAGGCAATCGACGTCCGTCATCAGGAACAGATAGTCGGCCTGTACCATGCCCGCCGTGATGGCGCTCAGCGTGTCATTGTCTCCAAACTTGATCTCCGTGACCGCCAATGTATCGTTCTCATTCACAATCGGTATAACGCCCATGCTCAGCAGCTCAATGAACGTGTTCTGCGCATTTTGATACTGCGTCCGATCCGCAATGTCGTTCCGTGTGAGCAGCACCTGCGCAATCGGCTGGTTCAAGTTCCCAAACAATTGATCCCACAGCGACATCAACCGACATTGTCCAATCGCCGCAAGCGCCTGTACTTGTGGGAGATGTTTCGGTCGTCGAGGCAGGTTCATGCGCCTGAGACCCACGCCAATAGCGCCCGACGAGACAATGACAACGCGGTGGCCGTCGGCGTGCAGTTTACATGCTGTTTCGACGATGAGGGATAGGATGGAGAGGAGGGGTTGGTGCGTCTTTTCGTCGACTATAGATGAGGTTCCTGCGCGTGTTGGTAAGTTGTTCTCGTTCTCCCAATATCGTTGTGTACATTTGAGTAGTTACCGAGTTTGATGACGACGGTGAGCTGGCCGGGCAGCTTTCGCATGTGAACGGCCATTGTCGCGAGATGTCCTTCTACAACGGAACACTGTCCAAGTAAAGAAGGAGCGAGCGAGCTAAATTGCTCTGTTTGTATGTTCTTTATACAACGCAATGCATGACTCTTTCAAGCCCAAGATCCCGAGCTCGCTCCCCTCCGCAATAAAGAGCTGCCAGTTAGTACACCGCTAGTGCCCGCCCTCCGATTGGCTCCCACATTCTACATTGCTCCCAGTCCAACTTTTTGCGACGCGAAACATCACCGCGCCCTACGAGGTAACCACCATCGCGACACCCCCCGCCCCTCACACCATGGCGCCCTCCCAAAGCAATCCCGAAACCGCACCCGACGGCGCCTCCCTCGCCGCCATGACAACCGAGCAACCAAAGAAAATCGACCCAATATACTACAACTGGTCCAGCACCTTCTCCATCCTGCTCGGCCGCATGACCGGCTCCCGTGACGTGCCTCTCGAGGAGAAATACTTCACCGAAATGGACGCCCTGAAAGCTGATACCATCTGCCAGCGCTGCGACTCGAACCGCGACTACCTGCTGCAATACTCGCCCATCGTGCGCTTCCTGAAGGACGAAGTAGAAAAGCTAGGCGGCGATTTGAACAAGGATAATATCCTGTGTCGCATGTGCACGAACGCGCAATCGGGCGGGTTTAGTCTAGACCACGGCATCCTACTCTGCGCGAACAAGTTTCGGAATAGAGGACATCAGGAAGATACCATGGCGCATGAGATGGTGCATGCGTGGGATCATTTGAAGTTCAAGGTGGAGAACGAGGATCTGAGACATCAGGCTTGTTTGGAGATTAGGGCGTCGACGCTCAGTGGCGAGTGCAGGTTCTCGAGGGAGTTCTTTACCAAGAATCAGTGGAGTGTGACGGAGCAGTTACAGCGCTGTGTGCGACGGAGGGCCACGCTGAGTATGATGGCAAGACCGGGTGTCAAGGACGAGAAGCATGCGGGCGAGATTGTGAATCAGGTGTGGGAAGGGTAAGATGTGATGTGTGCATGAGGATGGGAGATATGCTGACGTGTTTTAGATGTTTCAGAGACACCAGACCATTTGACGAGATATACCGGTAAGCCTGCAGATGATGCAAGGATTGTATGATAGCGTGTCGAAGATGAATGTGTATACGATGGGTCACGACGATGCATAGCGATGGCGTTTGGGACATGTTATTCTTCACTCTTACGCAAAGGTTCAGGGTGAAGTTGAAAATTCGTTGCATTTGCTTCATAATCAAGAATGCCCGCATGTCATATGCGAAAACGCCGCGAGATGTGCGTGCCTGATACTCCACATGACTCCAAGTGTGGTCATCACACCGATCAAAACGCCGTGTTCGCCGTCGTACATTCCGTAGATCCATGCCCAAACGCCGTCATCAATATGCAAAATTAGTAGGTCTCGTCGTCGTCTGAGGTCGAGCGGCTGCCGACTTGGACGCGGCTGCCCTTGCAGTGCTTGACGATCCAGGGGTGGCGCTCAACTTCCTCGAGCGCAATCCGCTTCTCGGGGTCAAGGACGAGTAACTACGATTTGTTAGCATGATCGTTCGTAGTGCAGTGTGTTGTTAAGACTCACCCTCTTGATAAGGTCCTTTGCCTCTGAGCTGATAAAGCTAGGCACAGTGTACTCTCCTCTCGCAATCTTTCGTTGCGTCATGACTTGTGTATCCTCAAACGGCGCCTCGCCGACCAAAAACTCGTATGTCAACACACCCAAACTCCACAGGTCGACCTTCTCGCTGTAGAAGTTGTCCTTGCCGCCGCCCCTCAGCATCTCCGGTGGCAAGTAGTCGAGAGTTCCGCACATGGTGTTGCGGCGGTTGTTGGGTGCGTGGACGGACCAACCGAAATCACTGATCTTGATCTCGCCGTGGACGCCGACGAGGATGTTCTCAGGCTTGATGTCTCGGTGCATGACGTGCTTCTTGTGGAGGTACTTGAGCGCTGCTGCCATCTGGGCGATGTATTGTGCAGCCTTCCACTCCGGGAAGCGTTGCTCCTTGCGGAGATGCTTATAGAGTTCTCCTTGGCCAGCAAATTCGAGGATCAGGAAGACGCGCTTGGCATCGTGGAAGTGTCCGAAGAGACGGAGGATGTTGGGATGCGCCAAGTGTGATTGGATCTCGATTTCTCGTCGAACCTGCTTTTCGACCTTGCCTTGTTGGAGTTCAGACTTGTGGAGCACCTTCAATGCACAGACGAAGCCTGACGACTTCTCTTTGGCAAGGTACACTCGGCCAAACTTGCCCTTTCCGAGCGGCTTACCGATGTCAAACATGCCGAGGTGCCATGCTTTGGGTGTTGACGGGTTGACGTAGAGGGCCGTCTCGGTAAGCGTGCGGCGATGCGATGGGTTGACCTCTGATGGGCGAGTGGTAGTCGATGTGATGGTTACTTTGGAGATGTTCGCGGCGTTCTTGCTGGCATTCTGAGTCGCAAGCTTCTGTAATGGTATTTGATGGGGCAGCTTCATGCGGTTTGCTGCTGTGTTGGAGGATGATAGGCCGGATAATGATGCAGCATTCGCGAGTGAAGCCTTTGCAGCATTAGCTAATGATGCTGTCGCATGACTAAGTACTATTCACCTTCGTCTTGTGGTAAGAGGTGGTGGAAGAAGTTATCTGCTCATCGTTCTCGTCGGTGACAGTGATGCGCTCGAAGGCGGCTTCAAGATTGGCGACCTCCATTGTGCCAGATGCTCAAGCAATTAACGAAAGAAATGGGCGAAAGCAAGATGATGCAAACAGACGCTGAAGTCGAAACCGGTCGATGTTCTGCGTTTGTCTGTCCAGGTGGGAGGTGGTAAAGGCAGTTCGGTTCGTGCAAGGATTGATGCAAACAAGCGCGGTTGCTATAGCAAAACGACCCCCAAGACATCGGCGTTCCATGTTGCCGATCCCACCCCACACGTGCACCTGCCCCGCGGTACCCGCCGCGAGAGTTCTGGATGATGGCGTCTAAGAAATAGTTTCTGTCGGAAAGGCACGATCTTGCAAGCTCTCCCACCACGAATCGAACGCAATGGCGACTCTGAATGGCGCGCCGGCCGACACGGTTGCCCCAGGACACGCCGACACCTCCATCACCAAAGGCAGCTTCAAGATCATCACGCGAAAGCTTCCCATCCTCAAAGCTGGCCCCATCGAGGACATGACGAAGAAGCTCGGTATCACTCCGCCCGAAATGATTTTCGGCGATAATCTCACACGCATCGAGCATTCGAGTGGCTGGTTCATCGAATTCAATGCCTTCGACGCGCTGGATCGCGTAGACAAGACTGGCGACAAGATGTTCAAGGTATCGTACTCCAAAGAGTGGCAGCAGAACAGGCAGAAACAGTTCGAAGACATTAAGGAGGTCGTCAAGCCATTCGATTGGTCTTACAGCACAGACTACAAGGGCACAACGCCCGAAACACCAGCCTTCCAGCCCTCAGAAAGCCCAATACCACTCGAACTGCTCAAGCGACCCGACCCCATACACTTCTTCGATGAGGTCATGTTATACGAAGATGAGCTGGCGGATAATGGCATTGCGATGCTGTCGTGCAAGATCCGGGTCATGCCGGCGCGACTGCTGCTGTTGGTGCGCTTCTTCATGCGACTAGACGACGTCGTGTTCAGGATCCGCGATACCCGAGTGTACGTCGAATTCGGGTCGGACGAGGTCATGAGAGAATACACTGCCCGAGAAGCACCCTACGAGGAAGTGCGAAAGAAGCTCGCGGCGACTGGGAGGAAAGAAGACGTGCTCGCCATCATGCGCGACCCCAACCGGTTGTCAGAACACATACCAATCGTGGAGAAGAGTCTGGAGGGACTGAAACTGCGATGAGAGCAGAATGTCCGCAAGCAAGAGAGTCAAAAGGATGCATGCCTGGCATGGCCAATTGAAGCCATGCTGGATATGTGCAAATCTAGTCGAAAAGCAGTAGTATTTGCGCCACATGCACAAGCTGACCCGATGCATCGCGCCAGATTCACCTTCACGACACTTGGCGGATGAGACATGGCTGCAGTGAAGGCCTCTCGGCAGTCGGATCACAGCCAGCTGGAAAGTCGATCAGTACCAAGGCGTGCGGGATCGAAAACGAATCTCACGATCAGCCTAGCACATGTACCAACCTGCACAAAGCCATATAAACTTGGCGCAGGTTTAGCTTCCACTTGAATCATAGAGTCAATAGGTTCATCCAGGAGTGTACATTCCCTGAATCAATATGATGCCCCTAATGCTCACCGGCTACTTCTTCTCAGCATCCGACGAGATGTTGCTAGATTTCTGTTGAGACACAGCACCACCAGGTAGCGGCAAAATTTGTGCCCACTCTGCACCTGCACGCCATAAGCTAATAGTCTTTAGAGGAATATGCATCATAAGCTTAGGGAAGCCTAGACATATTCGCAGCTCTTAGATACTCTACCTATGTCTAATAGAAATATTTAAACATATACAGGCTACCTGTTAACTTCTTCTTGTTGGACAAGGCAGGCACGAATTTGCCGGCGCCTGGTGGCACAGGCTGCGCCCCTCCTACAATCGTCCGGCTGTCAGACTTCGGTTACCCGCAACCTTGGAAGTTGTGAATTTCCTCCCACGTTTTAACGTTCGCACGAGTCGTGGCGGAAGTTCGTCCATGGCAGATTGTCGGCCCTATCCGAAGCTTGTACCATGTCGCCGGGACGAAGTAGCCGCACCCGTGATGTGCTGCACGGTCAATCACCAGGGTTGTGGTAGGCTGTCAACCACGGGCACAATTCACAACCTCCTTGCTCTGCAGACGTCGCTAACTCATCGGCTCGCCTCGCCTTGTAATTTCGATGCTGTGAAGGCCTGAGGTGTGGAGTTCTCCACTAGCAGCACGTTGATAGCTCGTTTCTGCCTCTCAAACGTGGAGTTTGTCGCGGACCATCCGGATGACAGTTGCGTCATAGTTATGTTCTTTCTGTTGTTGTGCTTGGCCGACGAAACCACGCGTCTAGCGCTGAGTCTGGATCAACACCAGTGCGAGCAAGCGTGCGCCTGGCAGGACTAAGCCTCAATCCCGCTGTGTGATTCGCAAGGGATACCTTCATCTTCGATTTCGTCCGCATTCGGTCGTGAGCTAAAAACGGACGCCGAGATGATCCGGGATCCGGAAGCGTATGACGACGTTCGACCATGCCCCAGGGTCTAGGTGTATAGATAATGCTAAAACAATGGGTGTTCTAAGGTTTTGTTGTTACAGACGTTGTGGTATTCTCGCAGGACGCTCCTACAGCTGCAATGGCAGGGCTACTCTCCAACACAGACCATACTGTTGAGAGCACGTCGCAAAGCTACCAGACTTCATCCAACACGACTAACGGATTTACCCAATCGAGCACATCGAGCAGCCACCAGATTTCCTCAAACACAGCTAATCAATTCACACAATCGAGCACATCCGGACAACAAACGACCTACACCACTACAAGTTCCAGCCAGATTCACTCGGACGGAATTTACCGAACGTCTTCAGGACGGGAGACGTATTACCCAGATGGTCACGAGACGAGAGCGAACGACAATCGTGTAGGCCTCCGCTGCGAACACCATGAGCATCAAGAAACGCCAGCGCCAGTGATCAAGCGCTCGTCATATGGCCTCTTTCCTTCAACAGAGTACAACGTACAGCAGGCTTCCGGGAGTCATGATGCCCACGGCGCCGGCTTGTTCGGCAGCAATGCGCAAGAACGCGAACAAGAAGTACCTATTGAAAAGGTTGAGTCGTCCAGCTCCAGCGATTCATCCACTCGACAAGGCTCCAATGGCGAAGTCAAGCCAAAGCAAAAGGGTTCTCGGTCGTCTAGTGACGAGCTGCATGGCGCCATGCTCTCACGCAAGAACACGCGCGCCGAGATTGATGATGAAGGCCGGCGAGAGCTGCAGCGCATCTTCACAACTCAATCTCAGAAGATGGGCCGGCAGATGAGCATTGCAGACCCGAATGATGCTACTGTAGACCCTTCAAGTGACTCTTTCGACCTCGCGAGGTTCCTGAAGATGTTCCGTAAGCATGTCATACTGTCGCTATCGTGGGCCTGCTAACATATTTGTACAGGGCACAACCTTGAAGGCGAAGGTATTGAGATGAAGAAGCTCTCCGTTGTATACAAGAACCTCAACGTCTTTGGATCTGGACGAGCACTTCAACTTCAAAAGACCGTCGGTGACATTCCCATGGCACCCTTCCGCGCTGGAGAGTACTTTGGCAAGTCGGAACGCAAGCAGATTCTCCACAATTTCGATGGTATCATCAAGGCCGGTGAGCTTTGCGTGGTTCTTGGACGCCCTGGAAGCGGATGCAGCACCCTGTTGAAATCTTTGACTGGCGAACTCCATGGCTTAGACACCGATGATTCAACCATCCACTACAACGGCATTCTGCAGAGTAAGATGAGGAAGGAATTCAAGGGCGAGACAGTGTACAACCAGGAAGTCGACAAGCACTTTCCCCATTTGACCGTCGGCCAGACACTCGAGCATGCTGCTGCCCTTAGGTGTCCTTCCAACCGACCCGCTGGCCAGTCGCGCGAGGAGTTCTCCAAGTTTCTTACTAGTGTAGTCATGGCTGTCCTCGGATTGAGCCATACTTACAATACCAAAGTTGGAGACGATTTCGTGCGCGGTGTGTCTGGTGGTGAGCGCAAGCGCGTCTCCGTCGCTGAGATGATGTTGGCTGGTGCACCATTCGCATCCTGGGACAACTCCACCCGTGGTCTAGATTCTGCGACTGCGTTGAAGTTCGTCAAGTCGCTGAGGATGGGATCGGATCTGACTGAGGGCGCCGCAGCCGTTGCCATCTACCAAGCGAGTCAGAGCGTGTACGACCAGTTCGACAAAGCTGCTGTCCTCTATGAAGGTCGTCAAATCTACTTTGGACCCGCAGATATGGCCAAGGGTTACTTCGAACGTCAAGGCTGGTACTGCCCGCCCAGACAAACGACTGGAGACTTCCTTACAGCCGTCACCAACCCTTCTGAGCGCCAGGCCAAGAAGGGTATGGAGAACAAGGTCCCACGCACTCCAGAGGATTTCGAAAAGTACTGGCGCGACTCACAGGAGTACAAGAACCTGCTCGAGGAGATCAAGGACTTTGAGGAAGAATATCCTGTCAACGAACACGCAAATCTTCAAGAGTTGCGCAGCAAGAAGCAGTTCATCCAGGCCAAGCACGCTCGGCCCAAGTCCCCATACCTCGTCAGCGTTCCGATGCAAGTCAAGCTTAATACCCGCCGCGCATATCAGCGTATCTGGGGTGATGTCGCGTCTACCGCTACTCAAGCTGGTCTTAATATCAT
The DNA here is from genome assembly GCA_022559985.1 of Parastagonospora avenae f. sp. tritici 18332-5. NCBI lineage: Eukaryota > Fungi > Ascomycota > Dothideomycetes > Pleosporales > Phaeosphaeriaceae > Parastagonospora > Parastagonospora avenae. Next base: position 369,365 of record JAFJTR010000013.1, read on the forward strand.
CATAGCTCTTATCGTCGGTTCCATTTACTACGGCCATTCCCAAGGATCATCATCGTTCCAAGGTCGAGGTGCCGTCTTGTTCTTGGCTATCCTCTTCAACGCTCTTACGTCTATCGGTGAAATCAGCGGATTATACTCGCAGAGGCCTGTCGTCGAAAAGCACAACTCATACTCATTCTATCATCCAGCTACGGAAGCTATAGCGGGTATTGTTGCCGACATACCTGTCAAGTTCGTGCAAGCTGTGGTTTTCAACATCATACTGTACTTCCTTGCACAGCTACGATACACAGCCGGCCAATTCTTTTTGTTCTTTATCGTGACCTACATGGCCACATTCGTCATGGCGGCCATCTTTCGAACAACGGCAGCCGTCACAAAGACAGCATCGCAAGCCATGGCCGGAGCTGGAGTCCTCGTCCTCATTCTCGTCATCTACACAGGCTTTGTCATCCGTATTCCGGAGATGCCTGTCTACTTTGGCTGGATCCGCTGGATCAATCCCATCTTCTACGCATTCGAGATTTTGCTTGCGAATGAGTTCCACGGCGTCAACTTTCCCTGCGACCAATTCATTCCCATGGGCCCCGGCTACAATCTCAACGGTAACTCGTTCATCTGCAATACTCAAGGAGCGGTCGCTGGCCAGACTTTTGTCTCCGGTGATGACTTCATCCAGGTGTCGTACCAATACTCTTGGTCTCACGTGTGGAGGAACTTCGGTATCCTTTGGGGCTTCCTAATCTTCTTCATGGTTACCTACTTCATCGCCGTCGAAATCAACTCGTCTACCACCGACACCGCTGAGCAGCTCGTCTTCCAGCGCGGCCACGTCCCAGCCTACCTACAGAAAGGTGGCAAGAAGAACTCCGACGAGGAATCGAAGGCCGCTGCTAAGCCAGATGATTCGGCTGGTGCCGGTGATGTCAGTGCTATCGAGGAACAGAAGGGTATCTTTACCTGGCGCGACGTGGTCTACGATATCGAGATTAAGGGTGAGCCACGTCGATTGTTGGACCATGTATCCGGTTTCGTCAAACCTGGCTCCATGACTGCGCTTATGGGTGTATCTGGTGCTGGTAAAACAACGCTATTAGATGCGCTTGCGCAGCGAACTACGATGGGTGTTATCACAGGCGACATGTTCGTAAACGGAAAGCCTCTGGATCCTGCTTTCCAGAGGTCCACTGGATACGTTCAGCAACAGTGAGTCATCACGCTACCGACACTTGGTATGTTACTGACCATTACAGGGATCTGCATCTTGAAACTGCTACCGTACGCGAGTCTCTCCAGTTCTCCGCCATGCTTCGCCAGCCAAAGTCCGTCAGCAAGAAGGAGAAATACGACTACGTTGAGGAGGTTATCAAGATGTTGAACATGGCTGATTTCGCCAACGCGGTTGTTGGTGTACCAGGCGAAGGTCTGAACGTCGAGCAGCGTAAGCTCCTGACCATCGGTGTCGAACTGGCTGCGAAGCCGAAGTTGCTCCTCTTCCTTGACGAGCCGACATCAGGTCTTGACAGCCAGAGTTCGTGGTCCATCATCTCTTTCCTCAAGAAGCTCTCTTCTGCCGGTCAAGCTATCCTCTGCACCATCCATCAGCCCAGCGCCATCCTCTTCCAGGAGTTCGACAGGCTTCTCTTCCTCGCTAAGGGAGGCAAGACTGTCTACTTCGGTGAAATCGGCGAAAACTCTGAGACTCTTCTACATTACTTTGAGAACCAAGGAGCGCGCAAGTGTGGCAAGGACGAGAACCCTGCCGAGTACATGCTCGAGATTGTCAACAACGGCAAGAACGACCAGGGCGAAGAGTGGTACGACGTTTGGAAGAACAGCGATAATGCGCAACAAGTTCAGAAGCAAATCAAAGACCTGCACAAGGAGCGTGAAAACGACAACCTCGACATCGCAAAGGAGACTGGTGGCGGTGCGTATGCCATGCCAATCACAACACAGATCTGGGAATGCACATACCGTGTCTTCCAGCAATACTGGAGAATGCCCAGCTACGTGCTGGCCAAATTCGGTCTCTGCGCTGTGGCCTCGCTCTTCATCGGCTTCTCCTTCTTCTCCGCCGACTCGACGCAAGCAGGCATGCAAACCATCATCTTCTCCGTCTTCATGATGACAACCATCTTCTCCTCTCTCGTGCAGCAAATCCAGCCTTTATTCATCACCCAGCGCTCCCTCTACGAATCCCGGGAGCGCCCCAGCAAAGCCTACTCCTGGGTCGCATTCATGGTCGCCAACATCGTCGTCGAAATCCCGTACGGTATCTTCGCCGGCATCCTTTCCTTCGCCTGCTTCTACTACCCCGTCGTCGGCGCCTCCCAATCCAGCGAACGCCAGGGCCTCGTCCTCCTCTTCATGATGCAACTCCTCATCTACACGTCCACCTTCGCGTCCATGACCATCGCCGCGCTGCCCAACGCCGAAACAGCGGCCGGCCTCGTCTCCCTGCTCACCCTCATGAGCATCTTGTTCAACGGCGTGCTCCAGCCCCCCTCGCAACTCCCCGGCTTCTGGCTCTTCATGTACCGCGTCAGCCCATTCACCTACTGGATCGGCGGTCTTGTAGCAACCATGCTAGCCGGGCGCCCCGTATATTGCTCCGACCGCGAGATCTCTATCTTCGACCCGCCCTCGGGCCAAACGTGCGGCGCATACCTGCAATCCTACGTCTCGCTCGCCGGCGGCACGATCCAAAACCCCGGCGCAACGGCGGGCTGCGAGTACTGCAGCTTGTCCAACAGCGATCAGTTCCTCGCGTCTGTGTCGATTTCTTACAGCCACCGCTGGCGCAACTTTGGCATTTTGTTTGCGTTCATCGCGTTTAATGTGTTCTTGGCGGTGCTTACGTATTGGCTGTTTAGGGTCGCGAATTTGAAGAATTTCACGGCGAGGTTTCATAAGAGCAAGAAGGGGGCGAAGGCGAAGGGAACGGCGGAGAAGGCGGGTGAAGGGGCGGCGAGTGTTGCGGCGCAGGGAGCACATCCCGGGGCGCGGAGTGGAGAGAAAGATGCTTGAGTGAAAATAAAAGTTAGTATCTTGTTTTCTCGACGACTCTTGTGGGTTTGTTCTTGAGCGGGCGTTTGAGCAGGTTCAAGAGTAAGAGTTTAATGCACAATTTCTATCTTACACACTCTCTCTATTAACAATGAGGTACAAAGGCAGATTAATGATGTTGAAATACCACTGAGTTGGCGTCCTCTTGACAGTTTACCATAACTAGAATCTCAGACGGTTGGGCAAGAACGAAACCTGCCAGGAAAAATGGACTATTGTTAGTAGCACTTCCTTTATAGCGCGATAGTTGCAGTAAGTGGGTGTGCAATATTGTACGATGGGGTTGGTCAAGTTACGAGTGTATATTGTTGCAGATTGATGATGTTCTATCTATCGTACGAACGCGTTCATATACAATTCTGCCGCGCACAGGCCTGCAGGCCTATGCATCAGCAGCTCACGTGATAATGAGGATTGCTATGTACGGACAACTATGGTTTTTTCAAGGCAGAGGCGTTGTAAAAGGCAGGCAAGTTTCAAGGTCAAACATGGGCGTACATGCTAATGTACGCCTCTTTGTCAAAACCAGTGCGCTGAGAAAGGACAGCAAATTGTTACTATCAACGTAAACTTCTTGCAAGCTATGTATAGTTTTGCATGGGTATGGAAATATGGTGAAGCATGCTTCGACCCACGATCAGTGAGAGAGAAGGATTGTAGTAAGCATAGTTGCTAGTGATGAGAATTATTGAGAGGCAGATCATCTCAGATTACTCTGTTCTATCAGGTATGCACAGAGTACAACATAATAGCTAGTAGCTATTATACCTTCAGGGACATGTCACATGTCATGGTGTATGTGGGATTTATCTTCTCTTCCTCCTTACATCGTTATCTTAGAGCATTCAAGGTCCAACAACTGAAAGGAAAGGCATGTGAGAATCAGGATCATCTTCTTCTTGTGCGTTCTTTGATCTGCGGATGAACTTCCTTTGGTGGTAATACATTAAGGCTAGATGCATTGGAGTTACGGGGATGCGGAATATCGATCATGTGTGGAGAAAGCCCGTGCAATATGTGCTAGGACCTGTCGATCTGGACCCTTGGAGTTCTTCGCATGACTTGACCAACATTTGTAGGCGTCGACTTTATTGATCGGCGTCGCCGTGCACTTGTCAATGTTTTCGTCCAATGACCATCTCTCCATCGCCAGCAGCGACACATCCATGAGTTTAGCGCTAGCGCTGTACCCCATCCCGCATGATTCTACATTGATTCCAGCAGGTACTTGTTCCTGGTATGCTTTTCTGGTCTGTTTCGCGAGGCTGGACTCAACTCGCTTCGCGCTACGGCCTGATGCACGGATGTAGATCTTCACTTCTCTCGCTAGCCAACATCTAGATGCCACGCGAGTGTGATTGCCGGAGCTAACGAGTCTTGAAGCCGGGCTTGCCTCCGTAGCTGTGCTCGTTTGTGATGTGGCGTAAGTCAAGTCTTCTCATACGTGTAGAAGGCAGCTGAGAAAGAGACCGTGAGAATGCAAATCTTCAGCCTCACCATGGCGGTGAATAGCACAACCACAGCGTGGCGAAAAGTGAATGTATAAAGCATGAGTTGGCTTCTGGGCGTCTACGACATCTTCATAACATCTTCTTTGTGTCTCAATCGAAGTCGCGAAACATGGTTGCCTTCAAACTTTTGCTTGCTGCTACAGTCAGCGGAATCGTCACTGCTTGGCCTGAACCCACGGCATTTGCAGATCTCGACAAACGTGCCATCGACTGCTCTAGATTGACAGGATGCCTCGGCGTGCTTAAGAAAATCGGCCCACCAGCGAGCACTTTCTGCCGGTCGTACCTGAAAGTCCCGGGGACGAAAACATCGACAACGACGATCACACCCATTGCCGTGTAAGAACAACCCTCTATTTTCAAGACTAGCGATAGCTAACAAAAGCAGAACGAGCACAACTTCCACGACTACTGTAGCAGTGACTAGCTCGGTGTGCGGCGGCGGTTCGCAGAAGCGAGGAGAAAGTCACGACCTTGAAAACCTGAGCGTAGAGGACATCGAGAAACGCACCAACGTCCTCCCTCTTCTCGCAGCTTTCGCTGCGGCTAAGATCTCAGAGGGATGCAGTTGTCTCAACTTGAAGCCAACAGCCACCAAGATCGCCACGTTCACTGCTCCTGCGCCGGTACGTTTCGTTTCGCGCCAACGCTCTTCACAACCTAACACTTCTCAGACGGTGAATGTAGTTGCGACCGCGACCAGCTGTGTCGTCGCTCAACCACCTCCACCTGTATGCAAGAATGGTGGCGCGCAAGCTTCCTGCAATCAAGGCAGTGAATGCTGTTCTGGGCGCTGCGAAAACAACTTCGGCATTCGTGCGTGTTGCAACGCCGTCAACGCCCCATGCGACTTTCAGGACCCCGGTGCATGCTGTAGTGGGATCTGCTATGGGTCTGGAGATGGCCTTACAGGACATTGTGGCTGATTGAACGGCCATGATACTCGTTTACGGTTCGGGCTGCATATTGCTGTTAGGGCTTCAAATTATCGAGCAGCTCGTTCTTTTTCAGCGAATCCTGTTGCTAATTTTATGCGCATATGCTGCTAGAATTAAATATCGAGCTGCTCGGTTTTCCTAGAGGGTTCTGCTGGCAACCTTATCTGCATAGCCGTGAGAGGATGGAGTTTCATCGAGCTGCTCGGGTATTCACGATCTTCAACAACTTTAACTGCGTGTCGGCAACAGGATGTAGTATTATCGAGTCGCTCGATTTTCAGAAGATCACGAAGAACACGGAAGTACAAATCATAAGTGACTCGTTGAGATTGTAGGTAATGAAGGGCGTTTCAAGACCACAGAATAGGCTACTAATTTTCAAGTACGACTGAGGCGACGACGACATGATAGCAGAAACCCAATTTCGAAGCCTGAAGCTGTACACAGTTTTATCCCAATGCGCCCAAAGACTAACCATACATTTTATAGCTCTTCCCGGTACATTAGATTCCAGGCATTGTATGCACTGGAAGCAACTTGAATTTCGAGGCCATAGTTCCTACTTCTTCCACATGGCCTTCAGCCTTATCAAGTCGTCCACTGCAAAAGTAACCGGATGATCGGGGACGGGACACGGCCGACGGGACTCCTTCCAATTGAGCCCATGTACCAGACCGAGTATTGTGATGAAGATCGCGACGGACGCCATAGCGTTCAAGCATCTTAAAAAATACCAGGGCAAGTCGTCTGCTTGGAGAGCCCGTTCCACCGCAGCCGTGTCGTTCATATCCATGAACGGCCACAGGAAGCATTTGTGCAACGGCCGAAACCAATCGGCGGTTGGGATGTGAGGCCTGTGGGTAGTTGTTGGTGGTGCAGGTGAAGCTTCAAGTATGTAGGTGGTGCTCGATTCACGCGAATGTACCAGTGTAATCGTTGATAAGGTTGCGTCGTAAATCAAGCACATTGGAAGCTCGCCCATATCGGAATGCTCGGAGGCTTCCTTCCGGACGGTCATAATTCGGTAGATGTAGAGATTGTGAGTGAGCTTGTACTGAAGCCCTAGTTCGATATTGTGATAGTAGGAGTTGTAAATTTGCGTGGCTTCAAGGTTGGTTTGACATTGCAGTGATGGAGGCTACGGAACATTTTGTAAGGACTGTGTGTGTCCGTGCTTTACTGCATTGCTATTTAATGGTTCGGTCGGCTGTGCGCTACCATACTTTACACGCTTCAACAAGCGTCTTTTCGGAAGACTTCGATGCTACCTAGAGAGGACCCAGAGACTCGCTCAATTTCTTCTAGGCTTACCGCCACTGCTATCGTCTTCGGGGAAATCATCTTCGGGAAAATCACCCCCGCCGGAACCCGGCGATGCCAACTGGCTATCGTCTCTTCTGTCATCATTCCCGTCGTTACGTGATGGCGGACAACTCTCTGTCACTTGGCCATAACGGTCGTAGTTCTTGATAGGTCCACAGCACACTGGTCTACCACGCTCGTTGAAGAGCGGTGTTGGCCTATCCCCATTGTACTGACGGTCGCAAGCATCAGCCGCTCTGCGAGCGACTTGAGGATCGATGCCATAGGAGTTGCGGGAATCGCGATCGTCGGGATAGCTGTTGCGGTCATCGGGATATTGGTCACGATTGTCGCCGCATTGATTTGCGTTCAGCATGACCCAGTAGTGTATGTCTCTATGGTAGGACCTGGTGTACATCAAATTGGCTATAGCTCGTTGCTGGACTCAGTGAATAAGTACTCACAGTTTCCCGCTTGGTGGCGTGCCTCTAAACAGCAGGCATTTTCCGGGGTTTCTGGCTCCTTGACCGTGGACATCGCATGCCACACACTGGTTGTTCCGGCCACATGCTTCCGCGCACTTCTTCAGTGATGCTGAGGGGAATTCTTCCGCTACGCCCACGTTCAGAGTGGTTGCGCTATTGCAGTGAAGCTCGAAACATTTGCCGCCCCTGGAGAGGGGAAGTGTTAGTGAAGTGGGTCGTAGGTCAAGGTAGGGAATTCAACTGACGTAGAGTAGGTGACGCCGTTGTCGGCTGGACAAATATACTCTGTGTCTCTGGCATATCCTGTTGGCGATGATCCAAATGCTGCAACCGCCGTTCCTTCTCCGATATCTCCGGAAGGCGTGCCGGAATATATTACATCTTGTTGCGCAAAATTTCCGGTGGCAGTAGCCTCTGGAATTGTTGCGACGGACGCAGACTCAGGCTGCCTAGCTTGAGCAGCTCCCATGGCACCGAAGTTGCTAGCACCTGGAAGACCATAGAAAGGATCGAAGCCACCGTTGCCCGGTGCGAAAGGATTCTGGTCTGCGAGGCAAGGACGAAGAGCGATAAGAAAGAAGAGCAGGGTCGAAGTCATGCTGGCGACCTGTGGCATAGGCATGATGGAGGCTGAGAGTTATGCAACGAGTGTATGTAACAAACTAGAATAGTACAGATGTCGGGATGAAGATGGATACTTATGTTCTGAAGAGAAGCCATTCGTACCATTGCGTAACTTTGTGGCAAGATTTGGAGCAATGCCGGAGATAATAGTATGTGATTCATACGAGCAGTTTCACCCAATCATCCTCAAGCTGTCCCTTGTGGGATGGATGTCCCTCTCCGTTCTAGGTAGCGGTGAGCAGCTACTCTATCCCACCTTCCAGATGTATCTGGCCACAAGGACTCACGCGGTTAGTGGTGCAATGACGACCAACGCCACTTATGGCCTGTACAACATCAGTATACCAAATCCATCCACCACTGCCGAGAATCATCAGTGATCTCCACATTCAAGAAGTAGTCCTCGGAGATTATGGCGAGAAATGGAGAAGTTCGATTTCGTCATGGGAGTGCTTATGCTTAGGCTGGTTGAATGCAAGACGCTGACGGAAGCAGACACGAGCTCCGTTACCACTTGAAGCACAACACGAAGACTTTTACCACTAACCAGAGAATAGATACATGCCTTTTTTCCAAGTAGGCCCTGCGTGTGCAATTCGTATTTGTACGTTCACAGCGTGACATGAAGGCGCAAATCTTCGGCCAGATCGGACTGAGGCCCAGAAGACATTAGGCATATTCCCGTAGCTTTTGTAAACAATTGTCAAAAGAAACATTATCACTCTAAAGACTTCTCAAACGTCAAGAGAAGCTTTGCACAAAGTTACCAGAGACACCTGCAGCTCAACATGGCCCAAAGCAGTCCTGGATTTTGGAACTTGTTGTTGATACGGCAAAGGTGAGGTTGAATCAAGTAACGGTCGTTGCAACGAGTTAAGGTAGATGATTTTGGTTGATTGATTGAGGTAGGTTGCAGCTCGCGCACGAACTGAATCCCACCCCACGGCACGGGCCACACACATGGTCACGTGCTCGCCACGTACGTACGGTGGCTCGAAACTAAGAGCAACCAACACTTGTGAAGACTGTAAGAATAATGGGCGGCAGAAACTCAGCCGTGAGAGTTCCATGAGGCAAAGATATTGTTGCAGCCGCGTAGGCCGCTACAGTCTCGACAGAGAAAATCATGTATGACCATCTGGATACTTTATGATACGTGCCTGTTTTTTTTTTCTCGTATTCGCGAGCGGTAGAAGCGCAGAGCACACACATGAGTCGGTTTCTTGTGTCTTTTTTATAACGCGCCCGCCAAAGTGCGTGCGTGAGTGAAAATTTAAACATTGTGCAGAAACAAGGCTATTATATAGCAAGCCAGCAGCGTGTCTTGCACATGTTACATCGGCTTGGTAGATCATTTTTTGAGCTTTTCGGAAGAACGTAAAGGCAGGGAACACATCGCAAGTCGACAACTAGACTTTTGAAGAATCGCATATTACGAGCTTGGAGTGCTACAGAAACCTGCATACCCGTTTTGATATCAATGTTTGAAGAGACATACTCTCCGCCAGAGCACATGTTTGTATCGATTGAGAGCTTCGAGTGTCATGAGAATACAGAGGTAGTACTTTTGCTGGAGACTTGAATTTTGACCTTTCCGTATTGGATATCCGGCAGTGTTTTGAATGCGTTCTCGTCGCAAATCCACAACATGAAACGTGGCAACCTCGCTTTTGGTCGGACAGAAGAAACAGCGGACATGAAATCGTGTAAGATCATGTTTTGATTCCAAGGAACGAGGAGTGTAGCGAACAAGTGAAAAACAACGGGGTGAGGGGGCTTTTATGTGTGTTGCTCTCAGCACAACGTCAAAAGTCCCTTTCTTGAGATTCTGTTTTTAGTAGAAAACGCCTCTTTGAGACATGTGAAAAGCCTCCCTTCCACGTCGTCTTTTCTCCAGAGCATTGGGAGGTTGCACTCATGGCATCTAAGTGGGGCGCTTTTCAACGAGACATTGCAAGCTCCTGATGACACTTCGAGATGCGAGTGGTTTTTCCATGACCTTTTTAGCGCTGAATATGTGTTTGGGGAATTGGTGCGGCGAGACATGGGCAGTGCTCTACACGCCTTTGGAGGTGCAGAAGCCACAGCAGTCATGCCAGTTTCCTCTGCATTTTTGAGTAGAGACACTTTCGAAGTGCTGTTTAGAAGGGAAGGAAGAAAGAGCCCCGTGGAGATATTTGTACACAATCACCAGCACACTCATCTCATCCCTTCCTCGCAAGACTTCAAGAGCTTCCGCATGAACACAACGACGATCTCCACGCTGCCCTATGGCCCCGAGTTCTGCAAGTTTGGATCGCTCATGACGAGTGCTCCTCAGCAATTTTTGTGCGCCGACATGACCTTTCTCAATCATTTTCTTTAAACAGTCGAACAAGATCCCACATTTGCTGAACGTCAACTTCTTGGTTCTAGGGCACTCGAAGACATAGGCGGATCGCTCTCTAGTTTTTGGTGCAGACAAAGGGCAAAGCATGTAACATCTTCGATCCTATTTTTGATTGAAGAGCAAGCCCTATGTGTGATAAAGAAGAAGAGAAGAGTTGCTGAAGAGGTGAGGGGTATTTATACCTGGGATGAATCATGCGCAGTTCATTCTCTAAGTTTTGATAGGAATATACAGGGACATTGAAAGTTCGTAGGTAGGGTTTGGCTACGCACATGCGTGCAGTGATTAGGATCTCTGGGGTATGCTAATTCAACGACATATCATCTTCCCGTGGGATGTTGTTCCTTCAAGCAGAAGGTAAAGCATATAATTTGCTCTGGTGTGTTTCTGAATGAAGAGTAATTCTCGTGTGTGATGCAGAAGAAGAGAAGCTTATGCTGAAGATGAGGGCTTTATATACCCGGGTTGTTAGTAGCACTTCCTTTGCAGCGCGATAGTTGCAGTAAGTGGGTGTACAATATTGTACGATGGGGTTGATCAAGTTACGAGTGTATATTGTTGCAGATTGATGATGTTCTATCTATCGTACGAACGCGTTCATATACAATTCTGCCGCGCACAGGCCTGCAGGCCTATGCATCAGCAGCTCACGTGATAATGAGGATTGCCATGTACGAACACGGGTGGAATTATGCTCGATTCACTTTCCAGGTTTTGGCAAGCACATGTGGAAGACATTCAGAGTCTGTGGGTAAGGTACGGCTTCGCACATGTGTGAATTGATTAGGGTTTTTAAGGCCTGGCCCGCTCGACGACATTTCAGCTTGTTTGGGTTGTTTTTAGGCAGGAGGAAAACACGCATTGTTCTTTGGTGAAGTTTTGGTCAAAGAGTAATCCTCGTGTGTAGTAAAGAAGAGGAGCTTTGCAGAAGATATAAGGAGTATTTATACTCGCTTCCAGCCATACGCAGTTCATCTTCCAGGTTTCAGCAAAGTACATGCAACAGTCGATGGATGGATGTAAGTTTTGTGATGCAGCTCACTCGACAGCATATCGTCTCTGTCGGAGTTCTTTTGGTGCAGACACAGGGGAAAACATACGTTGTTGCTCCTAGCGTTTTTAATTGAACAGTAAGCCTCACGTGTGATGAAGGGAGAGGGGAGGAAGAAAGTGCGACGAGTATTTAAACTCACGTTGGGAGAATTCAGACTTTCTGTAGCAGTTGTCGCACAGCGCATACAGAGACCGATCAGCAGTTTTGCATTCCGGCTCACTCGACAACATGGAGTGCTATGTCAAATGTTTCTCGTACAGGCAGAAGAGCAAACATTGAGATCGCGTTGCAATGTTTTTGAAAGCTGAGTGAGCTTTGTGTGTAATGAAGAAGAAGGAGAAAAGGCGCGGAGTATTTATACCCCGACCAAGCCATGCGGGCTCATTCTCGAAGTTTTCAGCACGGCACATGTGAAGTCTGACCAATGGTTTTGAATCCCAGCTCACTCGCAGACATATCGCCCCTGTCGGCGTAGTTTTATGCAGACAAGATCACGAACATGGTCGTGCTGTTGGTGAACGTTTCTCTACTAATACTCGTGTTTGGAATAAGAGTTGTCTGCGTGAAAGAGATGTAAGGAGCATACACATCCACCTCGGACCATGCAGGCTTTCTGTAGACGTTTTGGATCCGCACATGTTACACTGGTGTGTAACTGAGGCCAGGCTCACTGGACAACATGGCGTAGTCTGGATTTGTTTTTGCATAGGAAGAAAAACGAACATGACATCGGCCATGTAGTCTTTTTAATCCACAAGGAATACTTGTGTGATATAGGAGAGGAGCTCTCGTCGAAGTGATGAGGAGTATTTATACCCACGTCGAACCATCAGAGGTTCTTGGTGGGCTTTTTTGCTCGCACATGCAAAAGCAGGTCATCTGCTTTGGAGTTTCGGCTCACTTCGCGACATCCAGTCTTTGTCCTTATGCTTTTGGTGCAGGCAGAGGAACGAACATGGAATGACTGCAGTAATTTTTTTGATCGGCGATCGGACTTTTGTGTGATAAAGAAGAGAAGCCTTAGTAACAGTGATGGGGAGCATTATACCCGCGTCGAACCGTGTAGACATCGTGCGGACATTTGAGATGGCACATGTCATAGCTTGTTACACCGTTTTTTGAAGTTCTGGCTCACTCAAAGATATGACATGTATTTTTCTACGTTTTTGGCGCTAGCAGAAACACAAACATGTATGCATTTGTCTGTCGGTTTTGATCGATAAAGAATGTTGTGTAGAATAAGAAGAGAACAGTCTTGTGGTATGAATGAGGAGTATTTATACCCGCCTTGACCCATGTCTCATCCAATCTGACAATTTTCGTTCCGCACATTCATGTCGTCGCCCACCATCTTTTTGGAAACCGAGCAGCAGATGCCATCTCGCTTCTCCGAGCGATTTTTGAGCTCCGTCTTTCCTCACACATGGCATATGCAGGTAGGGTTTTTGGGACAGGAACAGAAGAAAAGTCATGTGAACCATGAACCGTATTCTTTGATCCTCCAGGCGGATGGTGTACAGAGATAGAAGATGTCGTGGAAAACGCGGGGTATTTGCACTCAATTGAGCAGCGACAAGAGAGCAAGCACATATTCCATGTGGACAGTGCTTTTGGTTTTTGGGATCACACATAAATAGCTTGCGTGGCCGTGTCCTTCCAGAACATGAAGAGTATCAGCAAGTCCTTTCGCGCCGCGCACATGGAAAGAGTGTAGTGTTGTATTTGGAGTCAAGGGCAGAGTCTCATGTACGTTTGGTGTTTGTCATTTGGAGAGCACACTTCCCGCACATTGAGACCTGTGTGCTGGTTTTGGAGAATGGGCAGAGGCAGAGGTCATCAACTGCTGGCTCAAGAATTTTTGGTAAGAGAAAGTAGACGTGTGATGAGAAAAAGAATGGAGAGGGGGCGGGGGCTTTATAGTCGAGACTGCTGCGAGTGATGAGTAAGCAGTTTGTGAAATCGCGCGAGTGGGACATGTGGTGGTCTGAGGAAGTATTCGAAATACCATTCATGTCTTTCTCGTGGAGTGAAATTCATTGAGCGTCCGTTTTCTTGCCGTCCCAAACTGCTCCAAACTTTCACTGTTCCTCAATATCTTCCTACATCGTTGTTACCACCACCGTGCCCCAAATATCTTCGGCGCCACACTCCCCTTCTTCTCGTCATCAATCAAACTAACCCGCTGATGCCCCTTAACATCCACCGCCAACTCCTGGTACTCAAAGTCGCCCTGACTCGGCCTCTTGATCAAATGCACATGCACCACGCCCTGGCCCAGCGGTCCTTCTACGTAAAATTTAAAGCGCATGTGCTCAGTGCCCCACCGATCTGTCTCCTCCGTGCTGCTGATATAGCGATTCCGCGCCAATCGCGACCACGAGGCTTCGCCGAATGCTGCGATTTCGGAACCGGGGCCGAGCAGAGAGGTGCAGCGTTTGTCGGCGCGGATGAGGGAGACGGCGCGGTTGAAGTGGGCGGTTTTGGAGGAGGGGGAGAAGACGTCGGAGAAGAGGAAGTAACCTACGCCGCCCTGTAACATATGTTAGATAATAGTTCAGGCTCAGAGCGTGGGAGAGCTTACGGTAGCTAGTACGCCGACTAGAACTATGACCAGGTTGAAGCTTTGCTGCGTCGTTCTAACTGCTTTTTCGCCGGGTGAAAGGTCTGACCACCTGACTTGCCCGGTGTCGCCGGTCAGTGTGATGCTTTTGCGCTGTGGTCCTGGTGGAGAATTTGGTGTTGAGCTGTGTGTAGCTTGCGCATTGCGACTCGATGCGAAAGTTGCGCGACCAAGTGGAGCTCTTCGGGTCGATGAAGGATGTATGCGTGGCAGTATGAACGATGGTCGCAGAAGCGCGATGACTTCGCTTGGTTTGTATATCGCCGCCATTACCAGGGTGAATGCGCTCCCACGTGAGGCGCAAAGTGATCTCGGTGCGGAGGTGGAGCTCGTGTGAGTTGAGATGCGGCATGCAAATGCGGGCCAGCCAAGACCGAGGCTGCGGGCCGCATGTGGCGGACGGGCCTAAGTTTTGGTGAACAACGCATTCGAGATCACTTTCTCCACCCGCCGACTTCGCATTCGACCGTTTTCTTCACGTGCCTCTCTCTCCATCACGGCTCGAGGCACCATTGGAGAGGCATCATGGCGTCGAATAAGAAGAGCGGGCTCACGGGCTACCTGCCCGACATTCTGATGGCGGCTGCAGCAGTACGTCGACGCATTGTTGACCGTGGCTCTCCAAGACTAACACGTGCAATAGCCACTGATCGCCTACTTCGTCATTCGCAACCTCCTTGCACGTCTCGACCCCGAAGCACAGCAGAAGGAAGAAGCACGTGCCAAAGCATCAGCCGCGAATCGGAAACTCGGCGCCATACTGTCAGGGAAGCGGAGAAGTAGTCGCAGTGGAGACAATGATAGCGACGATGAGCACGACTCGAGGAGGCGGCCACGGATACAGGATCTGAATCTCAACACATATGAGCAGACGATCGCCATGGAAGTGGTTGCGCCCGAGGAGATTCCCGTTAGCTTTGAGGGTACGTCAAGAAATCCACAGCGATTGGAGCTCACAGGAGAATGCTAACTGTGACAGACATCGGCGGTCTCGACAACATCATCGAAGAACTCAAAGAATCCGTCATCTACCCCCTGACCCTGCCGCATCTCTACTCGCACTCGTCCTCGCTCCTCAGCGCACCATCTGGTGTCCTCCTCTATGGCCCGCCCGGTTGCGGAAAGACGATGCTCGCAAAGGCTCTCGCACACGAATCTGGCGCCTGCTTCATCAACCTGCACATCTCCACCCTCACTGAGAAGTGGTACGGCGACTCGAACAAGCTCGTAAACGCCGTCTTCAGTCTCGCACGAAAGCTACAACCTAGTATCGTCTTCATCGACGAGATCGACGCGGTGCTCGGACAACGGAGATCTGGCGAGCACGAGGCCAGCGGTATGGTAAAGGCAGAGTTCATGACACACTGGGACGGTCTTGCGTCGTCTACCGGCAGCGAACCGCAGCGGATATGCATTTTGGGCGCGACAAACCGCATTCAGGATATCGACGAAGCCATTCTCCGCCGCATGCCGAAAAAGTTCCCCATTGGCCTGCCATCTGCGTCGCAGCGACACAACATATTCTCCTTGATTCTCCGCGACACTAAAGTCGACCGAAAGAACTTCGATCTGGACTACCTCGTCCGCGTATCCGCTGGCATGTCTGGCTCAGATATCAAGGAAGCGTGCAGAGACGCAGCTATGGGACCTGTTCGCGAATACATCAGGCGCAAGAAGGCCGACGGCACGCTGAAGAGCAGCCGCACAGTCGCTGCGGGAGACGTGCGCGGATTGCAGACAGCAGACTTCTTCGGCACCGGGCGCGGACTGAAGGATTTGGAGAACCTCGACGACACACGGGAAGAAATGAACGCACGCGTCAGAAGCCGGGTGCACACGACCTCCGAGGAGTCGGAAGACGCAAGCAGCAGCAGCAACACCGAGAGTGGCGACGAAAAGTTTCGCGACTCGGCTTACCAGGACCCCGAGCCCGCGGCGATTCATTAATAGGCGCAATAATCACGACATGATTATGGACGACCTCGCTGTACATCTTGTATATGACCGAACCTGAAATATCATCCTAGGTGGTTGGGAGCTATGTGTGTGTATATGGGCGGCGTTTCCCCGGATTTAGCTCCTCTATGGCGTTTGTTCGGCTTTAAGCTTACGAAGGGTACAATAGAAGGGATCTCAGGAGGTGCAGATACCCCATGAAATACTATCAATATACGACTGCATCTTTTCGAAGTTTTCTGAGGAAGCTGAAATCTGTCCAGTTCTCCCGCTGTTGCCCGAGATGCAAACTGTGGATCGCGACTACCACAGTACCATGGAATCGCGACAGTCAAGATTGCATAAAAAGACCTAGTGTCTGCTCATTCGTCCCTGTCTACAAACTCATCTCCAACAATCCCTCAGCCCAAAATGTCACACTTCTCCCCAAACAACATCTTCACCCCCATCCCTCCCTACCTCCCCCATCCGCCGCTTCCTCACCTCACCCACCCACTTCCTCGCCTACTGGCTCTACACCCACCGACCGCCCCTCGCCCCCTTATCTTCAGGGTCCGCACCCATCAAACTCGTCTGCATATCCGACACGCACAACAAATGCCCCCTCCTCCCCGCCGTGAACATGACGATCAACGGGTCGCTCGCAGAAGTACGAGCGCAGGTCGAGTGGGTGAACACTCTGCCGCACGCGCAGAAAGTCGTAATCGCGGGGAATCACGACGTGTGTTTAGCGGAGGGGGAGGGAGAGGGGAGATAGACTGGGGCGACGTCACGTACCTGCAAAACTTCTCTCTCGGGGTAGATCTATAGGGTAGGACGCTGAATATCCACGGCGCGCCGCAGACGCAGCAGTATAAGAATTGGGCCTTCCAATACGCTCCCCTAGACACAGACGTTGCCTGGCATAAGAAAATACCGCTGGATACAGATATTCTACTCACCCACAGCCCAGCACGTGGACACGTCGGTGTCAACTCAGGCTGTAAAGCGCTGTTGAAAGAAGTCAGGAGGGTTAGGCCACGGGTGAGTGTTTGTGGGCATGTACATCGCGCGAGGGGCGTGCAGAGGGGGGAGTGGAGAGGTGCTGACGAGGGATGGGATGCGGTGAATATGCGAGATGGGGGAGTGCTTGGGTGGGGAAGATAGTTGGGGAGTGGCTGTGGGCTTGGATCAGGTATGTATTGGTACGAGAGGGAAGGAGGGGGGAGGTTGTTTGGGTGAATGCTGCGATGAGGGAAGGGGAAAGGGAAGGGGAAGGGGAGAATGAGGAAGGGTGGGTTGTTGGGATTTAACACCAACACGAGTTATCGTTACTCCACCATAAGAAACACAGCTTAAATTGTCCCTCCGTTCTGATTTATTTCCCCGTAGATTTTGGCTTCTTAACACTCATCTCGAATTTGCAAACGCGGCTGGTTGGATTTTACTCGTGCACATGTTTTATCAACATTGTTGAAGTCAATTCTTTTCGCAGTTTATGTTTAACTTAGACGGAGTTTTTTAATCATGTCTCCCCGCACGAACACTAGGATCAGCATTCCAGGCTCGAAAATGCAAGTTCTTCACATCTACATTCCGTATCGCAAAGCTAGTACGCGCATTAATCAAGTCTTCGAAGCGCAGCAATCATAATGCCAGGTTCGACAAAATCTCCTCCATTCAACTACAAAACCAACATCAACACTCTGTATGCAAGTCTTTACGAATCTCCATATCATTAAGATACACAATACTTCCACCAATCGCCCTCTCTCGCCAATACTCTACTTCCACACAATATACCAGACTTCAACGCAGCCTTTAATGCTGAGAAATCTACGCAAGGCCTCATCACCGATGCGAACTACAACAAGAAATTCCGAAAATACTGAACTCGCCCCAACCCTACAACAGCGATAGAATGCCATCTGACATGTTTGGAGTTTCACACATGGGAGGTCAGGACAGTGAGCGAGTCAGTGTCATCCAGCGTAACAATGAGAAAGTGTGAAGTCGGGCCAAGTATACGTTTTATTTATGGAAACCCCGACTCTACGGAAACGTGTACCAATACCTCTGGAATTAATGTAGTGTTGAGCCGGTAGCATATGCACTCCATCGCATGCATTGACGGGCAGGGTGGGATCTCGATGGCGCTTCGCTCGGCATGTTGTCTTCTCGCTGCTCGCCAGCCAACGTCACCGCATACGTCCTCTAAAATCCCATATCTGTATATCGTGCCAGCGTGCAAGCTACGTGTGCGTGAAGCAAGGAATCTATTTCCACAAACCAATCCCCAAAAATCTTTACGCCAGGAGCAGACTCCTTGTACTGTTGAACCATCCATGGCCAGATTGGATATTCCCAGAGACATTTCCATCAAGTTGCCGTCATTGGAGTTCGCATTGTCACGCGGGTCGGATAAGTCTCGTTGTAGAACAAGTTAGACCTAGCTACTTTCACATGTTGCTGCTTTACAGAGAAAGACGACACGACACGCAGGCGCGAACTCGTCCAACTGGCAGAAGGGAGGCACATGTAAATACACGAGAAATTCTGCACTTTGCCAACCGTGATGACTGAGTCGCTGCTTGAAGCGACGAGTGCAGAGGAGAGGACATGTCGATAAGTCCTCGATGTATTGGCTGCTTGATTTCGCAGGTCCATGTTATGCTGTAGACCAACGTGGCAGTCCTGCTGTGCTATGCATGTCCAACTTGCTTTTCACTATTTGCGAGCGAGTACGGGCGTTTACAGTCAGATGAGAGGTGGCAGGACGCTGGGAGGAAACATGCATGGAACATGCAAATTCGTGTTAAGAGTTTGTAGATGCCTGGTTGCCTTGATCCCAACAGCATAAGCGTGAGGTAGCGTTGACGTGGGTGGTAGAGTGAGTTGTCATAGCATGGCGAAATAGCGCTCTCTGCGACCAATGATCCTCTCGTTTGAAAGTAGGCTGCGCAATAGCGCTTACTACACGCTGTTATATCATCTGGAGCATGTTTTGGTGGCACTTAGACCGCTCAATGAGAAAGAAGCAAGTCTGAAGAGGGACACGTAAGAGTGACGACGTTGCATGGCGAGGCACACCAGGCGTCGGCATAATTCCCGTCTGCCCTTACCCAACGAGAAGAGGTTGAGGTCGCCTGGATATTCTCAAAAACTTTCGTAAAACTGGACATAAA
Source organism: Parastagonospora avenae f. sp. tritici 18332-5 (assembly GCA_022559985.1). NCBI lineage: Eukaryota > Fungi > Ascomycota > Dothideomycetes > Pleosporales > Phaeosphaeriaceae > Parastagonospora > Parastagonospora avenae. Next base: position 388,477 of record JAFJTR010000013.1, read on the forward strand.
TATCTTAGAGTAGCGTGTATCTTCACGCCCCCTTTATGAAATTATAGGTGTGCTTCTGAAGATTATTCGATCACTTCGCGCATATGCAAAGCAGACACAAATCTTGCCGCTGCCTGGTGGGCATGTCGTTGATCGTACCTGCAGCGAGAGACGGAGTAATAACAGGGCCCCATTATGTCTGGTAGATCGGTCACGATACCCACAAAGTCTCCAGAAGGATGGGTCGCGGAAGCAATATTTGGAGAGTGACATGGCCACATGCATGCGGCTTGAAAAGACCCTTCAAGAGCATCGCTTTCGTGACGCGGAACATGTTTCGCGCTTCCCAACAAGGCTGCGTTCGAGAAGGCGCCAGGAAATAAAGCTGTCAAATACCGTGCATCAACGGGCTTCCATAGCACGTGGTAGGCCAGCACCAGAAACAATGATCTGAGCATATCATTCATGCTACCAGCTAGGGCGATGGGGATTTGGAAGCGGCGCATGAGAGGCGACGAGATTCGCATGATGTTTTGCTCTTTGGTAGCGAACCAGCGCAGGCGCCGCTGTGGTTGAGTTTCGAAACGCATTGCAATGTCATGGCCCAGTTTGTTTACCATGGAACCTGAGCGAAGGATTAACGACGAGTGAACCTTCGGGAGGGCGACCGTCGGCTGTCCAGTGCGTCAAGCGATTGCCGGCAATTGTGGATTTTGCTGTCTTGTGAAAGGGGGAAAGCTTGTCCTAGGCCTTGTAAGTTTTGCTGAACCGGACTAGGCTGTCTCATGCTGGAGCCCTGACCATGCGCAACAGGCCATGTCAATCTACCGTGAAGAAACTGTCGCTACGCTGGCCAGAAGGCTGGATCGACAAGATAACAAATTTCTTAGCTGTACATCCCCGCTGTTCTGGTATGACGCCCGAGATGAGTGCTGAAGATGGAGATTGTGGGGAGCGAACTGATGAGGATCAACGCAGTGTCAGGCCGAGCTTGCCGTGAAGCTGGAAGACGACTCAGTAACAGTACTGCTAGCAGCTGTACCAAGTGATTGAGGGGTCTATCGAATCTCGAGTCCTCAAACGGTGGCCCTCCATGGTCGAAAGGGTCCTATATAGGACGCTAGACGTCATGTCTGTGAGGCTCAAAAGACAGACTGCGCCATGAAACACTGTGGCGCTCGGGAGCAGACTCGATGAGACTCGCGGTACACAAAAAAGCAGCTGGAGCGGCCGGATCGGTGCTGGTAAGGCACAGACAGGAGGTTGGTCACATCCGCGATCCCATGTTCTGGTACCTGAGCACAGACGAAAGGATAACCTTGGGCAAGTGTAATGAAACTGGCCGTCGCAAAAGGAGCAAACCTTGACAGGAGGTGTGATGAAGTGCATCGGACTATTAGCCAGCTCCCAAGACGGCCACGCGAAAGCAATAGCGCGAGGAGACTAGCGGCAGTTCGCGCAACTGGAACCACTGGGACCTTGCTGGGGGACACGAGGTCTAAGTTGGCCCTAAGCTTGCACAGGAAGACTGAAGGGAGTGTGGCTGCATCAATAACACAAGTCCGTGATTCCGAACCCTGTTCGTGTGAGCCGGGTCACAGGTAGTAGCACCGCCGCACGGCAGCATCAGCATCCATTGTCGATGCAGCCACTGAAGGGGTTTCGCGATATTGCGGATGAACAGCAGACGAAGGGCCATATTGACGCGGGCAGCGGCGCGGATGGCCTCTCGCGTGGTGTTGGTGTTGGTGTTGGAGGTGCGCTGCGATTCGGTGGAGGGGGCGCGCCATGAAGCTGCCGAAATTAAAGGCAGGGGTATCGCGCCTTCTGCAATTGGCTGGCTGGATGAATAACACGGCGGAAACTGCTCCCAAGGCCTGAATATCACTACGAGATCAGCGCAAATGCTCGAGCGTAGCACAGGCAAAGACGCAAAGGGCTCGCAGACGCGGCATCCTTCCTGGCAGGAGCGTTGACTGCGCTGAGATGGTGGTGGTGGTGGTGGTGATGGTGATGGTGGACAGCGTCGATATGTGAACCCGGCCTAGCGCGGTTTGAAACCTGCGGTTGCTGCAGGCCTTGTGCGTCCAAATTAATCCTTCTGTCATGGCGGGCGGGAAGCGTCCGACCAGCAAATGGGAGATTGCAAGGTGCTGGCTGCGAGGCTCTGGTCGCCGCCGTCGCTGCTGTCAGTGTCTGAACAACAGCATCGGTCCCTCAGCAGCGTCTGGCATTTCCTCGACGTGCACCGGGAATCTATATTTGCAACTATCGAATGCACTACAGCGCGCTCGGCTCCCGTCTCTAAGCCCGAACGAGCCAGCCCGTCTGTGGGCAAAGGCACCATTGCTGCAGGGAGCACAAGTCAGTCGCCCACGCCCCTGCTGTGGAGCCGCGCTGCCTGGGCTCAGCCTGTCCTCATTTCTCCACCACGTTCCGCCCGTCGAACGCTGCTGTCTTGTCGTCTTTCCTCCTCCACCGCCGACAACATTCGATCCGGTTTGCGCATCCAGCACACTCAATATCGTGCGCAACACCAGCCCGTGGCAGCCCCGTGGATCATCGCTCATCGCATCGCCCTCAGGTTCACACGCCCGCACCACGCTCCCTAGCACGATTCTCCGAATCACCACCGTCCTTCGCACCCAGTTGCTTCTCTAATCAGTACGCCGTAATTAGACCGTGACCGTCGCTCATTGTCCTCGCACCGCTTCGCCTCACCAAGCCACGACAGGTCTCGACCACGCATCACCGAGGACAGAGAAAGACTTGCGCATCGACCCCGACGCGCACCTTTGTTCGGAACGCACGCCTCGCACGCCAGGATCAGTCCTTACTTCGGGATTACATTTTCGCGTCGGTCCTTTGTCGTGATCGTGACTCCTGGAACCCCCAGCCGAGCACTTCCTGCGAACTCTTGCATTACGGTCGCTGTCGAACATGACGGCGTAGCCTGACACGAGACGACGACTTCTGCGACCACCCGTTCCTGCAGAAAACCCATTCTAGCTGCATCGACAGTCTAGTGAGTTGCCCAGGCTTTCGTCGCATCTGCGCCTAGCTAACACGCATGGCAGGTCCACTCTTTACCATCTTTGACATTCGTCAAGTACATTCGTTTTTCACGCCCTGACTGTATGTCTGCCCTGTACCCTCTTGCCGGGTCTCACAGTGTCTAATAAGCACAGGCTCGCGATCGGTAGACTCGCCTCCAACAGCATATACTTAATCCACCCCGTTGCTTCAACATCTTAGAAAACATGCCGCGCTCCACCACAGTATGGGCCGCTGCGCTGGTCCTGGCCAGCTTCTCCGGCTCTGGCCCTCTCCTCACCACCGCAGAGGCAATGCCCGCACCCGGGCCCCAGGAAACCCAAAACCGTCCACGATACTACTTCCCGCGACACATCAAGCGCCAGATCGTGACCAACACAACCGGACCAGCAGCGCCAACACCCCAGCTCACCTCCTCCGACTCGAGCTCCTCCAGCTCCCTTGAATCGCGCAAGTTCGATCTCACTTCGGCGTTGAGCCAGCTCTTCTCCGAGTCCAAAATCGACAGCGCCTCCAGCTCCTCGAACAGCATCTTTGATACTACGAGCGAACCTGACCGACCCACCACCGTGACCTCCACCCGCGAGATCATCATGACACCCGTACCAATCCCAGCACCAGACCGAAGCGAATTCTTCCCCGGAACTGGTAACTTGAGCCCGTCTCCTGCACCTGTCGTTTCGACTCCAGAAGAGCAACTCCCATCTTCGGCGCCGCAGTCCCCGCCCCAGGAGCCTGAGAGCCAGACTCCCGAGTCGTCGCCTCAGCCAGCGCCAGTGCAGTCTTCAAGTGCCGCCGGCAACTTGCTCAATCCCATTCTTGGCCCTACTGGTCTGCTTCCAGGCATCATAATCCCAGCATCGTCGTCATCTTCATCGGTTGCAAGCTCCACAGCTGCGCCTTCGAGCACTGTCGCAGAGGCTTCTACGCAGTCGACCGCCTCGGCTAGCTCTGCTGGTGGACTTCTTGAGTCACTGCTCGCACCTGTAGTCGGCCCCACAGGCGGCTCTGTAACTCCTTTGATTCCTTTGCCAACTCCAGCCGCTCCGGTCTCTTCTGGCCAGTCTGCTGGATCCACCGGCTCTGCTCCTGAAGTTGTGATACCTCCCACCTCGACGCCTGCTTCTACACCTCAGCCATCGGCACCTGCTGGATCTAGCTTCCAAGGACCGTTCATCGTTCCCGGATCAACCGGAGGAGCCATCCCCTCATCCGTGATTCAGCCAACTACTTCTCAGGGACTGGTGGGTGGTCTGCTCTCGTCTGTCCTGGACCCCGTAATTGGCTCGACTGGAGCACCCGTTCCTTCATCTGTGATTCAGCCAACTACTTCTCAGGGCCCCGTTGGTGGTCTTCTCTCATCGGTTCTCGACCCGGTAGTTGGCTCAACAGGCCTTCTCCCTACCAGTGGTCTGTTGCAGCCCACCCCCGCTCCTGCATCGCCATCCAGCCAGCTGCCTTCGTCAGTTCAAGCATCTTCTGGTGGAATCGTCGTGGGTATTACGACAGCTCTCGGAACTGGCGCACCGGTACTGAGTGCTTCAAGCCCCGTGTTGAGCTCTGGTGCTATCCCGACTTCTGAGGCTGTTGCATCCTCTGGACTTCTCAACCTGCCCTCTGTCTTATCTTCGCTCGTCTCCGAGGTCTCTGGAGTTCTGCCTTCAGGAACGGCTGGACCAACCGCGCCTATTTCGCCTTCTCCGACTGCAGCACCATCAGGCGTTCTGCCACCTCTGGTCTCCTCGTTGGTCTCCGATGTTTCTAGCCTATTGTCTGGCGTTCCAGGATCTGTCCTTCCTAGCATTGTGTCGAGCTTGGTTTCTGAGCTCCCCACCGGCACTGCATCTGCTCCTCTGCCGCCTGCGAGCAGCCTTGCATCAAGCATTGCGTCCGAGGTTTCGTCTGGTCTACTTCCGTCCGGAGTGCTTCCCACCGGCATCTCGAGCCTCCTTCCGTCCGGTGTTTTGCCTACTGGTTCTTCGAGCCTCATTCCATCCGGTGTGCTTCCTACAGCTTCCTCGGGTCTTCTTCCCACAGGATCTGGCAGTGTACCGACACCCTCAGAGACCGCTAGCCTTACCCTGCCGATTCCCAGCGAGACTCCCACACTCACAAGCACTGATGTCTCCTCTGGCTTGACACCACCCGCTGCCAGCCAAAGCTCATCTGGTATCCTCCCTTCAGGCTCAGGCATCGCGGGATCAGGTGTTTCGTCTGCTCCCGCCGTGACTTCGGCTCCCGTTCAATCGAGCAGCGTACCCGCTTCCGAAGGCCCTGCATCTAGCAGTGCAGCCATTGTCCCACCCAGCTCTGGAAACGCCACGCTCTCGGAGACCCCTACGTTTGTGCTTCCAACAAGTGGCTACGAGACCGCTTCTCCTTCTGCTTCTGCTTCTGCCACCCAGACTCAGGTCATCACCAGCAAGCCCGCTCCAGTCCAATCTCAAAAGCCAACTGGAACCGACAGCGCTACCAGCATGCTTGTTGGCACGAGCATCATTCGAGAGTCCACTTCCAATGCCACGCCTACCCCAACCTCCAGCGGAATCCCCTCGTCTTTGCCCAAGATGATTGCTCCCCCTGAAGGCGTGCCCACTGAATATCCCGCCAACAGCTTCATGGGACAGGTGTGCTTCAAGTGGCCGCTCAACTACCCATTCGTGTCTGCCAACGACGGTGGAAGCCAAATCTTCCACTACTTGCCAAAGGCTATTGCTGACGGTCTCAACATCACTCAGGGTGAGGTCCGCAACATTGGTCTCAGGCCTCTTGACACCACCGCCTACCAAGGCTTCATTACCACACTGGCTTTGTTTACTATCCCCTCCGATCTTCAGGGCAAGCTTCAAGCTCAGCTTCGCAACCCTGCTGATGTTTTCTGGCACAACAAGGACTCCACGGTCAACGACCTCACCAGCTTGATCAACACCGCCTGTCCTCTGCCTGCTGGCAAACTCCCCGGCGATAATTCGAGTCCCAACCAAGTCGGTGGTGGCGGTCCATCTACAGCTGACAATGGAGGTGATGGTGATGGCGGCGCCCTTGGTGGCGATGCCAACGCAAGCCGTCCGATCAACGCCTCCGCTGCCGGTATTGCTACCGGTGCCATCGTTGGTGCCATCGCTTACGGTGCCGCCATGTTCTTCGTCGCCCGCCGTTACAGGAACAAGCGCGTCGCTCATCAGCGCTCCAGCTCCGTGCCCAGCACTGGAAGCCGTATGACCTATGGCTCCATCCCTGGCGGTGCTGCTGCTTGGATGCACGGCGCACGCAACGGACGAATAACGCCTGGCAGTCGAGGCAGCCATGGTAGTGCAAGCAGCCAAGGGCCCAGCGTTCGCACCCAGCAGATTTCGGCACCTGTCATGGCCGAGAACTCTCTTGGCTGGAACTGATTGCCTACACGAATCGACCGCCCTAAACGAATCACTGTACCATATTCTGGACGCAGGAAGGCTCGCGACCTCGATTGAGGCGCCCGACTTCTTATGTATATTCACGACGTCCCTGCTTTTTCAGCACACCTGGATTTTTTCGCCATTTACCTGTTGCAACCGACCTCGTCTATGCTAGCATACTGCATCTAGCCATATCTCCCATCTTGTCGACTCGCACTACCTTTCCAACACTCTCCTTAACATCAAACACATAAACCTACTATTTATTCTTTAACATTTGTTTGTATTATTTCACTTCTAAGATACCAGTCTATGTCTGTGGTTACAGCTAGACCGCTTTTTTCTCTTGTTGATCTATCAGGATCGGATTGGGTCATCTACTATGGTGCATGTGAAGATGACGGAGGCTTGTGGTCTAACTCGGTATTTATTGCAAGCTGTGGGCCTAGTATGTAGACGCAGCTGGGGGATGTTGTGGGGAGGTCATGTTCCGAGTATATAGGTGTTGTAGGAGCGGAATTGAAAAAGTTTACAATATCTGACTGTCATGCATTCAAAGTGATTTCTATGATGCTGAGAGGCCCCTTGTGTAAATAATTTCCTTGCGATTACCGACTTGTATTTCGAGAATGGACACCTCTGTTGAAGATGATCAATGTTGCGCTAATATCTTGGCGAGCGTAGCTTGAGCCCACCTGTCGCGACAGACAGCGGAGTCTCAAGAAGTTCAGCATACTATACCGTCGCCAATTCTCGCTCTTAGGGCTTTTCACCTGCGCTTTCCAGGCTCGTATTTACTGAGAGTCTTCGGCGATTGCCCACGCGATCCTAAACTGGCTACATAAAGCCACGTTCCTCGAATCACCCCCACACTCGAGCCTACACCATGCGTCTAGACGTAAAGGTACGGCATAGCAGGCAGTGCAATAATCGCGAATCGTGGCCATTGGCTAACTAAGTTTGATCAACAGAGGCAGCTTTTTGCGCGGTCGGAGAGGGTCAAAGGTAAAGTACTCCAACCGCATTCTTGAAGCGCTTCACTAACAATTTACAGGAATCGGTAGGAATCACTTATTCATAGCTGTCAGCCAGTACTAATGCACCGAAAGACTTTCACCCGACTGAGCCATGGATCCTCACGACCTTATATAGCGGTATGCATAACCGCCGACAACGATACTGGCAGAATACTGACAGCGGCAGGACACGTCCACATTTGGTCGTACATCACCCAGTCGATCGTCAAGACATTCGAACTCACCGACGTGCCCGTCCGCGCCGGTCGCTTCATTGCAAGGAAGAATTGGATAGTCGCAGGTCGGATACACCCTCTTGTTGCTTGAGGCGAGCAATGGTTGACGTGGCATATTTAGGCTCCGATGACTTCCAATTGCGCGTATACAACTACAACACCTCGGAGAAGGTCACATCCTTCGAGGCGCATCCAGACTACATTCGCGCCATCGCTGTGCACCCAACACAGTCCTTCGTCCTGACCGCCAGTGTGGGTAGTCTCGCAAGTAGGACACGGAACTTGGCTGATGAAGACAGGATGACATGACAATCAAGCTGTGGGATTGGGACAAGTCATGGAAATGTACGGGCTCATGCTACTGTGGTGGTGATAGCAGGCGCGCTGACAATCGCTAGGTGTACAAGAATTCGCTGGCCACCAGCACTACGTTATGGGCATCGCCATAAACCCCAAGGACCCCAACACATTCGCCTCAGCCTGTCTCGACAGGACCGTCAAGATCTGGTCGCTCGGCAGCTCGACGCCCAACTACACCCTCGAGGCGCATGAGACGAAGGGAGTCAATTTCATTGACTACTATCCTCAATCCGACAAGCCGTACCTCCTCACAACCTCCGATGACCGCACGGTCAAGGTCTGGGACTACACCACCAAGGCCCTGATTGCAACCCTCGAGGGCCACACATCAAACGTCAGCTTCGCCGTATACCATCCCGAGCTGCCCGTCATAATTTCAGGGTCTGAGGATGGCACAATCAAGATCTGGCACTCGTCAACATACCGGTTAGAGCAGTCGCTCAACTATGGCTTGGAGCGTGCGTGGTGTGTCGCCAACCAGAAGGGCAAGAACGGTATTGCGCTTGGTTTCGATGACGGCGCAGTTGTCATTACCATGGGTCGCGAAGAGCCAGCTGTCAGCATGGACGCTGGCGGCAAGGTGCTCTGGGCGAGGCACAACGAGATTCTCACCTCGGTCATCAAGGGAAGCGATCAGCTGAAGGATGCTGAGCGGCTCACACTTCCTTCCAAGGATCTGGGCTCGACCGAGATTTACCCGCAATCTCTCCTCCACTCTCCAAACGGACGTTTCGTTGCTGTATGCGGTGATGGCGAATACATCATCTACACAGCGCTAGCGCTCCGCAATCAGGCTTTCGGCTCGGCTCTAGACTTCTGTTGGGCATCTAAAGAGCACGACAAGGACTACGCGATCCGGGAATCATCAACCAGTGTCAAGATCTTCCGCAACTTCAAGGAGAGGAGTGTCCTCAACGTTGGCTTCTCTGCCGATGGTCTAAGCGGTGGCGTTCTTCTTGGTGTGAAGGGCCAGGGCGGCATCGGCCTTTTTGACTGGGACAGCGGTGCCCTGGTCCGCCGGATAGAAGTCGAGCCAAAGAGCGTCTTCTGGTCCGAGAGCGGCGAGCTTGTCACTTTGGCGACCGAAGACACATTCTACGTTCTGCGGTACTCAAGAGAAGCTTATCTCGAGGCTGTGCAGAATGGCGAAGTTGATGAGGACGGCGCCGAGGCCGCTTTCGAAGTTGTTTGTGACATCAATGAGAGGTACGTCTATATTCACAGATGGCGCGTATCGAAGCTAACGAAAAGATAGCGTACGGACCGGTTGCTGGGTTGGTGATTGCTTCATCTACACCAACAGCACTAACCGCCTGAACTACCTAGTTGGTGACCAAACCTACACAATTTCTCACTTCGACTCCCCCCACTACGTCCTCGGCTACCTTCCTCGCGACTCTCGTATCTACATTGCCGACAAGGACGTCAATGTTGTTTCCTTCGCTCTCTCCTTGGCAGTTGTCGAGTACCAAACGCTTATCCTCCGTGGCGATCTGGAATCCGCGGACGAGCTTTTGCCAACAGTACCAAAGGACCAGAACAACAAGATCGCTCGCTTCCTTGAGGGTCAAGGATACAAGGAGAAGGCGCTTGAAGTCGCAACAGACCCCGAGCATCGCTTCGACCTTGCCCTGTCTCTTGGCGAATTGCAAACAGCAGTCAGCATCGCCCGCGAGCAAGACACCGAGCACAAGTGGAAGACGGTCGGCGATACCGCTCTTGCAGCATGGGACATCAAGTTGGCGCAAGAATGTTTCGTCAAAGCAAAGGACCTGGGATCTCTCCTCCTCCTCTACAGCGCCACGTCTGACCAGGCCGGTCTGCGCGAACTAGCCTCGCTAGCCGAGAACGCCGCAAGCAACAACGTCGCCTTCTCCGCCCTCTGGCAAGTCGGCGACATCGCCGCCTGCACCGACCTCCTTGTCAAGACCAACCGCTTCGCCGAAGCCGTCCTTTTTGCGCAAACGTACAAGCCTAGCACCGCCCCCGCACTCGTTAAGCAGTGGAAAGAGAGCCTCGAGAAGGAGAACAAGGCCAAGGTTGCAAGGTTGTTGGGCTCGCCGCCAGCTGATAGCGAGGGTGACGGTGAGATGTTCCCCGAGTGGGAGGAGTATCTTAGGCTGGAGAGAGAAGGTGGGACTGTTGAGGACTTGTTGATTCAGGAGGATGAGGGCGAGGCGGAAGATGCGGCAGAGGAGGTTGTTGAGGAGGATGGGGAGGAGGAAGAAGATGATGAGGAGGATGAAGATGATGATGACGAGGAGGAGGATGATGAGGAGTAGATGTATGCGGTCTAATGAAAAACGAACTTGGCATGCTATTGGCGAGTATGAGTAGCAAAACGAAATCAGATTCTATGTTATATCATGTGGGGACTTGTGCGAATTCAAGCGTAAACATGCGTGCCACTGTTCTCTACTTCGAGCAAAATAACCTGGGATTTTTCACGCCGTGAAGCCCTGATTATTCACATGTCTCAAAAACACTGCCTGCACGACGTATGAATCATCGTATTGAGCAGGCCTCCATGACCAAGCCTTCGTACTCGTCAAACTCATCTACTCCATAGCGTCTCTGATTAACCACTTTGGAAGACACAGCGCACGGAAACACATGTCCTGTTGGTACAGCTTTTTTTTTAGATGGGAGATGTTAACTCAGGCGTATTGTAAAGAGAAAGAAGTAAGATTTGGGGGGGTTTATATATCCCACCCCAGCACCTACCCCAACCCAACCCCAACCCGGCCGCAAACGCAAGCACAAGCCCAAGTCAGGACATGGAATGTAGCATCGCGGCCTTTTTGGCGAGATGTTGGTTTTTCGAGGCATACAAGGCATAATGTCCCGACCTCGGAGTTTTTGGTTAAGAAAGAAGTTGGGTTGAGGATGTGGATGGGGGAATGAGAGTGAAGTGGCTGTGGGTTTATATACCACGCGGAAGCGAAAGAGGAAGAGGAAGTGGAAGGCCGAGCAGGACATTCAGTAAAACAACGCTGTCTTTTGGAGGTGTATTGGGTTTGGCAAGGAGCTGGACACCCGGGCTGAGTGAAGGCTGTTTTTGGTCAAAGTTGAATCTAGCATGAGAGACTGAATGTGGAAAGAAGATGGCAGTATCGATGGAGTTTACGTATCCCAGGCGCAAGCATAATGGTTAATAAAATAATGCTGTCTTTTGCTGGCAGACAGACATAGGAAGCTCTCACGCTAGATTTTGGCATTTGCATAGGGGGAGGAGACATGCATAGCTCCCACGCTACTTTTTGGCGAGACCTCGTCTTTTGCGAAAGGGCGGAAAGACATGGCGACCTTTTACACTACTTTTTGGCATGTTCGAGAATTTGAACTGGCTGAAGCTACCCGAGAGGAAGAGGCACAAGACAAATTGTCGAAATCCGCGGTTCTCGAGAGCATGTTTGCGAATGTTCTGGATTTTTTGTTCGCCGAGCAGAGCAATCGAAAAAGAGAACATGCGAGTGGCGAAGGCAGTTTGGATGGGACGAGCGGAACATCGACGTAACGTGTCGCTTCTTTTGGAATGTGGTATAAAAAGGACGATTGTTCATGTTCGCTCACATAGTTGGAATAGGCTGCGTTTTTGTGTGTGGGGTTTCATAGGAAGATGCTTGAGATCATCCATAGATCGGAAATGCAATTTTGTGGCAGGACGGGCTGGACAGAAAGACATTGCAGCTTTTTATTCAGCTTTTGGTATAAAGAACTAAGGTGTGTGGTATGTGAAGGCGTAAGACAGGTGGTGCAGATCTTTTATATGCTTTTGCAAGCTAGCCGGGCGGAGCATTCATGCGTTGAAAGAATGACATTTTTGGGGCAACGAGGAGCGCAGAGGACACAATCGCTCATTGAAGGGGATTTCGAAAGTGCCCAGGGGACATAGGACCGGGGTTTGGGGGTTTTGGGAGAAGAAGAGTGCACGAACATATTCCGTGTTTTTCACATTTTTAGAATTCGGAGCGTGGTATATTTTGAATTGGAGTGAATGAGAGAAGCTTCAGCGAGGAGGTATTTATACGCGTTTATCGCATGTAGAAGGCATGTACGGTGTTTGTTCTCGCTTTCTGGACTGATGACAAATGCGCAGTGACGTTCTTGGGGCGTGGATTTGACCGCGGGAGGGCTTAGGGATGGAGGATACTTGGCGGCATTCAGTGTATGTTCGACGTCGCGTAGATGAGTGTACGCTTGCAGTTCGGACAGCTGGCACTTCATTCACACTCACCTTAACTTGTATGAGTATCTCCCGAACGACCGATGGCTCATTCCCCTCACTTGACACACATCACACATCACTCATGGCCAGTCGCCGTTCGCCAGCTACTTATCCACTCTTCTGATACAGCAACGTAATCGTTTTCTATATGGCACATTTGTAGTGTGTTCCTGCTGATGCCTCGAACTTGGAACAGCACAGCATAGTACAGCACAGTTGTATGACCATCCCGATCGACACCTTTGATCTTCACACTGCACAGCTGATGCAGCTGTCATTCGACGTCTACCGCATAAAAACTCTCTTATGAGTCTCTCTTTCTCCGTGCCAGACTTTCCACACAGAAGCACACACACTACTCGACTCACATCTATAACTGAATCCCAGTAATTCCGTATCCAGAAACACAAAAACACACACATTTTCATACCTCAATACTTCTCCCACCCACTGAGCCCACCATGTTTCCATACCACAGCCCCAACACGCGCAGAATCTCCAATCCTGCTTTGCACGCGATAGCCAGAGCTACAGGTACGACTGCCGCAGCCGTAGCTGCGTCGAAGAGTGGTAGGACATGGACGAATAATGGCCCAACAAGTCATCCGCGACAGCTGGGACAGGAACCTCCAACCGACGGCAAAAGAGCTCGCGAGGCGAGAGGAGGCGAGGAAGGTGAAGGAGAGGTCTGAGAAATGGTAGTTGAGTAAGGAAGGGAGGGAGTTGGTGGAGAGAAGGATGTAGCGGGTGGATGTAGCGGGTGGATGGAGAGATGTAGTTGTCTTACTTACTTCACTGCGCGAACAAAATATGTTTGCATTCAGACATTCAAGCCACCTGGGTACAAGTGTATTCCTAATGACGCTGTACCCATCCACACCCCTCCCTTCATGACTCAAATTCAATGTGCATGGCATGTACATTTTGATTAGTCTCCTCGCTACCGTTCTTACTGGTGTACAGACTCCGATTCATGTCACACCCAAGCAGACACCCCAAGCTCACGAGCTACTTCTCAGTTCCTCCTCCGGTACAGAAAAAACACAACGAGTGCAGCCTTCCCAATTCAGATTGAAGCAGAACGCTATGGGTCGCCTCAACGACGACTCGCGTCTTTCTGGGCCCGAGCACAATGCCATTGCAAAATCCACAAACACGACCGTCGAGAAAATGACGGCTGCAGAGAAGAACAATAGCAGTGGAAGAAAGAGTAGCAGCAAAAGTCCGAAGAGCAATCCGCAGCAACTGGACAAGAATTGCAAGAATTACAAACCTGAATTGGATTCGAAGTCAGTGAAGCGGCGTCAAAAAGAAGCTCGTGCGGTAAGTCGTGATTTGATATACTATGCGAGCCGAATTTAAAAACAGTACAATTGCTTCGAATGTAACTTGTACGATGGGATCTATGAAGTCGTTTGTTTATCTCATTCATATCGTTTGCGTCTTACTCCTTCCTCGATATTCACTTGATTCCACTTTCAATATCTCACGCCCGTTTTCCTACCGCAAAACCCCACTATGAGCAGCACTACCGCCCCTAAACCACGCGAAACCTCCAAATCTACTTCCCGCACCAAAGCCAAGCCTACAAAAACGACCACGGCGCCGAAGAAGAGCGGTGTCCAGCAAACTACTAACCCAACCATCGCGCCGAAGAAGAACGGTGTCTAGAAACCCACTACCACCTCGACCACCGCGCCGAAGAAGAGCAGCGCCCAGAAAATCACCACCCCAGCCACCGCGCCGAAGAAGAGCATTACGCAGAAGACCATCACTCACGTTGCTCCCCCACATCAAGCTAAGCCCATGAGCGAGATAGACGAGATCAAGGAGTGGCTACGTCACAATCCAATCAAGAGCAATATAGAAGAGCTCGAGAATCGGATACCTAGGTAGGGTAGCCAACGATGATGGGATATAGAGGCAGGCTGTGCTGAAGAGCAAGACAAGTGCGCTTGAGGAATGGATAGCCTACGATGATGAGAAGAAGGTAGAGAGGAAGAGGAAGAAAGCGGAATACAGTGGAGTATCAGCATTGGTACTTTGAGCGATGCGAGGACATGATTTAGCTCACCTCTACTGTTATGCGAGTATGCAATCCCACAGTTACATTTAGTTGGGTTGCCGCTTCGAGTGTGACATGCTTGGTCTACCCGTCAGTTCATCATCTTTGCATGCCATGTACAAAATCACTCTACCTTCCCCTCACCACTGACTTCGAATTCCTAGCTCTCCGCTGCACTTTCACTGACGTCTTCTATAACCATGCAGTCAAGCGCGCTCCTCTTCACCCACGGGTAGTTCACACATTCCCTCATACAGTCACATTCAATGTCCCGACTCTTCACTGCACTTCGACTCTTCACCACACTCCGTCAGAGCAATCGATTCCAGTCACACGCTCTCGTCCAGCCACCCTCTGCGATTCACATCCCCCAACGCCACAACTATTCACGCTCGCAGATTCACACCCACCGATTCACTCATCGCCGGTATGTAAACCCCCCTTGCACCTTCTCTTCTACAACTTCATACAAAGCCAGCCTTCTTCCACTTGCACACAGAAACCATCAAACTCACACAACAGATCCTCACACACAAACTATCAGAGACACGCACGAACTCATATACCGAATTTCCATATATTCGCATACCACAATTCCTAATCCCACGAAACACATCCCACACTACACACCCACATCACGATGAGCAGCTCCAACACCAACACCAACAAGCCCAAGAGCACCGCCTCGCGCGCTATCGAGAAATCGAAATCCAAGGACACTCACAACACGTCCAAGAGCAGCGGGCCAACGAGCAATCCAGGCTCACAGAAGGCGTCGTCAGGTACGGGCAAGAAAGATGGTGGGTTCGGGGGCGGGCAAGGAACTGGGGTGACGATGCCATACAACG
Organism: Parastagonospora avenae f. sp. tritici 18332-5; assembly: GCA_022559985.1. Taxonomy (NCBI): domain Eukaryota; kingdom Fungi; phylum Ascomycota; class Dothideomycetes; order Pleosporales; family Phaeosphaeriaceae; genus Parastagonospora; species Parastagonospora avenae. The sequence goes on from JAFJTR010000013.1 coordinate 403,661, forward strand.
GATGATTCATCATATCACATCACATAGCCCCGTCAAGTCCAGACAATTTTGGAATATATTCATGTAGCATTAAATCTGACTACCGTTTCAATACAATCCCACGTCGCAGCATCCATAACGCCCATTCCCTAACAATGCTGGGTATGTTCATGGAAAAGAGTAAGAAAGGAAAATGAATCCCCCGACCACTATGCCAAACCAAGGAGATTCGTGAAAGGGGCGCGGGTATTAAATACAATCGTAATCTCCGACGGAGAAAAGAATAGTATTGGCCAGGTTTGTGAAGTTGGTGTGAAGGATGTACTTGGTGAAGAATGAGTTGGTGATGTGCTTGAGCGGGGAATGTGCGAGTAGCGATGGTGGAATGAGTCGACTTTGAAATCCAACGAGGACAACAGCAACGACAACGACGGATGTGAGGCATATCAATGATCCTGCCCCAGTGAGCCGTCATCAACTTGTGAAAACGTCATCATCTTGTGAAAAGCCCCAGTCACTGCCGCTCCAGGCCCACGGTACATCCGGCGGCCTCGATGCGTTTGCTGCGGTACTCGTAGCAAACGGTCCAAACAGCGACGTGTTGCCTTCGTCGTCAATGGGCCCCGAAGAGATATGAAGATCGCTCTCAGATGACGACGGTTCGGATGCAGACTCCTAAAGCTGTTGTATTTGCCGCTGAGGTGGATGAAGCAAGGGACCGAAGAGATCAGGACTGTTCGGACGAGATAATTCGCGTATGGCAGTGTCGTGTTGAAGACGGTCCTCTAGAGCTGAAAGACGCCGCGCAAGCGGAGAAAGCTCTTCAGGGGGGAGCGCATCCACAATACTTTGACTAGGTCCAGCGCTCTGGCTCGCACTAGACACTCGCTGTCAGCACCTCGACAACTCAAGCACTTTCATGACGTCTAATGGTACCGCGGCGGAGTTCCCTGGCTACTAGGCACGCCGTTGCCTTGTTGTGGCTGGTACTCCAACTCGCGCTTCATTGTGTCGAGCGTCTGGGGGAAGTAGGGCTCAACACCGTATGTCTTGAGGTAGTTGGCAGTCTTCTCGATGCGCTTGATCTCGCGCTGCACGCTCCACTCTTCGCCCTCGCCGAAGCGGCGGGTGACGACGTCGACCATGGCGGTGTCGAGTCTTGCGTAGAAGTCGCGGCGGGCTGTGATGTCGCTGGCGTCGGCACTGTCGATGCCGCCGTGTGAGTTGAGGTTACCGCCCAGCTTAAGAACGAGGTCAAATGCGTGGCGGGGACCTTGTGGGAGCAGAGCTAGCCGCTGGATGTCGGGCAGGAACTTGAGCATTGCTGAAGCGAAATGTGATGATGAGATGGAGTCGTTGAGGTCGTCCTGGAGACGGTGCAAGTCGAAGTTAACGATGGTAATTTTGCGGTCGAGCTGGGCGTTGAGTGCCACGGCAGCGTCCGGTGTAGTGGTATCCATGATCTTAGCGATAGAGGGGGGTACATCTGCAGCAGATTAGCATGTGATTCAGAGACATGACAGGAGGACTCGTACCAGGTCGCAATCCACGCTTATCGATCCAGCCGTGCACCTCTGCGCGCTGCTGCTCGAGCTGGTCAACCCAGGCCTGCATGTCGGCAAGCTGTTGCTCCAGCTGCTCGATCTTCTCTGTGTAGGGTGCAATGGCCTGGTTGAAGGCCGCCGCCAGCAGATCGGGCATGGGCGCGGGCTGCATGCCGCCGCCCATAGCAGGGACTCGGTGGTTCATCTGGGGCGGCATTGAGTTCTGACCGTTGGACATGCCGCGAGTTGGGAGAGTCGTTTCCTGAGGCTGCTGGGGGCGCGGGTACATGTCGACCTCTTCGGTCGGCGAGGTGGGCTGTTGCTGGTGCGATTCCTTTCGGCTGCTGTCGGGACGGTTCTCTGAGCCGTAATCAAAGGATTGTGAGCGAGGACCTTGTTCTTCGACGTAGGAATTGGCCTGGGACTGTACGATTAGTTTCTGACAATTTCAGGCGTGAGGACAGCGCAACATACCCTTGAGCGCTAAAAAAGTTAGTAACGGAACACGATCGATAGCAGAAGAGGGGAACTTACACGTTTGAAGAACATTATGAAGAAGGAAGCGGATGCAGGTGCGAGCGATAGAAGGCGCGATTATATGGCGCAGCGGATGATTGCGAAAAATTACGCGGCTGGGGACGCGGGCGAAGGCCTGCGATTACTTGTAGAGAAAGCCGTGGCTGGTGTTGGGCGGAAGGTGGTTGGGGAGCTATCGGACCACTTTTGACCTCGACCTTTTGCTGTCGCACACCAGTTTCGCGAATGGAAGATCAGTGATGGAATTAATGCGACAATACGATGCACGAGACACAATTTATAAAGCCACGCCGCTGCAGAGATTGTTATGGTTGCACGACGCCATGCAATACCGTTCAGAACGGTGCTGAGGAGAGTGAAGCTCGGGCCACGAGTCCCCGCCTCCCGAAGTTAGTTTCCTTCGCTACCACCCACCTCTATTGATGCGCTTCCAGCCTTGCCGTCGGCCCGTCCTGGATGCTGCAGTGCGATGGCCATGAGAGCTTCAAGGGAGCCCCGAACGACAATAATTTTATAATTACGCGTCCTAGGAACATATCTTGATCAACTGGAATTTCGAGGTCGCCATGCCCATGTCCTTTCTCTAGCATGTGCCCGACTAAGACCTGCGAACACGTAGGCTACCCACTGTTTGACCATCTAGCGTTCGGAGAAGGATATGCGTGCGGTGCGGCACTAAAGTTGCCAGAAAAGCATTCTCTCGCAGTAGCAGTACCGTAGAACCCCCCAGAATAGATCCGCGTGAGGGCTTGTCTTTGGTTGATACTGGGCAGTGTATGGATCATAGATGCATTAATCGCACATTTACCGAAGAACTGGGTATACCTAACACGCAAACTCTTATTCCATCTTACCATTGACCTTTCCGTTCGAATCCCCACTAGCCTTCCCATTCCCTTGTATGATCGTCTTCCCCCCAAACTCCACCCCCCTAATCATGACCTCACTCACCAGCTCCAGCCCCGCAACAAACACCCCCAGCAAGCTTGCAATAACAAAGTGACTTATCGTCGTGCCAATGTCCAACCAACTGCCCTCGTCCTTGACCATGTAGAAGAAGGACAGCGTCATGACGTCGCTGACTGCCATGACCACCATGAACAACGCACTCGGGGCGACGCCGAGGCGCATGTTGAGTAATCCAAACACGCTGGAGAGGAAGGCGAATGGTACCATGAGTTTGACCATGAGCAGTGCGCCTTGGCTGAAAGGGTCGAAGACGGGGACGAGGCGGTAGACGGCGTCTAAGCTGAATGACGAGACTGAAGCGATGTTCGATGCGGAGAAGAATGCTGACTGGATGAAGTAGAAGAAGAACAGTGCGATGCGGGCATCTGCCAGCGTCAAGCTTCTGTAGCCGCCGTTCTTGATTGCGTCGATTCGACCGTCGAAATAAGGCTGAAGCGAAGACGATTCGGAGACCTCCAATTCGGTATCAGCAAATACAAAGGGAGCAGCAGCCTCTACTGGGGGCTTGACTGAGATTGCTGTTGCAGCGCCTGTCTTCGATCCATTCGTGGTGTGTAAGTAGACCTGGTGCTCGAGACGCATCCAGCTGAAGAGACAGAGGCAGAATGCAAAGTAGAAAAGACCCTCGTATGAAATCGTGAGGATGATAAAGGTTGGTGCGAACTGCAGGAATATGACGACAAGGCGGTGGATGTAGTTGCTGTTTGGATAGAGACGGTGGAGTTGTGAAACGAAAAACGACACGAAAAGTGTTGCGCGGCCGACTGTAAGGACACCAAGGGGCAGACCTTGTCGGGCTTGGATGTAGCCAATGCTGCTCTTGGTAACGATCATAGAGAGCAAGACGAGACCAAGCTGTATGCTGAGGACGACGCGCGACTTGTAGTCTAGTCCAGGCTCAGCGAGTTCGTCAGTCGAACATGTCTCTGCAAGGATGCTCTTCTCAAAGAAGAGGTAGAGCGCGCCAACGGCGAACATCAATGCGCCGCCGAGCATGATCAGTGTAGTGCTCTCAGCCTTGTTCGCTGGAAGCAGAGTAAAGACGCTCATGGTGAGACACGACAGAACCCACGTCACCACAGTACCAATGTTCTTCTTCAAGAACTCCTGACCATAAAGCGCTGGCCACGCAGCAGCAGCGATGTAGCAAACGGTGTATATCTCTCTTATGAAGTAGCTTTGGACCTACATCAACGTTAGTCTGTATGATCCTCCTGTGTAGTTGAGAACGTACCAAAGCCTGAAGGAGTCCAAAGAATCCAACCACCGACAAGACCAGCTTGGCGATGTCGGTGCGTGACGAAACATGCCCAAAAAGGCTGCTGCCGCCCTTGATCAATGATGACCGACGAACAAAAATCTCTTCCCAAAACATGACAGGAAAGAAAGCATAGACGTAATACACTATCGGAGACTGCTGCTTGAATAGTACACCATAAAGTGCAACGAGGACAGAGGAGAAAGCGGCGATGCTAGCCGTAGTCCGCTGTGCCGGTACTTCCTCAGTAAGGACGTGGATATCGATGACAGTCGTGATGGCAAAGACAATCCAGCCAACATATCCGAACGTGATCAAAGTCCGCAGGAAGAGCCAGTCGTACGTCTGCAAATACCTCAAACCTTCGAGCCCAAGACCAATGAGGTCGTAAGTTTGACGAATAGCTTCGTCCGCATTCCCAGCATTAATCGCCTGTTTTATCACAGACACACGATACTCTGCCGAGTGCGTGTCATCGCCTAATCCAGGGAAGGGCTTGTAGCGGATCTCCGTGGACTTCTTGATGTCTTCCTTGACGTGATACATTTCCAGTATTTCTTGGGCGTTGACAAGGAGAGCTTGCGCTTTCGAAATCGGATCAGCATCGAGGTACGACAGTGGGACTACACCAACGTTATTGGTGGGGAAGTCAAGTCCGACCAGGTAGGCCATCAGAGCTGCAACATCCGCCTGATCCACATCATGACGCTCGATCGAGTCGAGATTCCAGTCTGACGAGAATTTGTCTCCATGCCCAGGGGCTATGCCGGACTCAGTCTTGTTCGGTGTTGCGATTCCAGCACCCCACGCAACGAGCGGCGTACGTGTATTATCCGGATGTCCATCCCCATGACTACCCCAATCACTCATACCATGGTCTGCGGTGAATATGAAAGCTGTCTTGTCATCGTCGTAGAACTCCTCGATAATCTTGGTGATCTCCTGAACTCCGCGATCCACAATCTGGATGTTCTGCAGGTACTGCCACGAGTACGGACGATGCGCGTGTCCTGTTGTATCCAGTCCAAGCAAATGCAGAAAGAAGACGTTCTTCTCCTGCCTCAATTGCGCATCCAGCGTCGCATTGGTCTTCGCATCCGCAAACAGCTGCTTGACCCGCTCAAACACCCACTCGTCCAGAACCCAAGCGTCCTTCGAGGAGTCCTCAAACTCGGCTTCGTAGCAGTATGCGTCCACTCGTCCTTCAACAGCACCCGTAGAAAACATGGGTAAGATATCCGGACTGCCCCAACTCCATGTATGATGGCTCCGATTGAACACACTGTCAAAGTTGACAGGGTTGAGCTTCCATCCTGTCGTAACCGCTGAGACATCTTCGTATAGGCCTGCAATAAGTGCAACATGTCCTGGTCTGGATTCCGTAGGTACGCGCGTATGCGAGACACCGAACGTGCCGCTTTTGAGTACTTTAGAGCGGAGGAAGGGCGCAAGAGGGCGGGGATCGCTTGAGTTCCCAGTGAGGGGTGTGGGCGGATTGGGGTCCGGATCTGATGCAATTGAGTTAGAGTGAAAGTGGAGAGTGTATGGAGGAACTTACCTGGAAAGCTCTGAAAGGCTTTATCCGCCCGAAGGCCATCCCCTTCTCCCATTAGCAAGCCTCATCTTTCCTCCCGCACACATCCACATACCAACATACAACACCAATCGCTTCGCCGGCGCCTGCGTCTCCACCCGATGCTCACGCATCCCATGCACAATAGGGCTCGTGAAGTAAATCGAGAAGCACTGACTCAAAATTAATTCACGCTTCCAGACAACAACCAATTGCACAACTTACAGAGTATATATACACGAGATGGAAAACCACCGCGAGCAGCAGAAACGCGTACCGCCTGAGCTGCGCCATGGTGAATGTGTCGAAGGAGCGGATGTCTCGCGAGGAGACGGGGTGTTTGTGCTTGTTGGACTGGGGCACCAAGATGGTTCAAGAGGACGCGACCATGAAGGTGTCCCTGCCAAGACTTGCTGGTTATGTGACGCTAGGTGACTTCTCCTTTCTGGGGTCGACGGCGCGGGAATCTGGTAAGGTGAGGGGACAAACTGGAGCGCAGACTACATGTAAATCTTTCTATCAGACCCATATCGCTCTTCGAATGCCAATGCGCGGGGCAAGGTGGCATGAATAGAGATGGTGGTGCGCTGTCCGAAAGAGGAAACACCGAGCTCCGCAGTCATCATTTGCCAGGACGGACCGACACAACATCACTTCGCAGTAAGACCTGATTGCGTATCTTGCTTTCAATTTATTCCCGCTTGCAAACTACCAAGTTCTACCAACAGCGATGAACAAGCCTTTCAGTTATTTGGATGTACTGCACTCTACTCCTCGACATTGAAGTTCGCGCCTTCCCTCAGACCCTCAACAACCAGCTCCTGGCCTTCAGCACGCTTGTATATGTCCTTGATGTCATCTGCGATATCATTAACATGGATCTGTAAAGTCCTTGGTACTCCAGCTTACCGGTGGTGGTCTCGAAGTGGCTCGTTGCATCGTAGCTCTTGGACATGAAGATGTTGTCGTTCTCACCACTCTCGAGCGGCTCGTACAGAGGAATGGGCTGGCCAAGGAACTGCTCCTCGATCTTGCCGAGGCGGTCTAGACCGGCCTTGAGCTCGAGGTGGTGGTTGCTGTCTGACTCGGCAATGGTTGAGACAATGGCGATGTAGTAACCCTTGGGGCAGACGTTGTGCGCGGATGAGACAACGGCGATGTAAATATCTGTAGGACATCAGCAAGAAAAACGTGATCGAGCATCAAAGCACTCACCGTGCTTGCGTCCGACCTGCGACTGGGGGATGATCAGCTGCAGGGAGTCGGCGTCAGACGTGTTGGGGATGGGGTGGTTGAGAATGCAAATGGCCTTGATGAGATGGCCAGTGACGCGCGCCTTACTGGGGAAGTATGAGGGGTCGGCGAGAATCTTCTTTGCCTTGGTCTCGAACTTCATGCCGGGACCGGTGTCATCGCGCTCCTTCATTGTAGCCTTGATACCGACGACCTTGCCGCCCTCGTACAGGAACTCGTCAACATCAGTATTGAGCATGTAGGTACCGCCATAGATGGCGGACAGACGCGCGAAGCCCTGAGGAAGCTCTCCCAAACCGTAGAGCGGGTAGATGTATGGAGACTTGCCATATCGGGCCATGGAGTTGACGTATAGTCGGATGCGCTCGATAGCATCATTCGCGGTGCCCTTCTGCTCGATGTAGTCGTCGGTCGGGTAGAGAGCCATGGAGTGGCCCACGAAGTCGCGGGTGGTAGCCTCGAGGCCGAATTTATCGTACACATCCTTCATAGTGATGTTCTTGATATCGAGGCCTGTATACGATGGTCAGTCCACTATGCACAAGTTGCAAGGCACATTGTACACGCACCCTTGTGGGTCGCTGGGTCGTCCTCCTTGTATGCGCCGATGAACTCCAGAAAGTTCCTCGCTCGTCGCTTCTCAAACAATCCCATCAAGGGCGATCGCAGAGCCTCGCCGGCATCTGATGGCACCTTTGCGACCGTCGCTTTTGCGCCGTTGCCTTGCTGGACGTAGCTACCAGCAATCTGCTTGAACTCGAGGTATTTTGTGACGTCGGTCGACACGAGGATGTTGGTGAGCTCTCCGTTTGCCATGAGGAGCTTGGGGACGAGGTCGATGTTCCAGTCGTTCACGCGGCCGTACTTCTTCCATGGCTCGCCTTCGGTCTGTCCGTATCTCTTGAAGAGCTATAATGATGTAAGTGCGTATTCGAAGCATAGACGGCTACGTGTACGTACAGCTTCGATGTTGAGCGAGGCCGCCTCACTGCGTCATGTTAGCGCACTGTACTCTGGGGTTGCTTGTCCAGGTACTTGCCCGCCGTAGTGATCATTACGGTCGATGTGAAGGACTTTCTTGCCCTTGACACTGAGAACACTGAAGATGTGTCAGCTATTCGTCTTGTCGCAAAGGCGCACGCGTGTTACCCTGAAAGCACGCATTCAGTGAGACCTGCGAGTTGTTAGCCTTTGATGTCCGCGGCAGTTCAGCGGGGTAGTCCCACCTGTTCCCAGAACTACAACGTCGTACTCGGGCGCGATCTCGTCCATGATTGCGGTTTAGTATTTGCGAATGAAGTTGGATTAGGGGACTGTGTGTTGTTTACTGAAGCTTGATGGGCAAGTGTTGGCGGTGTGAGGTGCCTGATGCGGGAAAGCGGTGGGGGTATCGCTGTAGCTTTAGACTAGTACCGTCTTGAGGCTCCTCGACTTTATGCACTGCACATCTATGATCCACTCGAAGAATAATGCCTGTGCTTGGGTCAATGGATAATCCGCTTGAATAGGCAGTGCCATCTTCCGCTAAGGCATTCTCAGATAAACAATATGTCGATGCATGCATATGTTCCTCATTGTGCAACGGCAACAGCTCGAATAGCTGCTTGCGCATGGTATTGTACAAGTATCCGTGCCTCTAGAGATCTCCCTCTTCACCTGCACTTTGCAGTGTACTGTGCAATGACTATATGCCCTCAGACAGCCAAAGATGGCCGACTCTGACGTGGGCAAAGCCCCCCCCCCCAGTGTGCATTCCGCCACCCTGCAAGTGACACCTTCCTGCTGGCCCAGACAATCTAACGCTGTGATGTGAGTCGCTACGATCGAATGTTGCTCGGAGGGTCGGCGACGTCTGGTTCAAAAGCGTCCTAAGAAAGATGTTAGCATGATCCCACCCCGTGACGTAGTGTGTACACACATAAGCTGGCTCGACGAATTGCGGGCCATCTGTCCTGGACAAGTCGATACTTGGGTCCTGCTTGGCAAGCTCGACTGCCTCTACGTATGCCTGGTGCCGCTCAGAAAGCGTATCCAGGATGGCCTTCATCGTCTCCTGCACAACCGTGTCTCGGTCCTTGTTTTCCTGATCACCATATCCAGCGTCAAGACGTGCTCGCTCGATCTTCTCGGTGGCTAGGCGGTTCCGTTCCTTCACACATACCCACCACAATTGGTGCAATGCATCCCAGTCTTGATTGCGTAGTTCGCCTATAGTCCATGCTCGTCCTGTCATTGTCAGCCACTGGCAAGGGCCGCAACCGGTTTGTAGCATATACCATGTCTGCTCTCATCGACAGGCGTCTGTAAAAGCTGCTTTTCCTTGAAGAAGTCCCACAAGCCATGGTCCGCTGTGCCTGTGACTTTCTCTGTGATGGGTACTGGCTTCGGTATCCGCTCCCTAGAGTCCTTTTTGGGTAGAACAGAGAGTGTCTGCCTCCTTCTAAGACCTGTTCCCCGTACTGCTGAGACTCCCCTGTTGGAGTTATTGTCCTTTCTGCATCTTATGGGCGATGTGGAGAATCGTGCGGCAGGAGCGCTGCGTATACACGGCGCAGAAGGGAGGAGGAATGCGAGGACGGATTCGGTCGTCCTAATAGATGCAGCGCTGGGTCGCATTACTCGGTTGTGTATGGTAGTCATTGTGTTGCTAGACTGCGCCTCGTTGACTGTGGGCGGGATTATATGCACCTGCTGCGGACCGCTGCACCAAAAGTTGGACGGGTCCGTGCACGACCGACGGATGTGACGATGCAACCTGACCAAATTCGACTGAAAGAGTTGACTTGTTGACCGCAGATATTCATATGCGGGAGAAAAGAACCAGGGCCTTCCTGATACATTCTCTGCGCAGCGATGCGATGTATGACCTCGGGCTACCGCATGTGCTGTTGTTGCGCCCTCGCAGCTGACAACTTGCAGCATGCAAATCCAAAATTATACCAAAGAACACATGCTCGGTTTAGACCGAAAATCATAGACTCGCGCGCAAATACAACCAATCCTGTACGCTTGTATGTGAACTTGCGTCACGCTGGGTTGAGTTACATGGTCCGTCTCCACTAGGCTTGTAAGACGCGGAACAGGGTAGCGTGGCTGACGGACTGCGAGCTCAGCCCTCTTTCATATAAAGCCTGAGGCGTCCCCCCAATTTCCTCTCCCTTCTCCCTCATCCCAACGCTCCGCGCTTGACACCCCGTGTTGGGCGCCCTCGACTGAACAAATTCTTTTTGAAGATTACCTCGATTTCACCAGCGGGTACCAGGACCCGCATTTTACAATACAACAATGCAGCAATCAAACGCCAACATGCGCTTCGCTCCAAGCAAATCCGTCTTCGTCTTCTGGCAACCAAGCCAACTCAGTGGACGCTCAAGACGCCTATGGTAATGGTAGTCAGTCTATCAACTGGGACTTTGCGTTATTCTCCAACACCGACACTGGCAACATCGTCTCGGAAACGACTTCGTTTCCGCTTTCTTCTTCGGCCGCCTTGACGGGCACTCTTACTTCACACAATTTTTCGCTGAATGACCCCACGGACTGGAATGCCTTTTCCTTTCCATCCTCTTCCGAACCTTCGCCATACCTCGGCAATGACTCACAATTACTCACTGGCGGAGCCATGCCCTTCACGACCTCCACCGCCTCTCTCAACACTACAACTATAAGAACTGGTATGGGGACCCTGCACGATGCCCACTTTTCCACTCCCATGGTGAAAGGTAAGAAAGATGTGCATTCATCTATCTGCTCGAAACTAATTCGGTACAGAGCATTCATCATCAGGATCATCCACAGGCCACCAGACTCACGTCTCTTCTTCGCCAGAACAGTCCCACTCGTCTCGACACACCAGCTCAAAAGCCAGTCCTCTTGCTCCTGAGCCTTCCAAGATCGAAAAGCGCAGAGCCAACACAATGGCTGCGCGCCGCTATCGCCAGAAGCGCGTCGACCAGATGAGCACTCTCGAATCCGAACTCAAGGACGTCAAGACCGAGCGTGACGACCTCAAAGTACGCTGTGCTAGGCTCGAAGGCGAGGTCGAGACGCTCCGTGCATTGCTCCAGGCTCGCAGCTAGTTGTCTTTGTTGTCAGCTTCTCTTCTGTTATGGTGTTTGCTTCAATACGGCTGTTATGAGACCTCCTTTCAGACGATGTCGGAAGTTGCTCGCTCATTCCACGCCCGTTCAAGGACGCATCAGATCGGCAAAGTAGATTTTAATCTCTGAGGCTACTCGGGATAATTTATGGGTACTCACGCAGTACTGAAGTCGTATGTAGTAATGGATGTCGGTTCTTGTTCTACTGATTTATCTACCGTACTCTGCTGCGTCTACACTTTATACTTGACTTCAACCATCGCGATATCACTATTGCTCATAATGAGCGCCCTCAGACGGTGACTATCGATAACGATATTTATTCTCATCTTCTATCATTCTGACCATACTAACCATCATTTTCTATCATCGTGAGTCGAGTTCAGCGCGACACTGGCCTCGGATACGGCAACGCTGGCGGTCCGATGTTGAGTGGGGCACGTAAGCTAGCGCACATCAATCAGGTTAGACCGAAATGAGTCATATTTGCTCATTCTGAGCAGCAGTGAGATGCACTTCCACCACCGTCACTGGTAAGTCTGGATGCACGAACAATCACTGATGAGATGAGCTCGCCCTTTACAAATGCTTGGCCGCCTTTTTTTCTACATTCGCTCGTGCGCTGCTTGTTCCCTGCCACTGCCACACGGCTCGACGGCTCTGTGAGGTCAGACAGGTGGTGCATGCTGCATCGAAACGCATGCAGGATCGATCTTGTGTAAGATCGCATCAGGCTGAGTTTATTCTGAGCAGAGACCGTTGAGACGCCTGCTCCTCCTGCGGAACCATTCCGAGATTCGCTTCTTACCTTGGTAGGACACCAAATTCTTGACACTTTCTTGACACCTCCATCATCACGACAGCCCAAACAACCTTTACTGTCGACGTTTTTGAAGCACCTCAAATGTCATCATCATGTTCTGGAAGCGGATCGCGCATCAGCCATCTCAACGTCCACACCATATTTCTCCACAGGGCGCGGTTGATACTAGGTCCGCGTTTCTGAACTACTACATACGGGTTGACAGATGTAGCAGGCTACAGGCAGTAGCTAGCCTACATCTGTTTGTCTCACTGGTTAAACTCTATCTTATTCCACCTTTGTTCGATCTCATCAGCCCTGTTCTTCGACGCCCTACCCTCGCATGGCTGGGTTTCACGTCTCGGAGCTAGGCACAGGTGTTCCTGGAGTATACAATGATGATCGCGCAATCGTATTGTCAAACAGCGCTGTGGATGCATATTTGTTGCATTTATCAATGCCAATGTATGGACCATCCAACCTCCGACTCGTTGATCAAGCTCCCAGTTCGCCGTTGACAAGCTCTTTCAACCTTCCGCGCCCAAATAGGCAAGGCAGAAAGAGAGCTGAACCCTCGATGGGATTCGGCAAGGCTGCAACCAGGCTTTCCGTCTTGAAAGTATCCAAATACTCCATGAGGTGGATGTGATGAATCCTGGCACATGCAGGTGATCATCACAGGCACAGTTTCAGCCTCAAAACCTCAGACACCGACCACATCCCGGCTAAAAGTGGACCCATGGGAACGCACTTCCCGAAGCCGCCACATCATGCATACTGTGCAACCACTGGGCTCTTCCATGCGACCTTTTGCAGACCTGCTTGCTGTTCTTCGACTGTGCTACTATGGTGCAACGATGAGCCACTCGCGCTAGCATGCTTCAGTTCAAGAACTGCACTGTTACAAACGCTTTCGCAGGGATTAGCCAGGCACATCTGGTCATCTGTGCCGATGCTCTACACGGTTACTGCGCATGTCCGCGCCTGTGGATACCTCGGCGGAATTACGCAACGACTGCTGAATGTGTTCATGCATCGAGAACGTTATCGCAGGAACAAACGAGGCAAATCAAGATGCGTGAACTGTGGTTCTAACCTGTCAATATCGCTGTCAGTCCAGAATCCGACAAGACCATCTTATTGGCACATGTAGTGTGGCAATAAGAGCATGCACGCTCTTCCTTCACACACCTGCAGCTATGCGAACATGAGGTTTGCATGATCATCGGCCCCCGCCTAGGTTTCGCTCAGCACACCAACGGGAAACTACGGGAACTATGGAACACTCCGTCTCTTAGTGCAGAATCCGGGGAAAAGGCTGCATGGCCGCATGGATGATTCCTGCTCTTAACTCATAGTCTGGGCACCTTATGTCTGAGCCTGTCGTCCCTTCTTTTCGTTCGCTATTGTTATCAACGTCTGGGCGTCCCGAACCACGACTCATTCTTTTCCATGTTTCTTAGATTTGTCGTTTGATTCTGGCATCTCTTCTCACTGATTGAGCTGCAACAGCTCACACACATACACCATGTACCTCCGACCAGGTTTCGTGGTTGTGATTGTCGGCGCGACATTGACGGCGCTGTCGACCATCGTCCTAGCTCTACGGTATGTTCCACGCACCTTTTGATTCGGCCATCCTAACATCAATCGTAGATACTACTGTCGACACTTCATCATGAGATCTATGGGAGCGTCAGATCATCTCATGCTTGCTGCCTTAGTAGGATACCGCAGCGCCTTGCCTTGGTCTGTACTCATAGCTTCTAGATCATTACCTGGGGAAACTTTGTTATCAACTACTATCAAGATGAGACAAGCAGCCATTTCCGCCCTAGTTGGTTACGGATACCGGTACATTACTTTCGCACATTCAATCGAATGTCTTCTAATAAACCTTTAGGAGAAAAGAGAGCAGTTCCTAGTCGCGCTTCGCGGCACACTAATCACATGGTGGTTGTACCGCACGACCTACATAGTAGCGCTCGGCTTCGTCAAGCTCAGTATCCTCTTCTTCTACCGGACATTCGCCTCGACTCGCACCTTCCGTTACTGTGTCCATGCAACTATAGCCTTCGTCAGCATGTACACAGTCGGAGCAGCAATCGCATCTACTTTCCAGTGCCGAAACCCATCCGACTCGTTTTCCACCGACGGCTACCTCGCTCAATTTGATCGCAACCCTCAGACAAAACCGCCGAAAACCCAGTGCTACGATCCGATCAAGCTTTGGGTCTTCTCCGCCGTCGCTAATCTGGCAAGCGATGTCTTCATTATGCTCTTACCCATTCCGGCATTGCTAAGCCTCAGAGTGCCCATGACCAAGCGACTTGCGCTCATTGGCATCTTCTCGATCGGCATCATGGCCATTGTTGCGTCTTCAATTCGTATGTGGGTCATGATGCTATGGGCAGAATCGTGAGTAGATCTACAGGCACATCACAACAGTCACTTACTTATTCACGCAGACCTTGGAACTCGGCAAAGTTCGGCGCTGACCTCTTGCTCTGGGGCCAAGTCGAAACCAACAGCGGTATCATCTCGGCATCCGTACCTTTTCTTCGAATGCTCTTCATCAGCAAGAAGAGAGAGGAACGCGGCGTATCAGATCGGAGAGTGGTGGGTGCTAGTCCGGTTAAGCCCATGCGCGTCGGACCCCCCAGCCAAAACCAACCTCTGGAGAAACCTCTCCAGGTCGACACCTGGACAGTAGCGGAGACGGAGAAGCGAGGAGGTCCAGCATGGGGGCCGTTCATTACTGTGCCGGAAAGTCTGAGTTCGATAGACAAGAAGAGTATCGAGTTGGATCATGAGAAGCGGCAGTATCCTCTCGAGACGGTTTAGGACGAAGTTCGTCTGTGTACTTGTACGACATATCAGCGTGCTGATAATACATGGTCAACGACGGGATCGTTTAGCGTGGTAGCGGGCTACTACGCCGCTGACCCCGATGATACCCATGGTAAGTCTACAATATTCTGCTTTTGAGAAAAGCCATTAACAGTACAGCAGACGTTTGACAGCAGGACTGCAATGCACCTTTGATTGCTGGCTCATTTAGAGGAAAATAATTTCGTAATCGCTCGCTACAACACAAGCTTCGAGGAAGCGTACCTAACAGTATTGGAATACAAAATTCTTGTTCATTACTTTTTCAAGCACAGCTCTATTCTCAGCCACAGCCTTTTTCACTTTCTGCGGCGATGTTGGTTGTGAACTAAATTGCAGGGAACCCTCGCATGGCAAAATGTGTTGATCCTTGTTGACCAGACCTACTCCTGCGACAGGCCGCGTCGGAGGCGAACATGTCCACAGATTTGGATTTGAAACAGAACAAGGTTGCCGGAGGACGGATCACGTTCACTCTATCCGACAGCAAGACGCGTAGTACAAGGTCCACTTACTGGTGATAGTATTGATTGAGGAACCATATTGCGCGAGACATTCAACAAGTAATCAAATCCACCACACCCATTTTTGACATCATCACATGTGGTTCTTCGAACGTGAAGCGTGTCAGCAAGGCTGCGAAGTGCAGGGATGGGGTAAACTCACGACCATTCCGAAAACGGCAAACCTCGGCGATGATGGCTGACACTGTCAGACACGACGTTAGTGTACTTGGTAGAGCGGGCTGCAATGGGGCCACGATCACGAGCGCTTCACTTGCACGTACAGAACAGCTATCTCTCACCGCCTGCGTGCTCCAGTATACACGTGCGGTTGAAGCTATCACACCACTGCCTGCACCTTCCCCACATATGCGGACATAAGAAGCACCGCAACCGTGGCGCTCACACGCTCCTACCACAAGCTCCTGCTCGCTTCCGTCGCCCTCTTCATCTCTCTCGTCGCCATTCTGGCTTCTCTGCGACTTGGCGTGCGGCCCCCGTCTATTATCCAGTACTTGAAGCCGACCCCGCTGCGGAATCCGTTTGCGCAGGCGTATCGACCGCTCACGAATTCTACCATGGTACGGGAAGCTTGACATGTGCTCTGACATGTTGACACTGACATCATTGGTAGGCCTCGAAGCAGTACAAGATACCGCCGCAGCTGCCGCCCCGGTTCACTGCGACGAAGGAGAGCTTGGTCGAAGACACTAAGAAGCTGGTATGTGGAAGCTATACGCGCTTTGGACCCCGCAATGAGGGGTGTTGGAAGGCGAAGCTCACATGGCGCAGATTGAAAGATCACGAGGCATCCAAGATGCTATTGTCCGCGACGTGAAGCCCGACACCGCGAACTTCGCCAACGTCGTCCTCCCAATTGCCCACGATGACAACAAAATGGCCATTGAGTCGCACGTCATCGGCTTCTACAACGCCGTGTCCACCGACAAGGAGTTGCGCGATGCATCCAGCGAGGCAGAGCAATTGCTCGACGACTTTGGCATTGAGTCGTCCATGCGCGAGGATGTTTTCAACCTGGTCGATGCGGCGCTCAAGAAGAAGGAACAGCTGGACCCTGAGTCGCAGCGGTTGCTCGAGAAGGACCACAAGTCGTACATTCGGAACGGTCTGAGCTTGCCCGCAGGCCCCAAGCGGGACAGGTTCAAGGAGATCAAGCAGCGGCTGAGTCAGATCAGCATTGCTTTCCAGAAGAACTTGAACGAAGAGAATGGAGAGCTGTGGTTCACACCAGAGGAGCTGCACGGCGTGCCGGAGGATGTCATTGCGACTCTGAACAAGGGCGAAGGCGTCAACGAAGGCAAGCTAAGGCTCACCTTCAAGTACCCGGATCTGTTCCCCACGCTGAAGTACGCGACAAATGCGGAGACGCGGAAGACGGTCATGACTGAGAATGAGAATAAGTGCAACGACAACGTTGCGCTGTTCCGCGAGGCCATCCTCCTGCGCGACGAAGCTGCTCGCATCCTCGGCTACGAAAACCATGCGCAGTTCAGGATTGAGGACAAAATGGCAAAGACACCCAAGACGGTGAACGACTTCTTGGCCGACTTGCGTAAGCGTCTGGCGCCGGGTGGGAAGAAAGAGATTGAGAAGCTGATGGAGTTCAAGAGGCAGGATGTCAAGGAACAGGGTCTTACTGGTCCGCTGGCTGATGGCTACTACCTCTGGGACCACCGGTACTACGACCGCCTGATGCTGGAGAAGGACTACCAGCTCGACCACCAGGTTATCGCAGAGTACTTCCCTCTCCAGACCACCATCCAGGGCATGCTGAAGATCTTCGAGGAGCTTTTCGGTCTTGTCTTTGTCGAGATCGTTGGCGAAGAGGACCGGGCAGCTCTTGCAGATGGTGGCAAGGGTTCGGATATTGTCTGGCACAAAGACGTCGCAATCTTCAGCGTCTGGGATGATGAGGGTGAGGGCGCTGGCTTTGTCGGATACCTCTACCTCGATCTCTTCCCTCGTGACGGCAAATACGGCCACGCTGCCAACTTTAACTTGCAGCCTGGCTACATAGATGAGAACGGCAAGAGGCGGTACCCGGCGACTGCGTTGGTTTGCAACTTCTCTAAGCCAACGCCAAAGAAGCCTTCGCTATTGAAGCACGATGAAGTCGTTACTCTCTTTCACGAGCTCGGTCACGGTATCCACGACTTGGTTTCGCGAACAACCTACGCCCGCTTCCACGGCACCAGCACTGTCCGCGACTTCGTCGAAGCGCCATCACAGATGTTGGAGAACTGGTGCTGGACCCCGTCTCAACTCCGCAGCTTATCACACCACTACTCATACCTCTCTCCTGAGTACGAGAAGGCGTACATTGAGTCGTCGGGCTCAGAAAAGAAGCCTTCCGAGCAGATCCCCAACTCGCTAATCGCCAACTTGATCAACACTAAGCACGTCAACGATGCGTTGTTCAACCTGAGGCAACTGCACTTTGGCACATTCGACATGACGGTGCACCAGCCAGCCAGCCACGAGGAACTCGAGAAGCTTGACATCACTGAGACCTACAACAAGCTGCGTAACGAGATCAGCCAGCTCAACGGCCCAGAGGCGCTTGATGGTGAATCCAAGGGTAACTGGCACTGGGGTAACGGCCAGGCCACATTCGGTCACTTGATCGGTGGCTACGACGCTGGGTAAGTCTCCTCTAACCCCTAATCATCCATCCCCAGACACCAACACGACCATAGTTACTACGGCTACCTCTCCTCGCAAGTCTACTCCACCGATATGTTCTACACCGTTTTCAAGGCGGATCCCATGAATGGTAAAGAGGGCCGACGGTACAGGCACACGGTCCTTGAGCGCGGAGGCAGCAAAGAGGAGATGGAGATTCTAGAGGAGTTCCTCGGACGCAAGCCGGAGACTGAGGCGTTTTACAAGGAGTTGGGGATCGGGCAGTAGATGGTATATGATAGGGGGTGGGCAGGTTAGCGATGCATTGCATATAGATATGAATACGAATACGTGAACATTGCGCCGCTGGCATTGAGGTGTGGGAATGTGAGCGATGATGGTGTTGACAGCGCACATGACATGTCGCTCTAGACAGCGACGTGACTCAACACATCCATCGCCTTTGGATCACTTACCTTAAACTCTCTTTCCTCCTTCCCCAGCGCTCACATCTCGAAGAAAATTCGCCATGCTCAACCCCCTCGCCAAATGGTTCACATCATCCCCACACACTCCCTGTGCAGTGCTCGAATGCAGACATACAGTCAAATCCAAAGTAGAGACCAAGGGATATGGGTGTAGGCTGTGTAAGAGGCATGAGAGGGAGTTACGCGCGAAGGCGGGGGCGGTATGTTGGAATGTGTTTGTTGAGCAGAGGGCGATTGGAGCGGTGTAAAGTCTACGTATAAACTCTGTAAAGGCTACGAAGGCTAGGAGGATTAACCAAACACAGTGTTTGCAACAGAATCGCGAAGTAAATAATAACATATTCAGTACATGAACCGTAGGTCACTTTACGACTACTCCATCATTTTATCAATTGACTTCCTCCCCCTATCTTTCGGCCGGCTATCATATCAGGGATACTCGCGTACTTCGCCCGCGCGGACGGGCTGGCCTCGCGCCCTGTACGGATTGTCTGATTGTGTTTGCGTCGTGCCTTGTTGGACGAAGTTTTCGCGGTGGCGGCGTGAGTCCGCTCTCTGAGTGTTGTAGCGCGCCGAGCCCATTGTTGTTTTGCTTGGACAACTGAGTTGGGGTTTGGTTGTGTGTGTTTACGGAGTTCTGTGGATAGATGGGGAGTTTGTGTAGGGAGTTTTGAGGAAGACGAAGTGTGGGAGGCGAGAATGAGGGGATTTATATGCTACGGGAGTTGAATGATGAGGTGAGATGTGAAGAGCTGAGGTAAGAGTTGTTTGATGCATGTTGGTAGTCTATCTATTGAGTGCGTAAAGTATGTGAATTGACTCGGCTTTGCGACGAGTAGGTGGACAGCGTGGGGCCAGCCTTTCTCGTGGAACAGGTTAAACAGCGTCCAGAGACGGTTGTATAGTGTGATTCTGTGATGGTGTAAAAGACATGCAGCAGGGCAGCGCAGCACAGCACGCGAAACTCATGACAATGACGTGATGTGCCTCGGCTGAAGATTGAACAACGCACCTCACCACCTCCTTCTTATCCGATTAAAGTAGCTATCGCTGTCTACAAATTCACAGTCAAATTCGCTCCCATATCCCCTATGCCTGTCACACGAGGTCAAAAGCGCGAAGAAGAAATGGAAGCCGCGCTGGAAACCTTCTTTTCCTCCCCTCGCTTCGCTGTTGCCGGCGCATCGTCCGACCCCAGCAAGTATGGCCATAAAAGTACGTAAACGTCCGCGCGCAAAAAGATATTCATTCCACCTTACATCTAGACACAGTCTTTGCGTGGTACCTCCGCCATTCACTACCTGCAACACCAATAAATCCACGCTCGCCCACAGTCAACATCTTGCAGCGTGATCACACCACCGTGCCATCACCAAGCGCACTGCAAGATCCGCCGGCATCGACTTATTCACTCTCTGTCATCACGCCGCCGGCTGTGACAAAGCGTTTGCTCAAAGAAGCGAAAGACGCGGGTGTACCTGCTGTATGGCTGCAGCCCGGAAGTTTTGATGGGGAGGTGTTGGAGTATGCGAAAGCGAACTTCAAAGCTGCGATAGCTGGGGATGGGGGGAATGGTAGTGAAGGTTGGTGTGTGCTTGTGGATGGAGAGGAGGGATTGAGAATTGCGGGGAGGGAGTGGTCGAGGCTGTGAGGAATTTGACTAATCATGGTGTTTGTGAGTCTTGAGCGCTCTGGTCGTGAAGCGCAGAGGAGATGTAGACAAGGCCAATGCTTCACAGCTTTGAAAAATGCGGACGATTAAGTTAGGTTACTGTCACGAGAGCACTCTCAGCTTCGGGACAAAGTTCGCTAATTTCCTATCTCTACACGTGAACATAGTCCATACCTTACTTCATGACCTCTAAAGCTACCCAGATTGCCCAACTGCTAGAGGCACTTGCGAATCTCAAGGACCTTTGGGCAATTTAATCAGGTAATTCCGGATATCTTCACCTTGGTAAGCCTGCACAAACTCATGCTCGGGGCTTTCATACTCCTCCTCCGTACTAGACTGCTCGTAATCGAGTGCAAATTCAACATCCGCCCCATCTGCATCGATGTCAAGTGTCTCGGCCCGAGCAAGTTCCAACCAAGCCTCCTTCGTGACCACAGGCTGGTTGTACGATAGAGTCAGACCATTCTGCCTGCAGATTTGATCCCTCACACCATCGATCCTATCCCAAGGATATTCCATCTCTTCAGTCACGTCTTGATGTTCACTTGGCGTAAAGCAGATTTCAATATTCGCAAGAGCAGCTTTGCGTGATACTGCACACTTTGCGAGCTCAGTAATCCAGGTCGCCTCGGCTTCTCCAAAGTCACTCTTCCAGCTTTGGTCGTACTCCTTGAAGTCCCAGGCAAATGTTTTCAAGCTCGGACCCAGCACGTTCGAGTCTTCATGCGAGAACTGTACGGGAGTTCGCATCTGCCATCTTGATAGCTTCAGATATTCAAGATTTGGGAACAGCGTGGCATTGAAAAGTCGATCACTGGATGTGCGGGAAAGAGCACCTATTTCGATATGCATGAGGGAGTTCTGATGGATGCGCAGCCAGTTCTCGAACATTGGATAGTCCATACGATGATGCTGGTATTCTGGATTGTCTGCGAAATTGCAGAACTCTAAACGAGTGAGCACAGCAGGCCACTGGAGAAGAGCGACTATACTTTGAGGCTGGTCTCGGTACCCGGATACGCGCAAGGTCGTGAAAGATGCGGTGCGCATTTTTGGTGATTGAGCCAGTCCAACATCTCCGTTGTCATACCACTCCCAAATGCCATTGATCTCTAACACCTTTATCTTTGGAAAATCCATTCGCTTGATAAGGGACGGGACAAGAAAGTTAGAGCCTCCACTGACGATTTTGAATTCCTCTAGGTCTTTGAAGTTGGCCGCTATTCGGGTAAGGACGTCCCACGCGTCTGTGATTATCGTCCCGCCGGGTTCGTTGAAACAACCAAAGAGGGAAAGATTCCGGGTGCCCGTGAGCCAATTGGAAAAGTCCTTTGCAACTGTATAATCATCTTCTGGGCCCACGTAATTGTAAAGGCTCATGTGCAGCAATCTACCGACGGAAACAGTAGATGTCAGTGTTGTTTCAAGAGTGCTAACAAAACTTCCATCGGTGGAAGATGCGTGCTGCAACTATGCCACTGGCCATGCTACTTCGTAGAAAGTAGCATAACTTTCGCAACGTCGACAAGCTACTTCTTTATGGGGACTAAAAACATCGAGTACGTCGGAAGATACTGTATGAGAGCAAACGAATACAACCGCCTATAGAAAATAGAAATAATGACAAATAGCTACTTACCTACAGTACTTGCGGAGATGTGGTCTGTCCCTGAGCGTACGATGGAGGTTTTTGACCGTGATACTGGGAGGTATCACTTGGTGTGGATACTCGATACGGATATCGCGTAGCAGTAGTGGCCGCGCCAAACGTCTCAGTCGGTGGCATACTTTGGTAAGCATCCGGGCTGTCCTGCTGTGACAGACTTTTATTCGGTTTTGGCAGTCATCCTCATCAATAGCTAGTTCGACGATCTGGGCCAAAATTTCGTCCGGCAGCTGGAAGAGGAAGTTCTTCGTTGGTCTTTTGTCTTCTGGCGGACGAGACTGTGCATTCTTCCCCTTGTGTATGCCATATGACGATTCCGCACCGGCCAGCGACAATGGTGGATCCAGTTCGATGATCGCCAAGGAGTTGGTGCGCGAGGGGCCAAGATGCATTTGAAGCCGGAGTGCCATGTCAAGCTACCCAAGATATAATGTATAAGTAACTCCTTTACGTGATGTAGATCTGGAATGCTTCAATAATCTAGAGGCTGCTATCGAGCGGTTTCAATCGGCCCTTTCCTCACCCCACTAATTATTCTGGTGATGTTTGCGAGAAGGACCCCTGCATCCGACCTCGGGATAGATCAATAAAACACCCACCCCAACTGACAATACCAAAGTGACCCATACCAGATCAGCCGCACCAGGCATCGTTTCTAAATTTTGAAAAAGTGTAAATGTGCTGGGAGGCTCACTAGTGAAAGGAAATAACGATAACTATGAACGCATTCTGTACGATTGGTGTTGACTTCCTTGATTGTTGTTTACTTCATTGCACTAAGGAGGAGAACTACAGAAAAGATGGGCTCAGGGGTTCTGGTCTGAGCGCTGCTCGGACGCTGCGATCAGCGCGTCTGATCGCGTAGTTGACGATACTTGTGATCCGACAAAATGGGAAGGATTCAGAAGCAAAACGAGGCCTTAAGAGCCCGGACCTTTTCGACCCAGGTGGAGGCTCTTCTTTCCGCGCCGTTGGATACGGACCAAGAGCTTGCAAGGGTGTAAAGGAAGTGATACGGTGTGGGTCCAAACATCACGCCGAGTGGTTCGAGCATCCGAACAGCCAACCGCCCGCACTCCTGCTTCTCAACCGTATACTTCGTATGCACTTGCTACACTGCTGCCATCAGATGAAGGCGAGATCATGTTGTCGAAGATCTCTCCACATCCGAGCATGCCAAGAAAGTAAGATGATCATACCTGACAGTAAAAAACACCAAGCGTGGCCTAGTGCAAACCATTGTGGAGACATGATCTCGGGTTGAATGAACTCATTGTTCGTGTCTTCGGGTGCCACAGGCGGTGCAGGACTGCCCAGGAATTAAAGTCCCATTCGTCCCAATGAATGTAACCACCGGGCTCTTGGAGAACATGATATGTTAGCCAGCGTTACAATGCACATCCCGGTTTGATGAAACTACTCAGCATCTCCATAAGATTTTTCAACATCTGGACTACGAGCTGAGAGGGAGGCTCAGAGAGGATACCATGAGTTGTTCATAAAATATTGGAACTAAGCCACTCTTTTGCAGAACATTGAGTAAAATCGACATCCAGCCATCTGTTCGTGCTGTAGAAAGAGATTCCCGCTAAAGCTTGATTAGCCGCATTTTATTAGCGGTCAGTAAATAGTTCAGAGGTTCTCCCGCGAGGAACACCTTCCGCGTTTGTACATAGACTGAACACTCACCATATTGCGACTCCCATATCTGCGACGTGCAGATGTTCTGCTTTTTTCGGAATTGATGGATAAATAAGGTAATTCAGTTGGTCTTCGTACAATTAATGCTGTAAAGTAGTCCTGTAGGGATATCGATAGACCGCTGACGGGACTTAATAATGCATGGTTACCTAGCGTTATCTGGAAATCCCCGGGAAAGGAAGTAACTGTGATCATTCCGGCTCCTTGTGATGCAGTGTTTGCGGAAAGACAGGTGATGGCTGTATAAGTGTGAGATTTAAGGGGTTCTTGATAATGTTGATGATTGAAGTGATTGATTGTGTCTCGTCTTCGTCTGATCTATGAACAAGTGGTTTTATCCCTCACCATTGTGCGACCAGCTGCACAGTCCATTCCATGCATTGCTATTCTAGCCGAGCCTGTGTTACAGCCCAGCCTCGCTCATATTTGACAGTAAGACTAGGGAAGAAGAGTGCATATGTAACGGGCTGAGCCCTGGATCCTATGACTAGGCTGCTAGCCTAGTCGCTTTCTTCCCTTCTATCCCTCACCTTGGTCCTTGCCTCAGCAGCATGTGGACCGTGCGCGAACACAAACAACATGGGTTGATAGCCCAGCTCTTTCACTTCCTCCTTATCTTGACTGTAAATAGCATCTGGACTAGGTAGCTGGAATACAGTGCCTACAGACCGTTCACAGCATAGATCGATGAGGATGTCTAAAAGGCAAGAATCAGTACATTAAGCTCAATAGTCAAGATTGTTCGTTACTGACTTCTCTATTGTTTTCCCTGTCTTTTATGGTACGGACAAAACTCTATTTCAACCCCTTCTAAAAAGACGAGGAAGTAGGGCCCCATTCAATTCAACCCAATTCAAACAAACTCCTGATAGTATCTACCTACAATCCGTACGAGAAGGCGTCAGAGTGCTGCTTTCATCTGCGTGGTGTCACAAATGGTAGCTCTGGAGACGATGGACTGATAAATCCGCGACGGAAACCAACTTTCAGATATTATAGGTGGTCCTCTTAAGGCTAGAAGCTGCAGAAATACTCATTCAACCTCGCTTATGACCGCCTAGAGGAATAGGGCGCTCCAATTCCGGCATCTCAGAAACATTTGCTGGACTTCTCACGCTCGGCATTTCCACACTCTGAGCGTGCATATGCGACTGAGATGGATCGAGCGCTGGAGGATAGTATGTCTGATGATACACATACTCTCCTGGCTGTCCCCAATCGTCAGATATTTGATGTTGCGATGGTGGAGATGCTCGATAGTATGGATCGGCAGCAGGCTTCATGCCGTGCGAAGGTTGAGCGGCTGGGGGCGGGGGAGATCCCTGGGCAGACCACGATGGAGACTGCGGGTGAGGCGAGTAGAGAGTGGTACCTTGAGAAGCCGAGAAGCTTGCGACCGATTTTCGTGCCCTGTCAGGGCCATGAGGGTCGTTCCCTTTGTTGTTGTTGCTGTCCGCACTCTGTGCCTGGCCATCGCTCGTTCGGCGTCGAGATCGGAGACAAAGGAACACCAAGGCGATTATAGCAATGAGGGCGACAACACCACCAACCACTCCACCTACTATGGCACCGACATTGGGCTTGTGACCGGAGTCAGCAGGTGAGTTTGTGGCTGATGGTATTTCTCGAGTCGCTGTGCGGACTTTAGCAGAATATGTAGCGCCAAAGTATACAGACAGCTCGCTGTTGGTTCCCCATCCGCTCTCAGGCGATTTGGCTGTAGCTCCTCCATTGTTACTATCCGGAGTCAGTAACATGGTTCAGTTGTGGGAACAAGATTACCTACTTCCCGCCGATGACCTTTGTCAACAAGTCAGGCACACGATATTGTGTGACATTATTCATTGGCCGATGCCACCAGGCTGGATTTCCGTCTACAGCGTTCTCTACACTTTCCTGTCCTAGGAACGCTGCATGTTGACCCCCAATAATCTTCACGTCACACTCGTTCTGGGTGTTGTTGACATAGTACCCGCCTATAACCATGAATTGCGAATCATGAATGATGTTGCAAGATGACCAGGCTTTGCCCCTGGGGAAGACATCTTTGATCGGGTCGGGAGTGACCTGAAGGCATTAGTCACGACCAACAGCAGTGAAAGTGTGTTACTGACCAGTAGCCATTGAAAGGAAGGCAATGAAAGGACGTAAATATCCCCGAGGCCGGACCCATTAGCTGAGATGCCGCCAAAGATATATCTCCATCAGGTTAGCGTTATCTACCATATCATAATCTGAAAGTTCTTACATGTTATAAGACGATTTATCTCCTGCCCAGACAGCACCTGCGCAGAATCCGCGTCGCGGCTGCGGAATATTGCCTCCAGCAGTCTGGGTATACCAACGATTGTCCGCAATGTCATGCACGTGGATTTGCTTTAGATAAGTTTAGCATGTGGTTATCCATAGACGAAACCAATACGCACACTCATGTTTAGCTAGTATAACGTTAAACTCATACACATGTTATACAGCATTGAGATGGACTTACATGGCTGATCTCACCGTCGGTCGGGTTTGTTTCCAAGCCACCAAAGTACACCAGCATGCCTCCAGCCGACGCAGGTATGTATTGAAGCGTTCCTTCGGCTCGCGCATTCTTGTCACCAGATTGCGTGGTGTTCGTCCATTCTGTGCTATTCATGTCGTACTTTAATAATGTGTTCAGCATCAGGCGTTCACTAGTCCAACCGCTTGTGGACTTGTTAGTAAGATAACCACCGTAGTAGTAGCCCCAACCATTCTCGTGGACAGTTCCAGCTCCAAATGCTGGCCATTTGACACTATATTGAGTGGGATGAGCTTTTGTCTTGGTCCAGTTGTTGTAGATTGTGTCATATTTCCAGAGATCAACGCCCTGAGAGTCTTTTCCTTTCGCAGCATCGACTGTCTCGTACTCGCCAGCAAAAAGATAGAAGTATTTATTGACGGTATCGGGCCAAAGCACTCCTCCGCTCACTGAAGGAATGTTCGGTTCCTAAGACACTAAGTTCATGTTCGAAGAAACTGATACGATCAAGTGAATGTATAATTCAACTCACTTTAGACAAGTTCGCATATTGGGTGGGAAAGCTCTCAGGATTGTTTGTGTCTTTGACGTCTTCCCAGATGAGAGCAGTGTCTGCATTTGTTAGACTTGGTTCCTCCTGAGCATGGGCACTCACTTTGCGTCAGTATGGTTTCATTGTCCCAACTATCGCCGTGGTCATTGTAGTACACCATCCCTCCGTCAATGAACAGCTTCGAATCTATTATGCATGTTTGGTGCAAATGTCGTCGGCAGAAGTCTTTGACGGGATTTTTGATATTCTGCTGCGCGGAGGCGAATGTGAGTATCCCACACAACAGTAAAGACTTCATGTTCAGTGGAGTATTGAATTGTGACAAGCTATGGTAGAGTAAAGAACAGCGGCTGGGGG
This sequence comes from Parastagonospora avenae f. sp. tritici 18332-5, assembly GCA_022559985.1. Lineage (NCBI taxonomy): Eukaryota > Fungi > Ascomycota > Dothideomycetes > Pleosporales > Phaeosphaeriaceae > Parastagonospora > Parastagonospora avenae. Next base: position 430,661 of record JAFJTR010000013.1, read on the forward strand.
TCGAGGGTTTATATCTGCTCCACCTTCTCCGCCCTCAATCATCGAGCAGAGAGGCTTGTAGAAGACAGCTCGAGTCCGCTTATGATTTCTAAATGCGGCTACGGCTGACCGGTGTGGAATATGCAGGCTTGCAAGCCATGAAGGAGCGAAGTTGTGTTCGCACATGGAAACTTCTAATCATGGTCTCCCCAGCCTGGTAACTTGAGCGGTGTGCGTGACCAGATATCACGGAGAGCATTACGCTCAGCTGAATAGTACTCCTCCATGCGATTTGTGACGTTGATTTATATCACCCATTGCCCATCTCTTCTCTGCGAAGTAGACCTGGTACTTGAGCGATAAGTCGCTTGGAGTGGCGGCACGGTGAGCGCATATGGCGGAGTCTAGAGCTTTCGCGCTCTGCGGGGTATAACATGGCAAACAAATCAGACACTTTGAGTGATATTTTTGGTTACTAGTGCGGGCCTTGTTAGATACTGTGCAGCCTGATACATGGGAAAGCGTGATAAGAAGGGATCAAGTCAACTTAGCATAACTGGAGGTGATATAGGCGAGTCACATCTGTACATTGTGTGAACTACGCCGTTTCGTGTATCATTCCTTGATGACTTCCACCAGGTCTTGCACCTTGTAGCAGCGTTGTAGGTACCAAGGCTGAGCTTGAGATGTGCCATCTCGGGATGGGGCCGGAAGTCTATGCAAGCCACCGCCGGGCGCAGTCCAAGGGCTTTCAGCCACCATGGGATACGTACTGTAGCTCTGGGAACGCAATCCATTTATTAGTCTGATCAATGTTGCTTTTTGCAACTCGCTTCTTTTATCCCTCTGATCATAGCGTGCTGCAGTGTCTTCGCTAAATATGCATACTGTCGGTTGACCGGGTATTGGATGTGTACACCCGCAGACGTACGCCAAAAGGTGAGCAGGCAAGATGATTCTGTTGATTACTTGACTACTACCCTCTCTCTCCTTGCGGAGAAGGAGGGTTCTTATCTACATGTGGCCCCTTGGCGCACAGACTGTATTGAGCCGCAATTGCGCCGTGAATTAAGCCGTACTTGCGTACGGACACATACACACCACAGATGCGGCTAGAATGCGAACGAGCACCTCAATCAATAGCGCTATGCTACCAGGACACTAAACCTAGAACAACAGTTCGACTTCCAACTGCTCTTCTATGATTTATAACGCGCAAATCGCATAACATTGAATGGTTCGATTAGGACTACAAGTAGCCCCATGGATGACATCATCCTATGTCGCAGTGAGTGCAAGCAGTGCGCAAGGAATTGAGGATTGAATTAAGGTTGTATTGCGTGTAGCTACGAACGGTAGATATACATAGGTGGCTGTAAACAGCGCTAGTGCAGAATGGGGAGTCGCCTCTCACCGAAGGTGAGGCGCGGGTTGCCCATGAGGCAAGAGACACTCAAACCGTGACATCCTAAACGGACATTCATCGAGATTGCGCTCGCGCGCTTTCTGGCTGAGCGGCTTCAACTTCTGCTTCTTTTGCTTGTGGTCGTTGGCGCGCAGCTTGTAATCTTTGCGCTATTCGAGGAGACCCCACTTTTCGTGCTCAACGGGCTGCGCGTACTCTTTGTGGCTGCGCCGCTGGACGGAATTTCGCATTGATGATATGGTTGGGTGGTTGGGAATGTGTTTGTATGCTGATGTAGTTAGCGAAGTTTTGGATATGACCAAAAGTTTGGCGGAGATGGAGACAAGGTCGGACGCTAGATTAGTTGCACGTTGGTGAGATTAGCATGGTAAAGAAGATGTCTTCGTGAATCAGAACAGTATCACCATCATGACTCTAGTAAGACATCCTGGAAATTCTTTGAATATGTCTGGTTATGATGTAACCGTGTAATTGGAGAACATGATATGTAATCACAAAGTTCCTGCCGCCTCCTGAAAATCAGGAATATCCATGACACCGCTTCCCTTGTCCATCCTGAGCAACCTCCAACATCTACGATTTCACCTCCTCATTTATGATACCTGCGTTGAATCGCTCTACCAGCAAGCCCCGGTTCATCCATTTTTTCCATCGCTGTCTCTACGCTACGAGTGCGAGTAATCTCTCCGCTTGTTGAGTTCTCATGCATTATGTGCTGGTTGTGGCGGCTTCAGCAAACCAAATGCCCATTCACAAAACACAACAAACTGAAAACAGTGAATTTAGGGGTATCGTGACGGTAGGGCAAGAGACAACAAGGCTTCTCGTTCGCTTAGCTGCATCGTACCGGAGGGTTAGTAGTTAAGTGGGTGACCATTAGCGAATCTCCCCTGTTGCATGTTTTTGATCTTTTTTTGCTTCTACTTGCAGTATACATCAGTGATCAAGAATGGAAGTGCTGACTTCACTGATCCTGATCGCGCGTGAGTTCACCTCGCGCAGCCATCGTCCAAGTGCCATCATAGGATATCCGTGCCGCGAACTTGAGTAATCTAGCCAGAGTATTTCAGGAAAGCCAACGCTCACATATTCTTTTTGCCGCCACGTTGCACCCGGACCTGCGCCTATCCCAGTGCCATCTTCATCTGATACGTACAATCCAGCTGTTTGTGTACGGACGAGATATTGTATACCCTTCACAATCGCAGTGTCTGTGGGCGATAAGTGTGCAAGAAGACCCATGATGGCCCATGCTGTCTGCGTTGGTGTACTGTCAAGCCTTTCCGTTAAAGAGCCCTGCTGATAAGTCGACACACCTTCACCCCATCCTCCATCCTGGTTCTGTACGGACTTGATCCACAAAAGTGGTCGCTGGACCATCTCATCTTTGCATACTTTGCTCTTGCTATCGTGTATGCTCCCTAAAAAGAACCTCATGCCACAAAGTACGCTGTATGTTCCGTTCAGGTAGTTTACATGCCATCGACTTCCCCATCGTCCATGAGAGTCTTGTTCAGTCCGGAGGTATTGAATAGCTTTGAGACAAGCGCGTCTGATTTGAAGACACAGCTCATCCAACAACAGTTTCTTGCCAGTCTTGCGGTAGAAGTCATCACTTAGCGCGAGCAAAATCCCGAAGCACTCCAGAACGCGCCCGGTGATGTCTGGCACACTTGGATCAAAGAACTCGTTGCCTTGACCAAACGGCGTGTGGTTCAGCCAGCGGTTGCAATTGTTCCAGCCGTCGAAACATGCCCATCCGCCATTTGTGCATTGCATTTCCAGCAGGAAGTGAACAGCTGCCAGCGATGCTTCGGATGATAAATCTGCGGGCCTGTGCATGACAATGCAGAGCAGAGAGACAAGAGTGTCATCGTTGTCGGGGTAGTGGGTATTCTGGACATGTGTCAGCCAAGACCAGGGGTTACTGCTTCCTGAAGAACGTGTCGTAGCGGTTGTATGAGGAGTCCTATTGTACACTCACACATTCCTGATAACACCATCCACCTAGCGCGAGTCTTGAATTTTGCTTGTGGCAATCTCCAGGCACGCTAAGAATTTGGTGGTCCTTGAACCAGTCGATAGTCACTGGGAGGGTGGATTAGCCAGAGGTAGAGTGCTAAGAGTAACGATTTTGCTTACGATCCATGGCTGCAGTCTGCAGTCCAGTATCCAGAAGGCCCAAAGCCATCAGACCAGTGTCCCACACGGGCCCATGTGTGACTTGCATCCGCAGACCCTGACTATCTTCCCATAAGTACTTATCAATCGCCTTGGTCAAATGAGTAATGATTGGATGTTGCGAAGAGAATCCTTCAGCTCGTAGGGCAAGCAAGGCACAGAAGTTAGTTTCCCAGAATGCCCCATAACCGCCGTCATCTACACGGTCGAGGATGAATCGGACACAACTGGCGAGAGCTGAGGATCTTGTTGGTAGGAGTCGAAGTCCAGGTTCTAAAAGCTCAAGGGTCTTGTCTGCCATGCTTCCTAGGAACCGAGCTAACTCCGCGTTCTTCCATAATTGCCTCAGAGAGGAATTGTAAGTTGTGCGACGATCTTGCGCATCGACCCAAAGCTCGTCCAGAAAGTCGCATGAGACAACTCCGTGATATACAGGTTGACGATGACGCAGAATCATGATAGCGACGGCCGGTGTGCGTGCCCAGTAGGCAAAAGAGTAGATGCTAAAGAATGGTCCGGAGGTTGGGAGCAGCATCAGCTCCGGAGGCACTTGTGGTAATGTGGACCACGCTACCAGCCCCAAAAGTGCAAGAAGAATTTGAGTTGTGACCCCGACCTTTGCAAGCCCTCCTTCGTCTCGGATGTATCTACGAGCGGCTTGCATTTGTGGTTTCTCTTCTCCCACATCCAAGAGCTTCAGAGCCAAGTAAGCCTCCACCGTGGTAGATAGATGTCCTTCTCCCATATTCTTTGGTAGAAGTCCCCAATATCCATTGTCATCTTGCTGACACTCAATCCAGACACGTAATTTATTCTTCTCGTCTCGCGACAGAGGATTTGTTGCCAGGATCATGCGGAGAACGATGTACTGTGCTGTGAAAGATACCGTAGAACGCAATTCACAAAGCCAATGTCCCGAGGCCTTCATGGTAGCGTGGGCATATGTTGCTGCGCGCGAGACGGCTTCGTGGGCGGAATGCTCCAAGGACATCAACGAAACATGTTCGTCCATGGCTGAGAGATATCTTGAAAGCAGATTCCCAGATAAGGCCGGGGGATGGTCTTTGAGGGGTCGGATGGACCAGGGAGCGCGAATGCTGGTCAAAAGATATGTGGTCCGCAACTGTATTTCACTGTTAGCCTTTTGCAAGGCTGATACTATTTCAGGGCGTATGCTTAGAAGATCGAAGGCGATAATTGATCCTTCGCGTATTTCGAGCGTGGCCAATCAGCAGTTGTGTCCAAGATAGGAAGAGATCAGGCAGATGTTCGGTTTGTAGATTGGTTGGCGGAGAATGAGTCTGTTATGGATTGCGCCGCTTATTTATAGTGAGCTATAAATTCCATTCACCGATCGTACCGGCAGCGATTCGTGTGTTTCCCGATGAATGTAAGTGAAGATACAGCAAGATAGGCAATGGTCGGGATCAAATGGTGCACAGTTGAACGGCGTCTTCACGTGTCGCACTGTCAGCAGAAATGTTTGGCGCAAATTCAGTCAAAAGCATCAATCGTGTTCAAACATTTCTGTTGGACATTAGCCGCGGGATGGGCGTGTTTGCCGACAATTCACGGTAGCGTAGCTGAGGATGGCTGAGCATGCCATCAGTAGAAGCTTGCAAGGGTAGTAGCACTATATAGTCGTGCGCCACACCCGCGCTTGACACGTCGAACACAGTATTTAGGCTCGAATGTACTCGCGCATTGTGCACGGCTCACTTCACCGTAACAATTATGATCTTTACTCCTGTGTCTCGGGGTATTGTCAATTTAGTTTGCACACTGCAAACACTAAGCGTGTATAAGCTGGCTGTGACCATTTTGGCGGTGAGTAGAGGCCTTACGGGTATAAATGCGATGACCTTTCGACAAGACTTTGCCCTTTGTCCACGATTTGACGGTCTGCAGGTTTCTTCCTCGGTCATACTCACGCACTGCGCTTACAACCTGTTCTTCCATCCTCTTCGCTCGTATCCAGGACCGCTTCTATGGCGCGCAGCTCGCCTGCCCTATGTTCTGCGCGCACTGCAAGGCAGACTGGCATACGACTTGCTCGATTTGCATGAACGCTATGGTCCGGTGATCAGGATCGCCCCCAATGAGTTGGCACTAGCATATGAAGGAGTCTGGGAAGAAATACACGGTGGCACTTATGAGAATGAAATGGAGAAGTGGAAACCTTACTACAGAGTCCAACACGATCAGACCGGTTTTATCTTCACGGCACCAGCTGATGAGCATTCAAAAATGCGTCGCGCTCTCTCATATGGGTTCTCCGATCGTGGTATTCGCGACGTGGAGTCTCGTATGATAAGTATATTGGACAAGATGATGGATCGTCTGTTCGACATCTGCAGTGGCCGAGGCCCTTCGACGGGACGCCATCCCGTAGAAGAAGGCGCCCAGATTTGTGGAACAGTCGTAGACATTGCCCAATGGTGTAACTTCCTCACTTTCGACATGATCGGCGAATTGGTTTTTGGGGAGTCTTACAAATGTTTAGAGACAGCCACGTACCACCCATGGGTCAAACCCGTCGTGGAATTGACACATTACAGCGGCATACTGGCTAATTTGGGCTTCTACCCAACCTTTCAGGATTTACTTTTGAAGATATTCGGGAGTCTCATCTGCCGCCGCATGGAATTTCACCAAAAGCATAGCCGAGCTGCACTGGAGCGACGGGCCGCAAAATCGGGTCAGTCGGACCTGCTTTCAGAACCTCTGAAGCAGACTCAAGCGTCCCTAGATGTAAGTGAGACCTTTTATTACCCGATACGAATCTACAGCATGGGATCGCGCTAACATCGTTTGGAACAGCCTGTAGCGTGGGATGAGCTGGTTATGAATGCCAGTTCTTTGGTGGTCGCAGGCGCGGAAACAAGCGCAACCACTGTTGCGGCCACTTTATACCTTCTACTCACCAACTCCGAAGTGTATGATCACCTTCGAACCGAGGTGCGGAGTGCTTTCAAAACCAGAGACGAGATCACTCTCTCTGCGGTTAACAACCTCGAGTATATTCTAGCTTGTCTCGACGAAGCCATGCGCATGCTTCCAGCAGTACCTGGTGGGCTGCCACGAGTTGTGCCCTCCGGTGGCCGGGTCCTTGGTGGATGCTTTGTGCCTCAAGGTGTAAGTGGGATGCCCCAAGAAGCAGCTTCCACTGACAGGTGAACGCGTCTAGACTATCGTGTCTATATGGCACTGGGCTCTTTACCACAATAGAGCCTTCTTCAAGAATCCTTTCGAGTTTCGTCCTGAACGTTTTCTCGGTGCTGAAAGCTATGTGGCGGATGCTCGCCATCTTATTCAGCCTTTCCACATTGGACGAAGGTCGTGTATTGGACGATCGTAGGTTATTGTTTCCATCCCAGATTCAGCCAAAATTGTTTCTATCAGCGGGATTTTACGACTAATGCATACTAACAGGCTGGCATATGCCCAAATGAGGTTGATTTTGGCCCGCTTCATCTTTGAATCCGATATGGAACTGACCGAAGAGTCCCGAGGTTGGCTTCATGAACTACGGCCGTACAATTTGTGGTACAAGGCACCATTACATGTCCGCATCAAGGCACGGAAGAGCGTAGAATAAGCGATCCATCCCCTCACGAGGGTTGATTGTGAGAGAAACTGGTACAAGAGAATGTAATGAGCGTTTGCTGGCAGGTGTTGGCGGAGTGAATAGTATATCAACAAGATAGCGGCCGAGTTCTATTCAGGTCCGTGACTACTAAAGAGTTCCTATCATTTCACTTATCTTCAATTACTTTGTATACCCAACATCGTAACACGCTGCCTTGAGCATGTTTCTTATGTCTACGCAAATTTCAAGCTTATAGGCAGATCGTGGTACGTCTGATAATCGAACTCATTGCTCCACTCCACAATAAACATCTTGGTGAGCGCGACAGCTCCGGGCAAATTGAGCTCCTTCTCTTCGTCTGGCAAGCGCCAGAAACGAACTTCGTCGAGTTGATCCATGCTCCAATCATTGACCAGCGCAAGCATTATGTCAGTAACGACGCGTACGAGATCGCCGGAATTACCCTTCCCGAGAAGGACTGCCGATGCTGCCATTTCCCCCATGCTGTTGCGGACAAAATTGCTCTCCCATCCCTGGCGCTCGAGGAGATGTGATTGAGAAGTTACGGTTCGCTTGAGCAGAGCGGCAAGTTGGGATCTGAACTGGTCCATGGTTGGTTTCGAGTACGCTCAGAGAATGTCGCGCATCCCACGATGTATGCTCCATGACAGATGATTCCAAGGAAGGCGATCAAGTGCTTGTGCAATGACTTCTTGATCTCTCTGGGAACCAGAAATGTTGTGCCTTGTGACAAGTCTTCCCCTGGTACTTTGACTTCTGGGTAATCCTCATTGACGTCCTTAGACTTTTTAATGTCTTGCGCAAAGATGTAATCGACCTCGTACACTTTTCCCCCTAACATGTTGTACAAGTATAGCGATCCGTGGGCTCCAGGGAATCCTTTCACGACATATTCCAGGTTGTACGTGCCAGGTGGCTTGCGGCCGCAAAACGCTACCTGTAAACCGGAAGGGGATGTGATGACTACAGCTACCATTTGTGTGCACCGGCTTGGAAGTTGCACAAAGCTTGGACGGTAGACATCTGTGTCTTTCTTGTGCGAATCGTGAGCTGAAAATTGCACAACTGCTTCTTGACCGATTGGCCAAGTCATGTACCACTGTCAGTTATATGAGGCGAACCCGGCTCGAAATCCGGAAGCGTCGCTGTATGAGAAGGCAGCCCTGGCATTCGTGAGTACCAACATTGTGATGAGTGATGTTCGTGAGATGACACACAAGCATGTGTTTGGTAGCGCACCAGCTGCATCCTCTCCAGCGACTTCCATTGGGTTCGTCCGTATTGTGTGTAGTATGATCTATTCTCGGTAGTTGAGCTGTTTTTCTCACGAACAGACTCTGTGGCTTTCTCTGCTTTGTCTATGGATGTACTGGTCGATCTGAGCGAGTAAAGCTTCTCCGGGTGGAAGATGGTCAATATGACTGCCCAACCCGCCTGTCCAGGGGGAGTGAACAATGGTAGTCGCGTCAAAAAAACCATTTGCCTCCCACAAAAACTGTTCTTCAAATTTGCAACCAAAACGGGGCCGTATAAAGGCGGTCTCCTTACCGTCCACCATGACAACTTATCTTGATAATCGTTCAATAGCTATTCGATGTTATTCAAAGATCGTGTACACTCTAGCTGGTGATATCCTTTATGAAGCGTGAGTAGTGAATTCCATTTGTGCGGGTAGCGCGACATTGCAGACCTTCTGCTTGCTCATCTTGACTGCGCACAGCGAAGAGAACAGAGATTCCCATCATCCAGCTACTATAACGCACGGTAAAAATTCAAATGAGTGACTATCAGCCGATGAGATAATATTAGTGTGCTTGTTCTCGCCACGATGAATCTGCTCGTCGCGTGATGTAGGTTTGGGTTTCGAGTCTTCGTGTGCAACAGTGTTCGTCGAAGCGGCGTGGACGGCTTACTTGCCGCCTACAATGAAGGAAAAAACTCATGACAATGCATGTAGGCGCAGGAAAGAGTCAAAAGTGTTATGTCGAGAGCAATACTGCTCGCTGGACAGGTACCAAGGGAAAAGGTTGAGCCGAACTTTGTCCGAAGCCACGAAGTCGGTGCTCGCTTTCGCTGCCGCCGAAAGAGCGAGATACGCTAGGATCCATCCAGCGGAGCAACACCATCCCGACTCTAAGGCGTCCAGCATACCAAACAATATTTTGGCCACAGTACAAAATGTATATATATCATGGAAGATTCGATAAAGATAGCAGACAGCATACTCTACTCAGCAATCACATCAATTGCTCTTTCGTACCCAGAACTTTACCACAATGACATGCCGAGCAATTCTCATAACCGGCGCAACAGGCAAACAAGGAGGTTCTGTCGTCAATGCACTCCTGAAAGCGAACACGCCATTCGAAATTCTCGCGTTGACACGTAATGCGAAATCGGCATCTGCGCAAAAGCTGCTGCGAAAGTCGCCGAAGATCAAGCTCGTGACTGGTGACTTCAGTGCCATCGACGACATCTTCCTGCAAGCCAAAGCAGCTACAAGTACTCCTATATGGGGTGTGTTCAGTGTGCAGGTGAGTAACATCGCAGTTGCGTTTCAAACGAAGCTAACAGCGAATCCCAAGGTCCCCTTAGGCAGCAACGAAGAAGCCCACGGCAAAGCTCTCATCGACGCCGCGCTCAAGAATAATGTATCCCACTTCGTCTACACATCCGTCGAACGTGGACCAGACTCTGACAACACGCCAACTAACGTTCCGCACTTCATCACCAAGCACAACATCGAGCAGCATCTCTTCGCCAAGTCCAAGGGCAGTAACATGACCTGGACTGTTCTCCGACCTGTTGCTTTCTTCGACAACTTGATGCCGAATTTCTTCGGAAAAGTGTTTACGGCGAGTTGGTTGATGAGATTGGGCGAGGAGATGAAGAAGATGCAATTGATTGCGACAAGCGATATTGGAGGTTTTGCGGCGAAAGCGTTTCTCAATGCGAATGATGAGGAGTTCAGGAACAAGAGTATATCGCTTGCTGGCGATGAATTGACTTTTGGTGAGATGAAAGCGATCTTTGGGAAGACGACAGGCGAAACGCTGCCGACGACGTATCCGTGGATCGCTGGGCTCATTCAGTGGTTGGCAAAAGACTTTGGGTACATGATGAAGTGGATGCGGAGTGACGGGTTTGGAACAGATGTTGCGAAGATGAGGAAGAGTAACCCAGACATGAAGGACTTTGAGGCGTGGTTGCAGACAGAAAGTGCATGGAAGAAGAACTGAATATCAAACGCAAGACTAGACGCTAGTTTCGTTCCGTAATCGTAATCCAGGACATAACACAATCGCTGGCCAATGCCCGTATAACATACGGATCGCTCGCAAAAACTCTACCACGACCCGTATGTACCCCGTCGGCTCCGCGCTCGGTATGCAGCTACTTAAACTCAGCAAAGGCAAGCTCGTAAGCCAGGGCAAGAGTCAGCTTCGCGTGTTGAAGCATGTGGTCGAAGCTGAGGTACTCAATCTTGTCTTCAGTTGTGTGGATCTTGCTGTCGCTGTACTTGAAGTCCGACTCGATGACGAAAGCAGATGGGTATCCAGCCTTGGAAGCACTGGCGTGGTCGGAGCAAGCGTACCCGCACTTGGTCAGGATGAATGGGATGTCGCAATATACAGTGATGATCTGCTTGATGAACTCGGTGAGGCCAGAGTCGACAAAGTCCGTAATGACACCGACAGACTCAGGCTCGCCTGCGTCAAGGGTCTTCTGGACGTAGCCGGTCATGTCCTGCTGAAGCATAGCCTTGACATCCCTGCCCTCCTTCTCGTACGACTGGAAAATTGCCTGCGATCCGAGCAGACCACCCTCCTCAGCGGAGTACCAGTGGAACTCAACTGTGTTGGGTGCTGCACCATCAAGGATGCCCTCAGACTTGAGGAGCACTCGCAGAGCCTCAAGAATAGTGACGGTTCCACTGCCATCGTCGTCGGCGCCTGGCGCAGCAAGGATAGAAGGCAGGAAAAGGTTGATGGAATCCTGATGCGCACCAATCACAACAGTCTTGTTGCTCTTGCCAGGAAGTGTGGCGATGATGGATGACTGACCCCATGGATGAGGGAATGCCTTGACTGATGCATTGACAGCACCTGCATCCGAAAGCGTCTTGCTGACTTGTTCAAGAAGCCATGCAGAAGACTGAGCGCCGTACTGCGACTTGTAGTATCGGGTGTGGAACGAGGTGAAGGTCTCGAGATGCTTGCGCATGTTATCCTTCTCAAGCTTCTTGAGAAGCGGAACGACAGTCTCATTGAACGCAGGCTTCGATGGGAACTTGACGCTCTTTTCAGTGAGCCTGTTCGCGTTGATCGTGCCGAGATCCTCGTGCTGCGTAATATCGAAGAAGTTGATGTTTTGCTGTTATCGTTAGCTCAAAGCTCAAAGACATGTCTCTATTGCAGGACAAGGTTCTGTTTTCAGTTTTACATACACGACGAAGCTCCCACTTGCCATCCTCGGTCACCCATCTTGTCTCCCCGGGAGAGAGCTCGATGAGGTACTCATCCGGCTCTGTGAAGGTGGATTGCCCGTCCTTAAGAACAACCTGGGGCTCTAGAGGATGCGCAGCACCCGCAACAAGAGCAGCAGTACATAGCGACAGCAATACCGAGGACTTCATGATGTTGGGGTTTGATGATAAGCTTGGAATAAGGTTGATGCTCGTCGCAAGGCAGACGAGTTGACGCGGTGATCGGAGTTAGCGGGGAGCTGTCCGCAACAAGGATGGCGCGTTTCGTCATGGAAACCGCGAAGTCATGCGTCGCAATCCTGTCAGGTGCCAGGCTATTCTCAATACATTGCTCACTACTTGCTCGCAGATTCTTCGAGATAGCTTCATTATATTGCGCTGAATCACATACATCCTAGAACCACTCGTTATCGTCACACAGTATGAGACCTGCCGATGCACAAACCCCCTCCACCGTTCGAGCAAGGACCATTTTCAATCTGATTCCGCCCATTCACACAACTGCCAAAACCAACAACTTTACAGGGTCCATACATAATCATGTAAGCCGATAAAAACCCGGATAGGACAAGGCGCTCTTGTTCTCCACGGTAATATAGAAGGTAGAACGTGAAGAGAAGGGCGAAGAGCTTCAGCACAATAAATGTGAGCACGTTCCGACGGTGCTTGCTGGCCTGTCTCTTCCTCACAACTGCGCGAAATTTCTGCGCCAGGCTTACTGTCCTGGAAGTGATATAGAAATTGCTGGGCTGCTTCCCGAAGATCTCGCTGTCGGGGAACTCGAAAAGGGTGTCGCCTAGTGTTCCGTCCACCCCCAACGGCGTGGCGCGGTACATGTTGCTAGGAGTCCGCATGAGAGTTTGCTCCACATTGGTCATTCTGACCCAGTCGATCCGTCGGAGTGGCGCATCAGCCTCGTGACATGCGTGAGGCAGGTTTGCAGCTAGCCTTTCGATCTGTCCGTCTTCCAGGTCACTGGTCTTGAATGACAACCGGAGCAAGAGCCATGACTGCTCTGGTTCCTCGTTGCAGAACGAGTCTGTCATCTCTGGAGATTGTTCTAGGCGATGTAACTGTATGGTTCGCTTGAAAAGCCCGGTCTGATCCCATGCTATACATGCCTCCAATTTCCGTTTGGTGTTGATGCGCTGGCAAAGTTGAGCTAAGAGGAAGGTCCCATCCTCTGGGCCGTTTGCCAGTTCTATCAGCGCATCGCACAAAGCAGTTGTAAACGAATTTCGGCCTGGTCCGCGGGTTGGTGCGTCTGCAGCAGATGCAGCTAACAACTGGTAGGTCCTAGGTAGTCCACTTCTGCATTTGATGCCGGCAGTGCTCGCCATACAGCAATCTAAAATGGACAAGGCATCGCCCGCCATTTCCTTCAGTATCGGCTCCTCTGCACTGTGCCATAAAGCTGTTGGGGGATGACTTCCGTTTTGCTCCATGAAGTTGTTATTACTGCCAAGAAAGAGATCAGCTGAGTCCTCAGGTGCCAGTATGTTGCTTACGCAGAAAGCTCCAAGACATTCTCGTGTTGTTCGCCGTGGCCAGTGTAATAGAATATGAGCAAGTTGTTGGGGTCGTCATGTTCATATATATGGTTTAGCACGGCTCTGTTGAGGTCCACCTGTGGCTTCTTATGGACATTGATCGGATGGACCTTGCACGTGTAGCCGTACGAGTTCTCGAAGACATCCTGGAGTCGGGCGATCTGACAGCAGCAATCAGCGAATGGCCATAGTTCGAGTTTTCTGGGACCCACTTCCTCAGTGTGCCCAGGGAAATCGTCGATACTCTCGTCCCATCGAATGATCAGGACTGCCACTTTCAGATAACCGTTGGGCAATTTCAGAGTATCGTTACACTTCCTTTGAAACAAAGCCTGCCTGACGGCCTCCCTCTGTGGCCCTCTCTGCTCGACTTCAGTTGCTGGCTGTGACACGTTGGGATCGTTGGCAGTGCCAGCACGGTTTTTTGGAGAGGGGTTAGTGACCGGAACCTTCTCAGAGTTTAGTGAAGCGACCGGATGTGCTGGTCGCACAATCGATAAACGCCTAGTTGCCATGGCATGAAGTTGCACAGGTTGGGCTGGAGAGTGCTAAAATCCGGGCACCACAGACTTTTACCTATGGCAGTCGTTTGCACCGCAATACATGCATTGACGAAGGACATTGCGTGGCTGAGTCCATCTGGCGCACTACATTAGTTCTCATCTCCTTGTAAGGCACAAAATAAACAAAGGGTAGAAGAAGTTTGCCTTGTCGCCTGCTTTGATGCTCGCTGGCAAGGATCGGCTGGCCGACCCTGTAAATCGTCCTCCATATGGCGCCACATAATGCTGCCCTCCAACCATGCAGCGTACCCACACACCACTACGATAACCTATATTACTATCTGTGTGGAGGAACAGCACATTTGAGGCTCAAAATTACTTGACTCGGGATGGTCTCTCTCCTGCCTGGGCCGCTCCCGGTTGCTTGTGAACGCTGCCGAAAGCAGGCTGTACTCTGCCCGGCCTTTGCAATAAAGGGCGCCAGTCCGCCCAGTAGTTCGCCCAACATTCCGCCTTGGTGCCCCAGGCATCTTCAATAATTCACCGGAGCGATCCCAAACCCCACGACATTGTACCAGTGCAGTCTCGCGGTGATGCCGGACAAGGTAACATGACATGTCAACCCGCCATTACAGCACTGTCTCAACTGACCGGTCGCTATGACAGGTTTCTACTCTAGAGAGTGAGAGAGACAAGGCACACGTTGTAGCTGCACAGCGTGCAGCTGAGGTAATTTGCAATTCTCCAGCGGCCACAATTGACTCTCAAAATTGACACAAGGACCAGCGAGAACCAGCTTTCGAGATTGGAGACGCCGTTCAGATGCGCGTCAGTGAAACGGGGGTGGACGGGAAGTCGCGCAATTTATACAGAAATTTCACTATTGCGGCACGACGAATCTCTGGGGGTCACTGGCAGTATAAACTGAACAGTTCGGGTACCGGCTCGTCGTATTCAGCAGGCAACTGGTTTGCCGAGACGAAGCTCTCGAACAGCAGCTAGAAATAGTCGACACGTCACTCAACCTATCAGATGATGCTTAGTCTCACACCTCTAGTCCTCCCATTTTCTTGCCCTTTTGAGTATTTTCAGCCTTGCTGATGGATTTGCAACATAAAATGTCGAATCTTTCTTCTGGTATTAGATTGTATGAACAGTCAGGACTTCGCTATACATCAACAATCTCTAGCATCTTGTACAAATTCTACATAATCCAGCGTTGTGTAGGTATTCAATCATGACTACCCGATCCTTCAACAATGGCACTTGCGAAAAGAAAATCGGAACAGAAACTCATAATAGCGGTGACGCAATTATTGAAATTGATAATCGTACCACAACACTCGTCAGCAATGGCCTCAAAGGTATGCGGTCATGCCCATGGTCATTGATAGGCCCTACTAATGATTAAAGAACGTCAATTTACAGTCGAAGAGGTTGAGCATGGGATCACTGAAACTGAGACAACCCCTCGTGAGTCAAATCTAATTTACCTTACAAGTACCGAAGCTAATGTCGCCAGTGCAGGATTTCCCTATCGGAATTCCGCTTCAAGCGGCTTTTCAGTCTAGCGAGTCTAGCTGGTCTCTTTATAGAGGCTTCGGCTATTTACATTCTCGTGTTATCCTGGAGCTACAGGATGAGCTCAGATGTCTAGAGAAGAAGCTGACTGAGGCCGACGAGATGGATCTCGAAAATGGAGATGGCAAACGTTTGAGATCAAGGCACAGTGATGTTCAGCAAGCGAGACGTGAGAAGATCGACAGGTTTCGGACAAGTCTGATCGAAACGATCCGAAGCAAACTTGTCAGCTATGGTTCGACCGTCTCACCTGAAGTACTTTAGCAGGGCTAATGGTGTATCAGACGAACTGCTGGTCAAGGCTCGCGACCTGAATGCTTTTCAAAGGCCATCGAACCGTGATTATCGGAGCTTTCGTACGTGGTTCTGGAACAAGAAGCCTTTGAACTACGAACCGGAGGAAGAGTTCATCAAGCGAAGAGAGGACCTGGTGTCGCTCCGCCATGGACGTGAGTGGTCGAGTTTCGACGGCATTGTTGAGTCTTGTATACGCAAGCTGCACTGTCGTCCATTGCAAGTACGTATCTGCCCTGTTCATACATACGTGAATTACATATGCGGCTGACGCTTCTGAAGAGAATTTTCACAACTGTTGAGCTCCGCAAGAAGACCAATGACGAGAACATCCACTACTATTCTCAGTCGCGCATCCAGAAGCTGGTTGGCCTTATCATTACGTTGATCATATTCGTACTTCTTGTACTACCTGTCGTAGCCTTGTACAAGCTAACATCGATTGGAGATCGCGACTCCACATTCGATGCTGTTGGGATTCTGGTAGTCTTCACCCTACTCTTCTCTGCCGCGATGAGTCTCTTGACTGAGGCAAAGCGACATGAATTATTTGCAGCGAGTGCAGCATATTGCGCAGTACTCGTTGTGTTCATCTCAAACTTAGACAATAGCGTAGGCTTCAGTGGCATTGACGGTCGGGAGCATTGAGCATCATGCAATGACGATCCTGGGTCACTAAGTGAAGCGGGAGTAGCCATTGGAGGGCACATCCGCGTCATGGTTGAGACGTCGAGACAGTGATCGTTTCGTTTGTCGGCACTGAGACGGAAGTCTGCGCAGTTTTATTATGTTCTCTAAAGTATTGATAGAATTTGGTTTTGTACGAGTGCCACAAAATTCGTGCCCGCCCTGCACCTACACGGCAAAAGCTAATAGTCTTGAGAGGTACGAGCACCGTGAACATAGGCTGCAATGGCAGGAAAGCAAATGTGCGCTCCCAGAATCGAACCAGGAAAAACTCCCGTCTCAGTTTTGAGGTTTGTCCGCACATCTTGCCAGCGAAGCTCTTAAACTTCACGATTAAGACAGGGCTGAACTTGCATGCCTGAATTCTAAGGCACAGTATCATTGAACAATGATATGTCTCGTCGGTCATATCAAGCTTAACTCGTTGTTTCATCGCGTCACTAAGAATATTGAGTTGCTAGTGTTCATTTATATACTCATCGTAAGCTTAGAGGGGCCTCAGTTTAAACGCAGCTCTGAGATACTCTACCTTATTCCATTAGAAATCTTTGAGCATACATAGGCCTCTTCTTTGTCTCTTTTCGCCAGGAAATGTTAGGAAAAAGCGGGCAGGGATTTTGCCGAAGCCTGATGGTGCGAGTTTGACCATGCCATCAGTGCTGACGGACAAAGACCAAGGTCAAACGCCATGAGCTCTTTGCAGCCAGTACAGCGTATTGCGCAGTGCTTGTAGTTTTCATCTCGAACTTTAACAACGACAACAGCACCATTGGCAGGATCCAGTAGGATGATTTGTAAGGTGTTGCTTTTCATCTCGGTCTGATGCTCGGCGGAGCGTAACGCAAGCTCTCAAGTTGCAGAAAAAGCGAAATACAACCGACGTAGCAAGACTGCGACAATAGTCTAAGAAACGAAGTAAAATCGTTTGACAGAATTACAAATTACTCCACCAAGTCTTTCGAGAGTGCTTAAGTAAGATGTGAGCCGAGTGTACTGTGCCAGACTAGGAATACAGGGTTGCCATCAAGACTTCGAAACTGCTCAGTGTCATTTTTTCTGCAAGTTGAGAGGCAAGCTCTCGCACTTAACGATAGCGCAGTGCAACACTGATCGATAAGTTCTCATCGCGCGATCTTGATCGCTCAATAAATTTCCACATTATGAATGAGCGTTGGGAGAAATCAATGAGGACTTGTTAGCGCAAATTTGACCATGCCGACGTGATTGACCCCTCAGTGCCGACGGACAAAGACGGCTGCTAGGAGCGAACCACCCCTCTTTGTGCCCCTCTACCAAACTGAACCCATTTTGTTAGCAATATATTTTTAATAATGTCCAAATCATACATCGAAACCAATCAAGCGCGTTTTCGGACGCACAACTCCGCTTGGTGTAGTTGGTGTAAGTTCTACAGTCCACACTGCCGTGTGACCACACGTCTAACTCTAGCAGTTATCACGTTCGACTGTAATATCACTTTGTAATCGAAAGGTCCCTAGTTCGATTCTGGGAGCGGAGAATTCTTTTTGCTATCCTGAGTGTCTTTCAGGGAAGTGTGGAGTTAGGGTGGGTTTTTGCGACGTGGGTGAGGGCGGCAGAAGAAGCGAAAAATAGCCGCCACAACCAGCCAGACTGCGACAACAGCCTCACGACACAGGAAATCATTGGATAAAGCTCTTCATAACAACAGCGCAACGCCTTGAAACTCACTTTGCTGCTGTATCTAAATTAACTCTATCTTCGTAAGAATAAATGATATTCTTTTAGTTTTGCCGTTGTTGCAGAGCTGGAACTCGCGCTGATGCGAGGCGTATTTCGTCCTACCGGAGGTGGAAATGTGCAGTAAAGTTATCTACACAAAGACGAGAGAATGTTTTGCGGAAGAACTTGCTAAAGCTACCAAATCTCGCTTTTTGCGCAGCGTGAAAGCCTCGGTTCAATCACTGGTGTGAAGTGGGGTTAGTTTGTCAGCACGGATGTGGAGGTTAATATCACTGCTATGGTAAAGTGGATTGAAATTGCACATGTGGCCTTTGAGATAGGAATGTACTTGTGATTTTTTGCTCCTCCGGAAAGTGCCGATGGCGCAAAGACGTGTGCTTGCAGACATAAGCGTAGGTACATAATTGATCAAGTTTAAATATAGTCATACAACATCGGTAGGCCCGATGGCGCAATGGTAGCGCGTCAGATTCCAGTTTCCAGTTACCTGAAGGTTGGGCGTTCAAATCGCTCTCGGGTCATCACTTGTTCTTTTTTGCCCGTGTGATGCGTTCGGCAGGACTTGCTGTGCAATTGATCGGTTGCGGTTAATGGTGGGGGGCACTCCACTATGCACTAGAACAACTGCGACCAGGATCTCTTTTTGTTATCCAAAGGATCCGAACACCACTGCCTTTCCAGTTGAATTGTCTTCCTGCACCATCGACTTCTCAAGCGTCAACAGAAGATGTGATGTCCGCACAAACAGCTCTGTGAGATGTTAGTGTCTAGATTGTAGAATGGACTGATTTCTGTCATACCATCATATTCAATCTCGTAGGACACAGGCATGTCTTCGTCTGATCGAATAAGAATGGGAGTATCTCTGCGGAATTTTCGCTCCTTGACGTTGAAGCGTATGCCTGTGTTCTTCGACCCGCTCACCCATAGTATTCTAGGATCATTCATGTCAACCTTCTCTTCCTCCTCCGTCACAACCGCTTTACCCTTTCCAGTCTCCTCTACAATCTCTGCTGTTTCTACTTGCGCGGCAGCTCTCTCTTGCCGCCCTTTCGCCGCCGTCTCTGCCAGCCAGTCTTTCCATACTCTCATCACGCCTTCTTCAACATCAACAAAGCAGGTAAAGAGTCCATGCCTTGGGCCAATCTTGACCAAGTTTGCTTGCGACACGAGTTGTGTGAACAGCTCGTGCGCTTCTAGGCTCAACATCTGCTTGACGGTCTCGCCTTCATATTTATCCTGCGCAGTGCCGGGGAAGGTGCGGCTTCCAGGCACATCCCCTGGTCGCCGTAGCACTCTTCGGGCCCCCTCTTCAAGTTCTCGTTGATGTGGCCTGAAGCGGGAGTACATGTTGCGCATCTTCCTCAGCCGTTCTCCAATCTTGGCTTCATCTTCAGTCTCGGTTGCGTATAAGGATAGACCTTCAGTGCCACGGTAGGTGCAAAAGTATGGCGGCTCGAATAACTTCGCCGAGGGATGGTAGCATTCAAGCAATAGAGAATGCGAGTTGAGCTCGGCTGCTGCAACTAGTCTATTGTGCAGTATTCTTAATATTATAGTAGACAATCGGCGCGAGATCGAGGTCAGAGGGAGAAGTTCGGGTGTAGTTATGGGCGCAAAGAGGTGCAAGAGTAGCTACGATAGTTAGCCGGTAAGATCAGATGATGATGCAAGACGGCATACTTCGTTTGGGAGATTATAGAGGTAGCAGTCCGCCATCTTGAAGTTCGTTAATCACGCCAGCACAGGTTGTTTGCGAGGCTTTACTTGAAGATGGGTGAACGGAACCATCGCGCGCGGAGATAAGATATCGTCATTTGGCCAGCCGAGGCTATTTTGTATTGGGCTAGCTCAAAACACAGACGCGCTTTCCCGTTCGAGCTTCATCACTCACCTTTCGACGTTCACCTCACGACACCAAATTTCACGCGTCCAGCAGCTCACAAGCTAGTATTGACGAGCAAAACGCCGCTCGATATGCAGCAGTTCGTTGCTAAGCGCGAACTTGCAGCCAGCCCGCAGCAGGTTCAGAATGGTCCGCCCTCGATAGACCGGAAAGTCGTTGCTGCCAACGCGAGGGTTACCATGAACAAACCGCCTGCGACTAATCAGACTCGACAACTCCAAGCGCCGCCAGGCATACCCTGTCGTGGCCTTGTAAACGTGCAGAATAGCTCTGCTGCTCTCCAACATGCATCTCGTCGCCGCCATTCAGGTCAAGGCAACAAGGGTGACATGTACGACACAGATGCTGATAGTATTGATACTACAGTCAATCAGTCTGTCATCCAAGTCGAGGACAGTCAACTCAAAGAGCCTCAGTATCTTCAGCACCATGAACCAGTAGATCTTGGAAGCGAGGGAGCCGACGAGGACGAAGATGAAGCCGCGGATTATGATGACGATGAAGAGCAAGAAGATGCAAATGAATACGATGAGGTCGATATGACGCAAGAAGAGTCTGACTACCTTCAGCGACAAGGTAAATCACATCTCACTGCTGAAGATGCTCTTGCATACTTAGCCCAAGCTCGTTCAGAAGGCTTCCCGACAGTCGACGGCGACTCCTACCCGACTACCACCGATGGAGAACCCACTGAATGGCGAGGAGAGCAAGGCCTGACACCCGATTCGCCCTCGCCTCGACGATCTGTCATGAACGGCCACCGTCCGATGGCTCAGCCGTCGATGCAGCGTCAACCACAGGGCGGAAGCAATGCGCTGCCTAAGCACAGCTCGAAGAAGCTCTTCCAGCAGTCGGCAAACATCCGTGACCAGCAACGTGTGAATGCATACCACAATCCACAGCTGGATCAAGGACATCATCCTATGGCCGCACCTGTGCAGCCTAGTCAGCCACCGTCATATTCACAAGTCAAGCATGAGTTCCCTACTCCTCAAGTGGTCAGCGCAAATGCCCGACAAAACCAAATGGCATTCAACCAAGCACCACAAGCATTTCCTCCGCAGCAGCCCGACCCCGCGCACGCTCAAATAGCCCACCTTAGCAAAGATGGGGCACATGCTTCGTCAACGCGCAACAAGCACGTTCCGATCATTCAAAAGTCAGCACCAATGGGACAAGTCCTAGTACAGGATCCCGTTGTGCGCCCCACCAGTGATTACGACCCCGAGGTCCTTCACAAAATGAGCTACGATCAGCTCAAGAACGAGAGCTTCGACGCCAATCCCCGTGCAAATGGACCGCCATTGTCTGGAGACATGCTTCAAAAGCCCCTCGTCGAGCGTCTCGAGCACGTCCAGAAGAACTTTGATCCCATCAAGCAATCTGAGTTCTTTCAAACTCTGCCCACCCACGAATGGGAGGATGCAGGGGATTGGTTCCTCGAGCAGTTCAGCAGCATCATCAATCGGACCAAAGAGGCACGCAAGCAGAAGCGCAAGCTCGCTGAAAGCTTCGAGGACGAGATTGAGAAGCGGCACAAGCACGTCAGCAAGAAATATCGTCAAGTTGGTGATGCAATGAAGAAGATGCAGGCGCAGGGCGAAGGACTAGTCCCGAGGAGCCCTAGGCCAAGCAAGAGCCCGAACCCGAAGAAGCGCTGAATGTGGCAGAGCAGCGCGAAAAATTGTGTCATGTCGATGGGGTCCACGATGTGTTTTACGATGTCAGGAAGTAATGAAGGAGGATCAAGTTTCGCACGGAGTTACATGCGCATGAGATCGCATCGATAGTGTCGATTTACCGGTACAATATGTTATATACCCATAGTTGCGAGCATATGCTAGAACCGAAAAGTGTAACAAATATTTACGAATGACACAAGGCACAAATTTGATTGTGTCTAGATTCAGACGTGATTGCACTCATAGCTGTGCTAACAACTTACCGTGGACTTCAACACCACATTCTACATTAGCTTACAACCCTCAAAATGCCATGTAAAGACGCTCGCAATACCACTGATCTACTCACCATCCACTAACCTAATTCGCTGTCTTACCTACACAGCCCCAAAGGCAATTCCAGCTTGCGCGGCCAAGCTGTCGTGACTCCGTCCACGTTGGTTGTTGTGCAACACTACACCGGGAGCCATTTCCGGTGACCCAATCGGACGGGACTATGTGTAACACAGCATTCTTCTACAGCTTGAGGACTGATTAGTGACACTGTTGAGACGTTATTAGGCCCACAAGGCACTCTTGTTGTCCGCTCGCAGATTCAATCGGAACTCGAATGAAGCGGCCCTCGGAAGCTTCGAAGGCTGCCGAAAGACTGCCGGATTTGCGGCTACCATGTCGCACGTAGGCGGGTTCGGATGGAGATGCGCGTGTCGAATCTGGGAGCTCGGGTGGTGCTGTGTGATGGGGAAGCGGGTTGTTGCAAGCGATCTTGATACAGAAGGGCGCGGAGGCGGGCGAGTGCCTGGCGTAGCTTTGAACGTGTTGCACTTGGTCAGAGTAATTACACAGATCAGAGATTCGGTAACAGTTCAGGTGCGCACCCTTGTATGGTCGCAAGGGAGGACGGGGTGCACTGTCTTGTGCTTGGTCTGGTGGAGGAAAGCGAATGCGATGTTAGCGATGTTGCCAGCAATGGAAGCGCGGAGGTGCGCATATCCGACTTGCGGGGACTGGTACTCAAGATTGGGCGATACATATCGTTCTGATCAAGTGGGCATTGGTCTTGTGCATGCACTTGTGTTCGTGGGTTCCACGATGCGGCGTGTACCTGACGTTGGCGCTAGGCCTGCGCCTCCACGCCGGTGGTGGATGCCCGCCGTCATTTCCATATAGCTGTGCTCCGCAAAATCCTCTGGTCTTGATCATCTTCAGATTCCCAACACACCTCGACCATAATAGAAGCTGCACGTCTTACCCACTGATAAATGGCGCAAGTTTGAGTAAGTGTAGTCCATTCCCTCGACAGTTCAGCGAGTATGAGGGAGATCGCAGGCTAATGCTCGTGTCCACGTAGGTGACCAGGTCCTTCACATCGCGCCTTGACTTGACCAGAGAAGCGGCCTTCCTGAGTTTTGCTAGGCCATCTGCTTCTTGAGAGAATGAAACAAACAGACATGGATGTACTCGAGAAGCCCCCGCCGCCCACGCCGCCCACGAACCGCGGCCCATGTCTCCACAACCCCGCAACGGAAACACCCCGACTGAAGAGGAGACGTGAATGGCAGGAAGGGAAGATAAATGGAAGCCGAGCCAAAAGTAAGGGCAAATCAGCAGTAGCTCCAGCGGAGCAGGGCGGTCCTATGGTCTCAGCCTCCACTACTGGAACCGAAACGCATGACGCATCTCAACCTCAAGAACTCCAGGGGTGCTGCAATGCGAGTGGAGAGGCTCATCCGTTGCCTGACCGCTCACCGGGCCAGTGGAAGATAATTCGAAAGTTGAAATTGTGCGCGGGCTGCCTGACGAGAACGGTTCCTCCGCACACGCCATGCAGCGACGGTGCACCCTGTAAGGGTCAGCCGAAAGCTCCTTTCGATGAAACGAAGATCAAAAGGATAAAGAAAGAAGTCTTAAAGCGTCGTGCGGATCTGGAGCGCACATATGGCAAACCTGGGCAGCAGAACAGACAAACCTGGACTGGAAATGTTTCATCGACAGCCCGCCAGCACGGTCACTGCCTCGTACCTCCGCAGTATTCTCCTTATGTAGGTACGAGTCAGACCGTTGAAGGCCCGTCGGTATTAGGCAATAGGTATGGAGTGCCTGCTACACCTGGACACATCTTTGCGACTGCCGTGCCACCCTACGACTTCCACTGCTACAGCTTTTTTCTTCATCCGAGAGAACGACTCCACAGGAGCAACGAATATGCCAGGCGAACCGTAACTCGCAGTTCGGGCTCCGTCACGGAAACCGCTGTCGCCGATGAACTGTGCATCGTGCGTACTCCACAGTACTCGTATGCCACGATGAAAACGAACGTGAAGCAATCGACCGAACGAAACGTCGATTTCATGGGCATGGATCCTCCAACACCTGTGATCCCGGCAATCCATATCGAGACAGAAATCGGACCGGCCCACGAATCGCAGCAGGAGCTCGCGGGTGTCCCAGTTCCAGAGAGCAGCGCATCTGCATTTGGACTATCTGTCAACGATCACAACTGGGACGGTGAAACGGAGGTGGCGGAGAGCACCCATGGACCTGAGGATAAGGATACTGTCGAAGAGGATCTCACCACAAGCGCGCTGTTGGTCGAGAAGCTTCTCAGGAAGACAGAACGTATCATGTCCTCAGTACCTCGATCATGGACATTGCAGGTATCTCCAGTAAGTCTCCGCCTCTTTCATTGTATTTTCCAGTCAGGCACTGACGCGTTTCAGGGCTGTCATTATTGGGAGGGCTCCACGGTATTCGACGAGCCACAAGAGTTCCTATCCAAGCACATCCAACGCAAAGAAGTCCTCCTCTCGTCCAGGAGTGTAGAGAGCTTTTTCGATATACAGCGCATCACCCCCTGGTTGTAGTGATGGAGATGCTCAGCTTGGTGCTGGAGCGGATGAATGATCCTGTTTGTAGGTAGAAGTCAGGTTTCTTTGATGGTTGCGGATGTGATGTGGTACATATGTAATCCGCCGAGCCTAGTTCGCACAGACGCCGGAGCGAACGGCTCTTTAAAGAGCCGGTGTTGGTATCTGTGTTGCGGAGCCGTCGCGTCTTATTGGTCGGCCAGTAAAATGTCAAGTCGTGATTTTGATGTTTTGGTCTTCCCTGTTCTCATTCACTTCCAAGTTTCACACAAATACCCCTCATCTCTTTTGATACTTACACCATCAGTATATATATAATCGAGTGGTGCCACCCGACAATTCGCCACGTAGGCAACGATGCAGACGCGTTTGGTGGCTTGTTTCTCGCGAATCGTTGCTGGGTGCCTTGGGTCTGCAGGAAGCATCTGTGACTCATCTTTCGATCCCGCCAGCGAAACGCGATGGTAAGACTGTTGTGAAGCTTGAGAGATTGCAAGATTGGAGGTGTGGTCAAGGTTCGGATCAAAGTTCACCCCAAGCGCCGCTAGCAGACGGAAGCTACTGGAGAGCTCCGTCACTTCTTCTTCTGTCCCAGTCTTCAAATTTGTTTGTTTGGACATTACTGCATTGCCCAATATCCACTCTGTGTTACAATCAAGCCGCTACTCGCTAATGACGTGTCACAACCACATTTTAGGCTCCCGTCATCGACGTCTTCGATGCAGAGCTAGCTGAGTCCGTCAGTGCTCTTACCTGGGACCAGTTGTGCAAGAGCGCACAAGGGAAGATTATGTGAACCACGGCGGAAATCGCGCGTACAACTGTTATGATGTCCGCGTCGACCCTAGTCCTTTGCAGATCGTCATGTCTTGTTTGCACTTACTAGCCTGACCCCAATTACTTGCTCGACCTGTAAATATACTTTTGTTCTCCTTAACGTGTTATGAAAGCACATATAATCTGCATTATGTTCATGGAATTAGGCATCTATTGCCCTGTTTCGCCCCGCACAGTCGTTGTATCAGAATGAGCATTAGTAATCTTACCACATGAGCGCACACAATTTTGATCATTCGTTGCTCGTCATATCGTAAACGTGAACTTTACTTCTCATAATCTTTCTTCTTCGCAGGCGTTGCATGATCTATGTACAGCCCTTCCCTTCTCTCAGTTTCTCATCCACCTGCATGTCGCCGCACGCACTATTGACGCAAATTCCTCTCGCGCCGGACTGTGGCGAAGCAGAATGTGACGGCAACAGGTTCATGAGTGCTTGCAGCCTCAGCCTGAGCCGTTCTTTACCGTGTTGTGATTGCGCAAAGACGAAGCGCGTGGTAACTATGCAAACGGGCGCACTCACAATAAGAGTGACAGTCTTTCACTTGCTCTCACCCAGTCCCACCACTTAATCACCCACACTACAGTTACGCCTCCGCAATTAACTTCGATTTATATTCTACATCTATATGGTTCAAATCAATCCACAGATGTTTTAGTAAAATCTCACTGGGTTGGAATATCCTGAGTCGGTTTCGTTCTCTGAACAGATCTATCAGACGCATCCTCCTAGAGTTTGTGAGTTCGATTCCGTGATACAACGCGAGTTTTCAGCAGCATATAGCCCAGCATCTACGGTATGATCACAAAATCGAGTCAAGTTGCCTAAATTATCTAGAGTTCTTCTGGATCACTCGGCTCGATGTACTTCTACCTAAGGTAGGGGGTCGCTGTTCTTTTTGCTCTTTTTGCATGCACAGGAATTCTCCTACCATGTCAGCTGCAGAGAAACTTGCTGGGGCTACTGGAGCCTAAGTAGAAGCATGTGTCTGTTAATCTGCCTCGGCGTCCATTCACGCGCTTGCACAGCCACGTATGAGGTTGGCATAAGCATAAGCACTGCGTGTCCGCTCTTTGCACATAAGCAGCAGAATCGCGCGCACTCGCAGATTGTTCACAATCTACAACCGAACTCTGAAGGCCCTTTAATTTCAAGTATCTTTGCCAGTACTACAGTTAAACCCAAACGCCTTGTTCGCGAAATCGAACGTGTGCTGCTGTTCGCCGTCCGAGGAAGTACAACAAGAAATTCAAGATCGCAAAGACATCCAAACAGCGCGCGGCATTGCGGCGAGGAAGTAAATTGCAGCGCACAAGGCCGGTGGTGTTCAATACAGCAATAGAGACGAGCATATGTTATTTGGAGTGCAAGGCGAGCGAGGGGTGCATTCGGCTTCGATCATGGACGACGGAGGTGATGGAGGCGGACATGGAATGGGTGGTGATGGGAGTGGCGGAGGAGGAGGAGGAGGAGGAGACGTCGGCGGCGGTGGCGGTGGCGGTGGCTCAGGAGGGGATTGAATGGTGAGAGGACGTCGAAGGGCGGAGGGATGTTGTGGTGAGTTGAATCAGTGATTCCATGATCGCTAGTAGTAGTATTGTACTTGGATGAATTTCGTGCATTCCATGACTCAACCCTTCCCACGTGCAACCCATCTTCAAGACGTACACGAATTTTCAAGGTAGACCTTGTCTGTGTATAAAGGTCTTGACATCTCCCGCCAATCTCTCCATCTACCACATACACTTCTCATCTAGATACTTAATCATCAAAATCACCATGTGTCGTATCATCCTTGGAAATACTAGCAAACCCAGCGAAACTACAGCAACCTCAACTGCAAACACGAGCATGACTTTACCAAACAGGTATCAACCCACGGGTAGAGGTAGAGCTAAAGGTGAAGGTGGAGGTCTCGGTCGCTTTGCATACGAGAACTCATATACTCCAGACTACAGGTTATATGGAGAGGGCTATGGTGGAGATCGTTACCCATCCGGAGGAGGTGACTATGGCGGCGGAGGCGGCGGGAACTAAGTCTGTGTAGAAAGTGCGACAATACAAATTGCACATTCATAACCATCTTTAAGTGTTTATGCTCTCTTCAAGCATGTTATCACATCTCTGCCCTTCATTAAACCCCTGACACTTGCTCCTTGAAGTTCTAAATCCTCATGTATAAAACATATCCAACTGTCAAACCCTGTCCTCATCATCCCGCTAGCAACTTGAACGAAAACTAACACCTGACACCCCGACAACTTCATCAGCACCTAACACACAACTGACAAACACATCAGCACCGAAAATATGAGAATGTTCCTAACATGGAAATACATCCCGCGTCCGCCTATCTGCGGCGCACCCGACACTGGTGGTCATTAAGAGTGTTATCACCCAAGAGAGGACCAGTTTAACAAATGCGATGGGCCAGGAACAGCACACCCACCGCGAGCACAAATAGGGTGGTTTGGAAGTGAGGGATGGTTTGGCGGAAGAGGAGGTGGAGGTAGCGGAAACTAGGACTATGAAGGAGGTGCAGTAACAATACATACCCTAAAATGAATATTGTTCACAAGTGTCCATAGCTTCTACAACCTTGGAAGCCAGATGTGATGTCTCAACTCTTCACAAAATACTTCAAATCATCTCCTTCAAGTCACAAATCCCTATGCATAAAACATCTCCGACTCTCCGCTGTACTTCCACCAACAACTTGAACAGCACTAACATCAAACATACCGACAACTTGATTAGCACCCAACAAACAACTCACACACAATCTATACACATATCAATACCGAAAATATGGGCATCTTCCTACCATAGGCATACATTCCGCGTCCATCCACTTGCGGTGAGCCTGAAACCTCAAACTGCGGGCCGTTCGACAGCATCACGGATACTGGTGGCTTTCAAAAGTGCTATCACCCAAGAGAGGATCGATCCCACAAGTGCTATAGGCCAGGAACTGCACATCTACATCGAGGACAAAGGGGGTGGTTCAGAAGTGGCGAAGGCAGCGGAGGAGGAGGAGGCGGTGGTGGTGATGGAGGAGGATGAGGTGGATGTGAGCTTGGAAAGTATGTTAAGAGACCTGGGGCAAGATAGAGATTTGGGCAGATTTATATTCATGATAAAGGCAGTGTAATTGGACTGATATTTAGACCTTTCTATGATGACTCTCGCTCCCCGAACACAACTTTGATCTGTTGATTCTCGACATATAAATTTCTGCAGACGATCATTCATCTATCATGAAACAAATAACATGCCGATTTCCCTGTGACAGAACAACTACGAGTAGTTTACCCCTTTCTGGGGCAAGGGCTGAGAATTGTGCGTTCAGCTATTGCCATATCATCTCAGCGATCGAGCGTCCCAATAATTGAATACCCACGTACATCCCTGTAACTCGCAAAATTCACATGACCCCATAAATTCACAAGACAGACGATGCACTCTACTACCCACGTGGACTTCTGACTCTTGATCCTAATTGCACACCAATCACAAATCACCGTCCACATCAAGCAGGCAACAACCCATCTTCTCACTCCGACTCGACGCCCATTCTCCGATTAAGCAAAAAAACACACTTGGACTTGTCATGGGATGCTCCTCAAGCAGACCGGAGGATCTCCCTTTGCAACGGCGTACTGGTGCGCCGATCCCTTTGCGACGCCGTAACAAGGTCCATTTCATCAATCCGGATTATCAAAGCGGAAGCGTAGACACCAGAATTAGAGGTAGCGGAGAAAGTCCTCGCGGTGAGGGAGGACATTACCGGGGCAACGATGACCGTGGCGGACGTAATGGCCGATGAATTTTCGGTGGAAATTCGGGATGCGGTGGCGGCGGAGATGGAGGAGGCTAGAGGGTGGTGAAAAACGTGGAAGGATGGCATGGCGCGGAGATTAATGGGTGGCAAGTTTGGTACACATGCGGGCCATGTTGTTCTCGATTCGTGCACGGAAAATACACGGGCTTGTACATATCGGAAGGATACGGGAGTTTCTTCAATGTCAATGTCTTACTGTCATTTCTTACTGTCATTTCTTACTTCTCATCATCTTATCATCCTGAATGGATGGCCTTCTGTACTAAACACCCACAAGTCCAAACTCGCAGTGTCAATGTCCGTAAATGTCAACCACATATACTTCAGTGTTTGAGCCGCCCAGTAGCTTTCTTGCTTATCGACCCAATTCCCCTCACCACCTGTAGCCCACACATCAGCAAGCTGCGCATACCCGTATGGTGCTTTGCAATGTTCTTCCATGGCTGCGAAAGCCTCCCACGCCCAGTTGCGATATCGTTGTTCGCCAGTAATGCGCCATGCGTAGAAGAGTGACTCGACGTATTCGGGTCGGCCTTTGTATGCGGGCTCGGTAGCCCAGATGCCGGTCTTTGTCCATTCTTCCTGTTGCCGCTCGGATGTGGGGGAGAATAGGGGCTCGTCGTAGCTGACTTTTGGAGTCCAAGACCACGCTTCGGGGCCGATGTGTGTGGGCGTGGAAGTGTATACGTGTCGGCAGCCTTCGAGTAGCGCGAGCGCAAAGGTGCGGAGAGAGGGTTGCTTGTAGTACTTTGACGCTAAGAGGAGAGTGCCTGGCGCGAAGCATGCAAGGTGCCCTTGATGGTTCTCATATCGCTTGTCGTCTTGTCGGCCGATGAAGAGGTGCTGCATTGCGTGTTCTGGGGCGGGTGCTGAGCGGGAGCTGAGTTGCTTGCGCAACGAGTATGCGGAGTCGAGGAATCGCTTTTTGTACAAGTCGAGGTGCGGATCGGTTGGGGGAGCTAACAGAGTTATCTTGAGGAGGTACTCATAGTACGAGTCGTGTCCACCGTCCCAGTGTCTTGAGCGCGCGACTGGAGAGCCAGTCATTATGTCGATGGGGGCATCAACCATTCCTGGCCATGGTGTCGCCCAGTTTGACCACACAAGAGGCGCCCATGCCAGCGTGGAGTTCTTGGTGTAGATTGGATCGCCAGTCATGCGGGTCAATACGCGGTTCTCGAGGATGGATGACCCAGCTCGGGCAGGTCCAATGACTGGATGGTCGTACGGCCGCTTGTTTGGGTCTTCACTGAAGACGAAAGTAGGGCTTGGCTCGCCTTGTTCAGTATCAAAGTCGACGCGTGGCCAGGGTAAGCCAGAGGGCGTATCGTATGCCGGAGCGAGCTTCTCTGCCAAAGTGACCGCATGCTCGAGTATCAAATCGCGAGCTTCCTCGTGCAGGACGTATTCCGGTATTAGGCCGGCATCGTATAGATCCACAATAGACAGCATCCCGCCCAGATATCGTGTCGTCGTCTCAAAAGGGTCCACGAGGTCGGCGGCTTCGGTGAAGTCGACGCCAAGAATATGCTCAATCGAATGCGATAGTTCGTCCCACAATCCCATGAGCGCCAATGTGCTTGCAGAATCCACTATGAAAGCGCCCCAGCCGTTTCTCGACGAATAGTTGCCTCCAGATACAGGCAGTACATCATCGGAACCCCATGCGCTCCCCCGATACTTCTGGAAAGTATACTTCATCGCATCTCGCACTTTTCCCGCCCTTGAATCCTGCGCCTTTCCTGTCCCGTTCCAGTGTGCATTTTGTATCGTCGCGCCCAGGTGGGCCGTGAACGGTAGGTGGACAGTCGGGTTCTGAAACTCCTTGATGATCAGGTAGAAGGTTATGACGAGAACGGCAGCAAGAAGCTTGAAGGAGGACTCTGGATTCCTCTCGAACTTTGACTTGCCCCAGCGGCGGAAGCTGGGCATACTTGGTGGGCGAGCGAACTCAGATCGTGAGTTGGGGTATACGCGGCATTTGTTACATGTGCGGAGCGGAGATGTGGAGGTTCTGACAGCCGGCACTATCACGATATCATACTATCAAGGGCTGGAAGGGGCTATGAAGACGGTAGAGGCCATTCGAGAGTGATTACTCTATTGTGAGCGCAACGTCGGAAACACGTGTTTCGTGTCGCAATTGTGTGCCCGGCATCTCTCATCGAAGTGTGGAGCCTTGGCGTTTGTTCGTCATCCCGAGGCTCCTTCCCCGGATTTTATTCCCCAACCACACCAACACCGCGCAGCACACACACCACATCTCTACCATGGCTATTTGGCAGTGAGTACCTACCTACACCTCGATCGGCGCTATATTGACATTCTATGCAGGTGGTATAGAGCAATTACGCCCAAGACGCGCATCATGATTGGCGTCGGGGTCATGGCCTACGCCGGTGCTGGTCTCCTCCTTTCCGATAAAGCTGAAGAAAAGCTTGGCCTCACACCTACCGACAAGGACTTGGCCGAACTCCGCGAAGCGTCACCCAAAATCTCTATAGTCGATAGGAAGGAGCGATGAATAGCCACGGACCATTAAAACACAAGATCGAACTAGTGTGGACAGCGAAGATTAGGGACAGAATCTGTGAAGATACCGGCGACTTCTCATCCTCTTCAAGGCGGATAGATTTCGATTTCGCGAAAGCAAGCGTATATGTCTCCTTCCGTTCGCAGGCTATTGAAAGACCATTCACGCACACAACAGCCAGTCGGAAAGCTGAACATACCAGCAACCGCCGCGAAGCATAGCTAGCATTGCTGAAAACTAGATCGCGAGATTACATCCGTGGCGTTGTTCACATGCTCTCGATTGCAAAGGAAGTCGAACGTGATTCGCTGCGCGGTTGTGGATACAAATGTGTCGCTACACTTTGTAGAACGAAAGTTCTGTGGACGCAGCCTTTGCAGTCAAGAAAGTTCGTGAGCTTATCGAGCAAGCGCCTGCCGGGCGACACCGTGTAGCTGATTCATCGCTTACCAAGTCCTGCAACCTCAGCTTCTCTGAGCTCGGCCTGCGTATTTTAGTCATAATCCAGCCCTTTCAACATTGACGCGTACTTGCTCGCCACCCACTGGAAGTCTCAGGTCGCCGGTGGCTGGCCTCTGATGGACGATCTGCAGTATTCTGAATCTGACGAAAGAACAGATCTAACAAGCAGCCGCGACCCTGCGCCAGAACAGCGGCAGCCTAATAGCTTGACGTCCGAGTCAGGACCTCAGGATGCACTCGATAGCATTGAAACTCGAGGAAGAAAGAAGGACATACTTGACCTGCCCTGGTTCACTCGTCGTTGGGTAAGATCAGAATGGTTTGCTGTATGGGGAAAAGCACTAACTTCGTCTTCTTGCATTAGGTCATACAGGAAATCGCTTATACCAGGCGAATATCACTGCGTATAGACAGTCATGTCATCAGCTAGATAGATTTTGCAGACGCGGTGGAGCTATTCATAGACAGATTGTGTCGAATGAGAGAGCCGTATGGTCGCTCCCAACAGACCAGACAGAATCCAGAAGCCTTCCAATGAGTTGGAAATTCTGGAGCGAAAGCCCTCATGGAGCTCTCTCGCCACGTTTTTCGCAAAAGCCAAGACTCAAAGAAACTCATTAGGCTAATGGATCCTCACTTACCAATTCCGGCCACGCCACTACTTCTGTGATGCTTTTGACATGCGGACGTCAGTCCCTCTGAGCCTGCTCAGCCACCACACTTGCTCCGTGCCGCTATTTCCGGCTCACCGGACAAGTGGACAAAAGTCGCCCAACCTTTTTACTGTATCGTCCACAAAGCGATTGGTGATGCCAACAGTGGCATGGCGCGAGTCAGAATCTACAAAGTTGCCAACTTGATGTACCTAGTAAGATTACCTCCGCTTTTACATTCACCACAGACTTGCAGTTTACAAAAGCGAACCTCGATCTGAAGTACGACAAATAGACCTCCTTACGTGCTATACCTGATGTCTAATAGTGTCGTAGATGCGTATATGTCGGTCACGGATTGCGGGTGCACCCCACTATCCGGCTCCGACTCCGAGTACATGTCCTGCAGATAATCGCATGCGCCTATCTTTGAACCCAACCATGAGGCAATCCATTAAGGATGAAACCATAAATAGTGTCATGTCTACAACGGACGCAACGTTTCCGTTGCTTTCGACAGCTTGTACCAGCCAAGAGGCGGCATAGGCCCTACCTTCAAGCAGAGGAATCCTGTCATGTCTATTCGCACTACTGCGCTCATTTCCTACACGTCGTGGTCGAAGGACATCGCTCCGGAACCTTGGCCAGAGCATCGCGACTGGCTCCTCAATAGAGGGGAGCTTGCGCAGAGAGGGGATATGAGCTTGCGCGGAAAGGGAATATGAGCTTGCGTGGGGTAAGGTTACAATAGAACATCACTTGTAAAGCTTGGAAGCACCAAGTCGCTGAAAAAAAGAAAGAAAAGGAAGGAGGGATATGGTTCAAGACAAACATGGCGAACAGGGAGAGACCGAAGGGAAAAGAAAACAGCAACACAGTGAAGGTACGGAAACAGAAAGCCCTCGCAGTGTGGGCTCATGGCTACGTGTTTCTTTCCCCAACACGTACCGTGGCCACCCTAGTGTTTGCTGCCATGCGCGGTACAATTACCAGCGGTGAAACGATCAAGATTCCAAAGTGGGATATCTTAAGCATCTCTTGTGACGTCGATATCGAATTCATAGACGACACGCTGGTTGTTGGAGCTCGTAGCCGGCAGCCACCCGTGCAGATCAACGCTCTCAAAGAGCTCAAAATCTGCAACCCAAACTCTACCTCTGGTGATACGCTCGACACGTACGACCCAAAAAAGTCCGACACTTTGAACGAGTTCGCATTGTGGCTCACGGTTTCTCCTATCGTCATCGGTATCAGCGTCGAGGGCGCACAACCCATGTACGTCCACCCAGGCAGGCAAACCGATACTGAGACAATGCGACTGCCCACGATATACGCGAATACGGCTGGGGGAAGCAATGATCTTTGGACCATACCACATCTGGAGTATTTCATTCGTGTGTCTATTGATGCTTCAGCCATGACATATGGTAAAATGTGGTCACATGGCAAAAAGGTCACGATGACTTCCGTCACTGATACGCTCAAATTGGATACCTGAAAGGCAGTCATCCTAGCTATCTTACCGTGTATAATAATCGCAAACGGACTCTTGCTCTTCATTTTGACAAAATATCTCCACAGCAAGCTAGGTACGCCGGTTATGCGGAAAGCAACGCTTGCGGAGTTTTTGAAGAGTTCGCAAACAGAGCGTGTAAGAGAAGCAGCCTTGGCTGATAGCGAGCATCCGACGCGCTATTCAACGTTGGGTTGGATGAAGGTTGGATACCGTGCTGTAAAGGATGGATCGTGGGGCCTTGTGCGTAC
Organism: Parastagonospora avenae f. sp. tritici 18332-5; assembly: GCA_022559985.1. Taxonomy (NCBI): domain Eukaryota; kingdom Fungi; phylum Ascomycota; class Dothideomycetes; order Pleosporales; family Phaeosphaeriaceae; genus Parastagonospora; species Parastagonospora avenae. Next base: position 465,226 of record JAFJTR010000013.1, read on the forward strand.
TGATCAGATAAGGGAATCAGAGGAGCACAGGATGCACGTTTATTCTCAAGGGAAGGTACGAGGCTCGGGCTACGAGAGACTATGAGCTGTTAGCTTTCAATATCAAATTGTAATCTCAAGGTATGCGACAGATTTGGCGATAAAGAGAGCCCGCGTGCTTCTAAAGACAATGATGCATACGATCCATACCTAGGTACATATTTAGTAAATACGAAGAGTGATAGAACCTTGCTATTGCCACCCATCTACCTACACACATAGCACGACCTATCCAACAATGTGGTTCTATTACTAGAATGCAAAACGCATCTTGTCAAACTAATTGGCGAGGTATATCTCCATGATCACATGCAGGGAGAAGCCCTAGCTGGGTTGGGCAGGGAGGAAGTGGAAAGACTATCAGTCACAGTCATGATTTATTGAGTTCTCGCATACTCCGACAGGCTACTAGATGCCTTTGCGACAATCGACCCCCTACCTTCGGCATGTTATGGTTACCATTGTGCAGGGTTCCTCCTCGTCATGACCGAACAAGCGGTTATCAATTGGACTCGGTCGCTCTGCTTAGCTCAACCACCATTATAATCGAGTCTGGATTGTGGCTGTGGGCTACTTTCGAGCAACACACTGTGTAAGCAGTTCGGAGCAGGAGACGAAGTGTAATGTAAGGTGTGTTGTGCTCTGATGACCGAGAGGTCTGTGATTAAGGCTTATATACATAGAGTGGTAGGCTAATTGGCTGGTGGCTAGTCCACGTGACCATACCACGTACCCTGGGCTTCCACACTGTAATGCCATGTCGCCACTCCTAGGTGTTCTAGTGCGCTTGACTAGCTATGGACCATCCCGACTTCCTGATACCACGCGCTCAGTTCACTTCCTTCGACGACAAGGCTTCCTCGCCGCCTTCCATGACATCAATCAAAATCTTCCCAGAAACGGAGCCCTTCTTGTGTCTCGCAAAAGCTTCAGGTACCTGCTCGAAAGAGTAGGTCGAGTCGATGGCCGGCGTCACTTTGCCCTCTCCGATCCACACTGCGATCTGTGCCAGGTCCTTGTGCACGTTTGTCGCGATGATCGGAGTCCATTTGGTCTTCGATCCACCAAGCCAGGACGGGCGTATCGAGCCGGAATACATGTTGATGGCGGACGCCGCGTTGATGCCGCCTCCTACCATGGCGAAGTGCCGCTTCTTTCCCAGCACCATGATCTCGTCGCAGAGTGTGTACAGCTCAGGCGGCGACCCGCCTATTGCGTCTACAACGTGCGCAAAGACACGCCCTTTTTTCTGCAGTGCCTTGAGAACGTCCTCACGCTTGTAGTCGATCACATTGTCAGCACCAAGGTCTGTGCAAAGGCGGACTTTCTCCGTAGAACACGTGACCGTGACACTGCATCCCAGCGCCCTGGCAATCTGAATTCCAAACGTACCGACGCCTCCTGAGCCGCCATTGATCAAAACCCGATCACCGGGCTCAACAAATGGCGCGAGGCTCTGGTACGCAGCTAGGGCACAAGTGCCGGCGGTACCTGCTTGGCGCGGCGACACTCCTTGCGGTAGCACCGCCACGCCTTCGACTGGCGCCACGATGTATTCAGCAAGTGAGCCCTGCTTCATCGGATCCATACGCCCGAATACCGCGTCGCTGGGCTTCACGTCCGTGACTTTGCGGCCCACGGCGACGACATGCCCGCCATAGTCGTAGCCCGGCGTCTTGGGATACGAGACACCCAGCACCTTGGATACGCCGCCTAGCTCGACGGGATACCAATCGCCTTTGTAGATGCTGGCTGAGACGACGCGAATGAGGAGGCTGTTCTTGTCAAGATGGTTGGCGGTGGGGCGCGGGATGGTGACGAGTTCGAGGTTGGCAGTGATGTTTCCTGGGGCGGTGATGCGCCAGGCGCTGCAGGTGGTGGTGTCGGATGTCATGGTGACAGAGGTAGGATTTATGGGGATGACGAGGAAATGTTCTGTCTGGTGTCGAGATTAAGTATGTTGTGATACGAATAAAACTTGCTGCTGTGTAATACCTCGTTATCCCACTTGCGCAACACATCTTTCATATCCATCTCCTACAACATACCTCTTACTCGTACCTCTTACCCGCTCAACTCTCAGACTTTTCCCATGCACTTCTCATTACTCCCCAGGAGCTACCATCTCCACAGATTGCTCAGCCACATGGGTCCGCAAGTACTCTCCCGACGCTTCCCGTCGACCAAGATTTATGTAATAACGCCGACGTTGTAGACCTAGTATCTGGAGTGAAACAAGGCCAGGACGTTCAGGTGTCTTGGGTGCCAAAGCGGTGTGGCTGAGAGCTGACTAGATTAGTGCCCGTTAAATGTGCTCAAGTATGGTGGCCTGAATTGAGCCTCAAGGAGAAATGTCACTGCCTGCGGGCTGCGATCGGGTAAGGGCAAGGTTTCGGGAGATGACTAGCTAATATGTTCGGGTAGGGCACTCTTCAGCTGCAAAACTTGGGGCCTCGGAGCGGTGTATAGATATGATCAGTGCAAGATTACGAACAAACAACGGCCAATTCAAAAAATTATCTGGCGCTTTGAGTATACTGTCTGACTCAAGAAAACGTAACTCCATCGTTCCACTCTTACCTTTCTTTACAAACGCCTGCGATTTACGGTTTGGCGAATGCATCGTCGTCATCATGAGGTGCAAACGCATCTGCCATCGTATCTCTGATGAAATTCGGGCCTTTAGTACACTGCCTCCTCCCATCCTTGACTTCGTAGTCCCTGCCCTCTGTAAATATCTCAGGAGTGTTGATCCAAAAGTCGAGGCAAGTAGCATCATCTTCGTCCTCAAACCTGCTGCCCTCGTTCAAGAACAGGAGAGCGCGGTAGGTCATCATGTCGTTGCCCCTAGCCAGGGGATGTGCTCTGATGTCGTCCGTCAGGTTGTTCTCAACTACTTGGTCGTCGCAGGTAACCCAGAGAGACTGCGTTTTTGCTTTCTTTGGGTCGCGGCCATCCTCGTCGCCCTCATTGGGTCGCTTCTTTGATTTGTACTGTTCGATGTGCGTGAGTGTATCGGGCTCGTAGTGGCGCATGAGCATGTATCTGATCCTGCTGGCTTCTAGCCCGTTTGTGTCTCGGCCCGCGTTGAACACTGCGGTGTCGAAGATCCACACCTTTTCAAAGTCGGCGTCTGGCTCGCTTAAGAAGGTCTTCTTGTACTTCATGTGAAGTATCGCTTTGCTGGTAGTAGAGCTGTGCCTTTCTTTGTCCGTCTTCGACTTTTCCAAGATGCTTTTGTTGTCTTTTAGGTTCAACCATTGGGTCAGTGTTTTGTCATTCATGTGAGCAAAGTCGGGTAGCTTGGTAGTGTTTCTGGGCACACCTCTCTTGGGCACGGTGGGTGACTTCCAGGCTTTTGTATCGTTCCTGGGAATGTCATACATAATGCCATCAATTTCGACCCTGGTCGTGAGTGCCGAGTCTTTAGTACCATTTGTAAGATTGACCTCTCCAATTTCAAGCCATCTAACATAGACGGCAAATTTGGCCAGAGACATGTTCTCTCGAGGTAGCGTGTTGTTTTTCTTTGCTTCCTCGTATTTTGCTCGGTATTTCTCGTCACTCGCTTCGTCTGGCTCTGTCCCATTTAAGTTGTTATTCCCATTGATCTGATTCACAGCAGCTATAAGTTGCTGCACCGTGATGTTCAGTCCCAGCGTTTCCATCATTTGAGGATCGAGGCAAAGTGGCAGCTCGTCCGCTGTCCTCGTGCTCTCTTGCTGCGTGCGAATCATTTCCTGTATTTGACGACGAGTATCTCTCGAGTTGAATCCTTTCCGGCCTCTGCAGAATCTTCCCGAGCCGCCACCGCGCTTCCTGAAGTGAGCGTACAGATCTTCCAGAGCCCGGGGATGTTGGTAGACGTGGTTGAGACATGCGAACATATGTGGCCCACACGCTCCAGCATCATGTATCGTGATGTTGTCGCTGTTCTGATGCGGTACCCATTTGAGCGTAGACGCCGTGAATCTGCCGCGCTCGCGACCAAGAATTCGGTCGTAGCCGCACAGAATTTTGCCAGCGGCTGTTCCTGCATTCAACATCTGGTTGATCGACGCAACTCTCCTGCCATTCCGAATCGTGTATTTGATGTCAAGCAGTCCATCGAACCATCTGGCAACTTCGGTTTCGGTGTCGATGATCATGAGACCCCAATGTGTCCCGCTGTACTTGAGAACCCTGTCCGTTTCTTCACTGTCGTCCGACCTCGACTCATCGGATTTCGATTTTTCGCTTTCTCCTTCCTTGGCTGTCTTTCTCTTGGCAACAACTTTCTCCGAAGCGTTATTAGATTTTCCGGACTCTTCATTGACTGGCAAGCTTTTTGCTTCGCCTTCCTTTGCCTGTTCTAAGGTCTCCGTCGGTTCCTCCGGTGTTGATAGAATAATCTTTTCTCTATCTTTATAAGCTTCCTTTGTCTTGTCGCCCTTATTGTTGTCACCTTTCTTGGCCGCAGAAGGTGGAGGAAGCATACCATCATTACACGGCACAATAATCCACCGTTTGCCGCCATTTTGTAAGCTCTCCCTCAGAACATCGTCATCGGCATCAGGCTTTCGCGCGCCAGATCCAATCACGCACAATTGAGTTGCGTCCCAGACTGGCAAGACAAAGCAATTGGATTTCTTCTTGATGTCCGTGAGAAGGGACAATGACAGATCGATGCTCTCATCCAAGAACCAAGCACGTGGTCCTGAGGTATGAAGAAGTTCTAGGAACTCACCAAGCTTGATGGCTGAGGTCTTTCGGAGGATCTCTACATCTTTCTTGGTTTCATATGCGAGGTAAGTTGTTTTGTCCAGCCATTTGTTGACTGTTTCCTTTCTCGTCGGTGGTCTTTCAGATGGTTCGCTAGTCTGAACTTCAGACATGATGGGCGCGTTGATTTTGGCGGTTCAGGTGTGTGTAGATCGTGCGAGGTTCGAGTCGTAAGTTGATAGTCTTCGAGGCGACGGTGCAGTGCATCGGCTGCCATGTCTCAGCTTAAGGTAATGCACATGTGGGAGATTGGGAACAAAGAAATAAGAGAACTGTATTTCAGAGTGGTATCAGAAGCAGAAACGGATTTTGACAAAGACTGCTGGGTTATCTGGGGCTAGGCCGTCGCCTTTGTGTATATGATACGCGTGCTCAAAGAGTGGCCCCGGCAATGTGGTGTAAGCCCGCTCCGCAACGGAAGCCGACATCCCAAGCACCATGGATTCAAACAGATATGAGTAATGATATGAGACTCGGAAATTTTTTTCCCGATTTTGTTGCGTTTTTCTCCATGAATGATTTGTTGCTCTGAAAAGGCAGACTGCATCATATCAAATCTCGCACAAAGCAAGATGTCCGACAATGGAACTTTGCGCACTTCTCTGAGACAAAGGCTGCAGCATATGATTTCATCACAGTATATCCCTTTCTGATAACTGAGAACAAAGGGAGAATCAGAACCGAACAGATGGAACCCCAACTTATCGTTCAATCAGTGGCAATCACGAACGCCTGTTTGAGGCTGGGAGCGAAAGCATCTCGAAACCGAGACACACCTTGTCTCATTGTACAATTTCAGCTTCGAGAAAAGTGAGCTGGACTTCCACAAAGGTTCAAGATGATAGGTGTGGCATGTATGTAGCTATGTGACTTGAAGGCGGCGTCGAGTTTGGGATGCTGTATCGTACTGAATACGCGCGTGCAGGAAATACTGGGAACTGCGTGAATGCAAACCATAGCGGCCGCAAGCAGCTCACACTACACCTCATCGCAATTCCATATCGTCATGTGGTGTTCTCAAGCGTCGTGGTAGTGTCGCTCAGTCGGTCTCCTAGGCGACGGGCAGCAAAACCTTGGCGTGCCATATTTGCGCTTGACACACCGCCTGGCCTGGTCCACGCTCAACGTACCCCAAGCAGCCCCCTCGACCGCAAAATACACCTCACCTCACTGTCACCACCGAGTTTTGGATAACAAAAGACCCCGTCCACTCCCACCTTTCCATACCCACAAAGAAACAAGCACAATGGTACGTCGTCTCCTTTCTTTCGCGCACATCCCGCCGCCAGCCCCGCGCCCTCCGATTCCGATGGTTGGTTGGCTGGCAGAGGCAGGGACGACGGGCGCTGGCAACACAAACACAAACAACATTCCCGTTTGCCTCACTTTGTGTCACCTCACCTGATTCACCTGCGCAACTTCGTATTTGACTCCACAACCCTCCACACCACACACCGTCGCATTCAACGAACAGCAATGGATAACACCGCCCAGGCCTCCACAAACTACCGCGAGGCATTCCAGCTCTTCGACAAGCGCGGAAATGGACGCGTCGACCGCTCCGCCCTCGGCGACCTCCTGCGCGCATGCGGCCAGAACCCAACACTCGCTGAGATCACCGACCTTGAGCGCGGCGTAGGCGCAGACTGTACGTCCCATACCCGGACCATCTATCCCCACTCCGTGCATCTCTAACCCCCCCGCAGTCGATTTCGAAACCTTCAGCAAGATCCTCAACCGGCCCGGCGGGTTCCGCGAGCCCTTCGACATCGAAGAGTACATCCGCGGATTCCAGGTTTTTGACAAGGACCGCTCCGGCTTCGTCGGCAAGGGCCAGATCAAGTACATCCTGACGAATCTGGGCGAGAAGATGAGCGAGGAGGAGGTGGATGAGCTGTTTAAGAGCACGATTGATGCGAGCAATAACGAGGTGGATTACAGGGAGTTTGTGAAGACTATTGCGGAGAACTAGAGTCGTTCGACGGGGATGGTCTTTTCGCTTCGATATCACATTGTTTACGACTCGGTATGATGGGTCATGGTTTCTGGGGATGCATGATGGGTACTAAGGCGTTAGAAATGGGCATGGGACTGTCGTGTTTGGCAGCCAGTGAGGGGCGATATGCATGTAGTCACTGAGCACAATCGCAGACATCAACTTCACACACCCAAGACTCCCGCATATATCAACGTGAACTGCAGATAGTCTCGTATCTTGTTGAAACAGGGATGTAGATTCTGTTTTTTGTATCCAAACTGTGCGACGCTGGTTTGTCTATGATAACATGTAGGCTCTTCGAAGAAGCGTGAAAAGCCCTGCGCGCTCGCCAACGTGGGGTATCGTGATGTATGAAAAGGGAAATACCATACCGAGCCGCTCCTCCTCTTGAACCGGAAAATCAAACCAATAAACGCCCAAGCCGATCCTCATAACCCAACAGCGTGAGACCAAGAAGCATCTCGGATAGCGGGGACCCTACGCCTTAACCTCCGTAACCCCCACCTTCTCCATGCCCTTCTCCCCCTCCGCCCCTTGCCTCCCCAACACCATCTCCCTCGTCGTCATAAACCCGCCCGGCAGCAAAAACACATAATCCTCCCGCCGCCCGCTCTTCTCCACGCTAAACTGCTGCCAATCCAACTGATACCCGACGACCAAACTACACCGTCCACAGCGCTGCAGATAGCGCTTCTCAAAGCCCGTATCGCTCCGGATAATTTCCGCACTCTTGTCGATGCGCGTGGACAGCAGCAGGCCGTAGTGGTCGCTGGGCGCGGACGACTTTGTGGGCGCCGGGGGGAGCGGCATTATGTGGGCTTTGTCGAATGTGTGAGTGCGCGAGGGGAGCGAGGGGAGGGGCGTTGTTGTGGCGAGAAGCAGGTGCGAGCAGAGGCAGTGGTAGGTGTAGACAGTGTTGCTGGCTTGCAGGGAGATTTTCTCGGAGGGCGTGGGGGAGGGCATGGCGAAGTAGGCGCGGGAGGAGGCGACGAGGTCCATTGGTGCTGGTGATAAAGTGTCGGTGGTAGTGGTGGTGGTGTTGGGAAAGCGTTGGTAGTTTATGTCGGGTGGGTGTTTATTTTGTTGAGTGTGTATGCGGGATGATGCGCTCAGCGGGGTGGGTGAGACGGAGATGATAGGATCGGGTCTCCGAGTGTCTGATATCCAACGGCTCGTCCGGCTTGCCGCGTGGCTGTATGTATATGTAATCGTGGAGTGGGAAATGCTGTGGACCGGCTCCCGCTGAATGTGACGGACTCGGAGCTCTTATACTGGCGCCGATGTGTCAGGGTCCGAGTACAGGGCGCTTTGACTCAAGCCGATCCTCTTCGAAGCCGGAAGAGTAATAGGAATGTGGAGCGGGAATCCTCTCGACGTGTCTGGGATGGGTCGCGCGCCAAGCTGCCTCTACAGTAGCGGCGTAATGGGACACGGTGGAGGGCAATTTGTTTTAAAAGAGGAGTTGCTGCGATGAAACCCAATACTCCAGCCAAGCACTACTCTCACGGACTCGGCGGACCTGTGCTGTGGAATGGCGGACAGAGCTAAAGCGAAAACCCTAATGCGGGTTGGGAGGCCAAAGGTCCACAGGACGCTCCACTCAAGCAACGAGAATTTGATAAGGGATTCGAAGGCTGGCAGCTCAACAAAGCATCGTGGTGCTGAGGAGCTCTGATTTATAACGAGCGCGCCGGGCTTGTAAGCCTGGGGTAAGAGTATTACGCCGGCGGGGAGGTGTTGTGCCATGGTATTGCCAACCCCACGATGTGTCCCCACGGTGTTGGAGTGGTCAGAATGCCACACGCGAATGAATTTGCAAGGAAACACCACGCGGAGGCCTGCCGCCAGCGCATGTGACACGGCCTAATTAGGGTCCAAGTCTGCCCCCGGCCAGACCCATCAATCGCGTAAAGCTGCCAGCACGCCGACGCATGGAAGCCTCGCAGGAAACTTCCGTTTCAGCGGTGTCGGAAACACGACCCGCCCCGAATCTGACCTGCTACCCGCCAAACGCCCTCCAGCAGCTCTGATTGTCGCATACAGCCCTTGGCGATTTCATTCAAGCTGCATTTGAGTTTCTTGTCGTTTTGCTGGGCAGCAAGGGCAACGCAAGCATGCCGCTCACCAAGGATGTCATCAAGTTTGGCTCCTTTGTCGTGACCTCGCAGGTGCGTCGATTCCCACATGCCATTGGACGTGCCAGATATCAACAGGCTGCACGTGATGGATGTTGTCCAACAACACGAAGTATGCGTCTAACGGAGAGCGTACTGCTAGGTCTTCCACCTATCGCGCCTATCTTTTGCGATAGTCAACCTCAAGCCTCTGCTCCCCGGTCACGTCCTTGTGTCGCCGCGCCGGGTTGTGCCGCGCTTCAATGACCTGTCTGCTGCGGAGGTGCAGGACTTGTTCTTAACTGTGCAGCGCGTGTCGCGCATGGTCGAGCGTGTGTTTGGTGCATCGTCGCTCAATATCGCCATTCAGGATGGTGTCGATGCGGGGCAGAGCGTACCACATGTACACGCACATATTATACCGCGGAAGAAGGACGATCTCGAGGAGCAGGGCGGGACAGATGCCATTTACCAGATGATGGAGAGCGAGGATGCAGACTTGAGCAAGCAGCTCCAGGCAAAAGAGAGGGCAGCCCGAGCGGAGCTCGCAGAGGACGAGAAGAAGGGCAAGTTCCCTGCCGTCGACAACGACAGCCGCAAGCCCCGAAGCGACGAGGAGATGCAAAAAGAGGCAGAGTGGCTCGCACAAGAGATGGCCAAGGAAGAGCAGAGTGCTTGAACATCCTGCGACGCCCATCCGACACGACACGAATTCAGGGCATGAACGATGTTTCCCCACCGGCACCTGTCTTAGCCAAGTCAGTCACAATTTGTTTCTCCTTCACCCCCAGGCCAGAGTCTTCCGCATCCCCGCGACAAGGCTGGCGATAGTGCCCCAATATCTGCACACAGACACACGTGGTGTGGGGTGCATAACACCCTCCAGACCGAAACGTCATCTGCAGCGACGCTGCACAACAATATTTCACAAAGTTTGTCCGGCGTGAAGGGGGTATAGATCATCAAGCAATAACACAAGTTATTGCCCCAGGCTCTTGGCTCGACTTGGTGTTTCTTATGCTGCTGGGCGTGTGTGTTGTGCAGGGTGAAGATCCCCAGATCTTTGGTGCCGGGTGTTCCCTTTCAGGCAGAATGGCATCTTGGGGTGAGATTGCGCTAACTGGACTAATGCTACGCATGTGTGCGGTCGACTGTAACCAAAGGCCTTCGATGTACCATCTAGGAATCTGTCAATTTGGAAGGAAATGATACTGGGTTTGAAGTCGGTGGAGTGCTACCCTGTTATTGACTACAAATGGTGAGCTTCCACATGGCATATCAATGTCTGATTTTCTGGCGCGCAGGAGTGAAGATGAAGGCAGGAAGATGACTGACAGTGCGCTGCAAGTCGTAACTGTGAGACATCATTGATTTCATTGCTGGCTAGAAGCCGGGTCCCTTTGTGTATGGAGACTCTGTGTGTGCCTGTCACTTCTCGTCGTACCCGTCGCTAGCGTGAGGCTACGCAGGCAGTCTTCGTCGCCAAGGGTAGGACTATTACATCGTAACCTCCAACCTTTTCCTACCTGTTGCAGCCCCTCTCCGTCTTTCTCTTCCTTGCTCCCCAGCCTCGCTAGCCGGTAATTTGAACGACGCGGTGCAGCGCGCCAGGCTCTCTCACTTGCGATCAGGCGCCTAAGGCACACTGCTGCCTATCTTGATCGCGCGGGGGTGTTCACTGCGCCACCTCGCGCTAGGAATACTCAAACGCCTAGAAATCTAGCAAATAAGTTAGAGACGACAGCCTCGACCTAGCTCCGAGCTATGAATGAGCCGCCCTGCTACTTCGATCCATCACATATTCCAGAGTGGAGAGAAGAACACTCTTCGGACAACGACTTCAACCTCCAGGATATGAACGGCCCGTTCTACATCGATTCACCACAGACCCGCGAATACCGTCATTCCAACGGGTTAACTAATAAAACATTTCGGGCTCCACGCGAGCAGCAGGCCCAAACAATGAGTGATGTTATCATCGAGAAGGGAAATGAGGTAGCTCAGCTTAACGCTGAAGATCCACCGTCGTATGTTCGGCAAGGCCACTTCCGTTTGACGGACCTTCCGGCAGAACTACGCGTCTACGTCTACGAATTCCTACTGCCACATAACATGAACGTCTCTTTCAAACTCAGGAGGAGCTACTACGACCGTTCCAACTACAGCAGTGTGACCCGACATCTCGCACATCCGGACACGCCGCAGTGGCAAATCGAATTGACATGCAAAAGACTCGGCCCCGTAGCTCAAGCCCAACAGAAAGCTTTATCAGATTGTCAAGATGATTCTAGTAGGAAGAGACGGAGACTAGTACCACTTCCAAAGCCCGAACCGGCCCAGACGCAACTCTTCCTAGTTTCCAAAGCAGTTTCAACCGAGGCCAAAGGTACTCCATTTCCATTCACCCAAAGACTTCAACACTAACCCATCCCAGCAATCCTCTACGGCTCAAACACCTATATCTTCACCATCAACAGCGACTCCCATTACCCCAAGTCTTGGCGCCCCCCGCAGATCTTCGGCGCATTCGGCTACACTGACCGCCTCCCTCTCCTACGTAACCTGCGCAGTATCACCATCGAGCTCGTGATTCAACGTGGCACGCACTGGGACATCAAGCGGCTACGCACTCGTCTCGAGTATTTCGTCGAGGTACTCAAACAGCACGCTGACGACGCGAGTCAATCGTCTCTCCTTACGCAATTTACCATTAACGTGACGGACTGCACGCAGCTTCACTACATGCGCAACATCGGGCCCACGCGTGCGAGACCTGGGATCGACAAGTATATGTTCGGGCTCGAGGGGCTGGTGGGGTTGACTGGGATCAAAGAGGTTTCTGTTGGTGGTGTACCGCATTGGTATGCGAAGTGTATGCAGCTGTGTGTGCAGGGGACGGGGGGTGAAGTTAAGGAGACGGAGTGGCCGTTGATGAAGGTCAATCAAACTACGGGGCCGAGGAAGAAGAAGGTAAAGTGGGTGTCGGCCAGGCGGTGGTGGCAGCCGGTGTGGAATTGGAAGGAGTTTGCGGAGAGGAATGGGGTGGAGATGCCGGAGGATGTTGATAAGTACTGGGTGGATCAGTCTTGAGAGGGGAGTGTGGTTGCGATTGGATATGACGATACACTTGTGTGATGCTGCACGAAACGAACCTACACGACGCGAGATATCATGAACTTCATATCAACATTGTAACCTCATCTCCCATATCATACACTCATCTTCATAGCAATCCCCTTGTGCGGCGCATAACCCAGCACCTCAAAATCCTCCGCCGCCCACCCATCAATACTCCCCCCTGCCTCCCTCTTAATCGTCAACGTCGGGAAATCCCTCGGTTCCCGCTCCACCTGCCCCTTCAACGCCTCCACATGATCCGCATAAACGTGCGCATCGCCCATGGTATGCGTGAACGTGCCGGGCGTCAAATCACATACATGCGCCAGTATATGCGTCAGTAGGGCATAAGACGCGATATTAAACGGCACGCCCAATCCCATGTCGCAACTGCGCTGATACAGCAGACTATGCAACACGCCCCTCTCCTCCTTCCCAGCCGGAAACGAGACGTAAAACTGCGCAAACATGTGACACGGCGGGAGCGCCATCTTCTTCAAATCGGCGGGATTCCACGCGCTGAGAATAATGCGGCGATCATACGGCTTGTTCTTGATCTTATCAATCACGTCGGCGAGTTGGTCCACGCCCTCGCCTGTATAATCGTGACTATGCCCTTTATATTCAGCGCCGAAATGCCGCCACTGGAAGCCATACACCGGCCCTAATTCCCCCTCCTCATAGTGATTGAGACCTACGCTATCGAGATATGCGCGCGACCCATTGCCGTCCCAGATCTTTATGCCCGCGTTGCTCAGCGGCTGCGAGTGTGTGGAGCCTGCGATGAACCAGAGGAGTTCGGCGATGACGGCGCGGGTGAAGACGCGCTTTGTTGTGAGGAGCGGGAGGATGAGGGAGGGTGGGGAGGAGGGGTCGGGAGAGGGCCGTGAGAGGGCAAATTTCATTTGTGGGGGAAATGGTATGGCGTAGGTGCCGGTGCCGGTGCGGTCGGGGCGGTGCTCGCCATTTGCGAGGATGTCGGATATTAGATTGAGGTATTGGTATTCTTCGTGGGAGGGGTTTGTGGGCGTGGATGTGGAGGTGCCGTTTGTGGTGGAGGGTGTGTCTTTTGGGGTCTGCGAGGGTTCTGAGGGAGATATGACGGGCTCGAGAGTTGGTGAAGCCATCGTGTATGTGGTATGTGCAGTCGACGTAGTGTAACAGATTTGGAGGCGTGCACAAAAAAGATAAAGTGCACGCGTCCCAAAAGCGCGACTGCGCAATTGGTTTGATATTGTCAGCCCGCCGTAATTGGGTTGGAATCTAACCGCTTTGGCTCGCCAGCAAAACATCCTACGACAACGACCCAACCACATTATGGCGGAAGAACAGGCCGCCCACCACCTGCTGAACGTCCTAGAGGAGCGCGGACTTAATGTTGATCTCGATAAGATACTTCTTGGCTTTGAGGACGAGGCCATAAACCATGAGGCCGCCACCTGGGTTGAGGAGTATCTCCATGAAGACACTCTCTTGACCAAAGAGGAGCTCGAATTGTGAGTAGGTTTTGTTTGGTACAAATGCGTAATTAATAGACTCTCAGGTATCAGACGTTGAGGAAGAGAGGCCTGCTACGCCAATATGAGAGCGAAGGGGATCCGGTTCGGCCTGTCCTCGATCACGAGATTGCATCTGCGATTGAATCATTACAAGGCTCGACTGCTGCTATTGAGGCACAGTCGAAAGTGCTGGAAGCACAGAAAGATGCTCTGATGAAATTGAAGGCGCTCGACAAGTCAAATCTGGATGTCGAGCATGCACGGAACGAGAGAAGAAGAAAGGAGGGGCAAGAGAAAGCGAGGTTAGATGTTGCGGTAAGCAATGAGTCTCTTTTCGGTAGAAATTATAGCTGAATTAGGCAGGTCGATGACGTGGTCGCAACCGTCTCTGAGCAACTTGCCGAGTCACAGAGAGAGGTTGATACCGACAAGTCCACCATCAGGAGCTATCTCAGCGAGCGGCTTGCATCAGATGACCAGATTCTAAGCAGACTACCAGGCATTGTCTCCAAGCTCGTCACAGAGCTTGAACAAGGCGGAGACGAGAAGTCCATAGATCAGTGGTGCAAAGCCATCGTCTCTTTCCGCACCGGTGAGATCAAGGCTAGAGTAGATGCGGTCTACCTCAACAGTCTCTCTGGCGGCCAGTCAAATGGACACTCTGACACGTCGGACGAGGATTTGAAAGGACGGAAAACTGCTTTGCAGGCTGAAATGGAGGAGCTACACTCGGAGATCGCGTCGGTCGCTGAGATGGTGGTTGAGCATGAGCTTCGAAAGCCAATGAACGAAATGAAGGAGCGAAAAGATCGCGAAGTGACACAAGCTCGGGGTGCATGGCTCAATTACGTGCGTATTGAACAGACTACTTCCCGTTCATGACTAACAGCAGTAGATTCTCACCACACTCGATTACATGGGCAAGCGCCTCGATACCATCACGACCAGTGCGCAAGACGTCGATGGTTTCCAGCAAGCACTTGCGCGTGTCAGCAACGCAGCATCAAAGCGCCTTCCAGAAGTCCATGCCATTCGACCCACTCCACCACGACGAAGGACCACATCTGAGCCGTTATCTGCATTCACACCCATGGTCAAGCTGAAACCCTCCAAAACCCTCGAGCTACCCGTAGCCCTCCAAGACGCCCTCCGCCACGCCGGCATACCGTTCAACCAAGACAGCATCGAAGCTTTACAGGACTCACTTATCCACGCCCAAGCTGAGCGCGAGATTAAGCTTGGAGAGCACTACAACTCGACGTCTGCGGCTACGCACGATAGACTGGCCGAACGCTCGAGCAAAGCAGACACAGATCTGCGAGTTATTGTCGATGCTTTGTTCAAGCACACGCCGTTCCAGCAGGTCCATTTGACGGACGCGCGGTTGGATAGGCAATTGCGTGATATGGAGGCAGAAGTAGAGATGAAGAATCATGAGCTGCTGGAGGCGGAGGGGAATGAGTTGAGTTTGAGCGATCCCAAGGTCTGGGCTTTTGTTAAGAAGTATGGCAAGTGAGTAATGGCAGATCGAGGTAGACCGAGGTAGGATGCGACGCATACGACAAGTACAATTGAAAGCAACCTTGAGCTGAGACATATTTCGAAGACTATCTTCGTTACTATCAATTGCGCCTAACGTTACTCATAAAAAAGGAAAACCAAAATCTGAACAAGGCCGGAAATCAAGATTTCTGGCTGCTTGTGAGAAAAGGTATGACTGAAGGAAGAAAGAAAGTGAAATACATAAAGCAGAACCTAACCGTCTCTCAACGTCTGGAAATCAACTCCTCATCTGCTGAACCCATCACCAAGTCCTGTGCCGTCATGAAATACCCAAACCCAGCCTTCTTCGCGTTTCCAAACCAATCCAGTATCGGCACACTGGGCAGCTCGCGCGAATGATGATCGCTGCGCAGATGCATTGCAAGGTCCTCCACATGTACCCTAAGCACTGCCTCGTGATGCAGCATCTGCACTGAACCGCCGTCACTGTCATGCCAAGTCGCACGGGTGCTCGAGGTCACGGCTTTATGAACTGCCTGCACCACGCGGTCAACTGGTACGACGTCTACTGATCCCTTGACACTGTCACAGGACGGCTGTACGCCAAGCCTGTGTACTATGCTCATCAATTCGCCGATTACAGCGTCCTGAACCGCCGTGTCTGTGGTGTTGGACGTAGTGATCCCCACGGGACGGTGAATATAGACGGGCATGTCCAACGCAGAGGCGGCGTTTCGCAGAAATGCTTCAGCGGCCCATTTCGTAGACACGTAGCCGTCACTACCGTCGAGTGGCGGTGTAATGGCGGCATCGTTGTAGAATGCTACGGCGCCAGATGACATGAAGTGCAAAGGAATAGAACGACGCACAGCCAGCCGAGTTATTTCTTTGACCGAATCAAAGTTGTCGGGTCGCAGAACCTCGTATCTGTCCCAGAATGAACGGTTGGCTGCGAAGTGGACGATGACATCTGTCTTTTCTGCGAGCGAGACGAAGTCTATGTCTGAGAGGCCGAGGTTGTGCTGCGAAATGTCGGCTTGTATGGGTTTTATCTTCTCCTCTAAATCGGGATGGGAATCTTTGTTATCCACGTAGCGGAGCAGACAAATTATTTGAGCGATGTTGGGATCCTCAGTTAGATCTGCGAGCAAATGCCGTCCTAGATAGCCCGCGGAGCCAGTCAACAAGATCGTTATACCTTCTGCCTTGGCGGGACGCTGCATGGGTGCTACTTTGTGAAGCGATTCTGGCAAACGAGTCTCTGATTCCCAGTCCGATATGTTGCTTGGGCGGCTGGCTTCAATGGCGGCAGTCATCGTCTCAATCGTGCTGGCTCCCATGAGAGTGGCAAGTCTCGGCGCAGACAGGAATGCGTCACTCACCATTGCCTGCAATCGTACCAGGAGAATCGAGTTTCCGCCGACGAGGAAGAAGTCGGATTCAGCATCCAGAGTCCCGGGATCGAGCGGCAAAACTTCTCGCCAGAGCTCACATAGTTTCCGCTCCGCATCAAGGAGATTCTTGGAAATTTGTGTGTCTTCCTCGGCCATGGGGAGAGACATTGCTTGGATAGCCTTCCTGTCAATCTTGAGATGGGAGGTCCTTGGAATGTCGGCTAGCGTCGTAATGATGGAGGGTCGCATGTATAGGGGCAGTGGAAGGTTCTTGCGAAGAGTCTTTAGCAACTCTTGTTGTCCTTCTTCCGGGTACTGAGTCGAGAAGACAACGTGTGCCGCCAAGTAGCGCCCCTCTCCTTTGCCCCGTAACGTAACGATGGCGTGTGAGAGAGCGCCGGCAGCGTGTTTGACCAAGGCGTTCTCGACCTCCGTAAGCTCTACGCGAAATCCACGTAGCTTGATTTGTGTGTCGCCCTCAAGTCGGCCATCGACAAACAAGGTGCCATCCCCGAGGAGATGGCCACGATCACCACTTCGATACACCTTGGTGGATGTTCCGAAGAAGACATCCGGAATGAACTTTTGCTTCGTCAAGTCTTTGTCGCCAAAGTAGCCAGATACAACGCAAGGGCCGCCGATGACAATCTCACCAGATACCCCAGCGGGTACGGGTTGCAGTTCGCCATCGACTATGCAAACTGAGAAGCCTGCTAGCATGAAGCCAGCAGGTAACGGATCAGGAAGCCCTGGCTCAGCGTATTTCAGTTCGACCTTTGTTGAGAGTATTGTTGTCTCCGCCGGCCCATAGCCATTGAAAAGACGGAGCCCGGACAGTTTCAGAGTCACAAACTCGCGAGCAAGACTGTGGCTCATAGCCTCGCCACCTGAGAAGGCATGCGTCCACGACCGGCACTGACGCAGGTTGCTAGCGCCATAACGCAGCCACATACCATATTCGGAGGGCGTGGCGGTCGTGTATGTTACACTTTCTTCAATCATGATCTTGCTTATCTCCACCGGATCGCCCCTATTGCGAGCTGGCACGATATAGAGGCACCCGCCGTTGGTTAAAGCGGCAAATGCTTGGTCGAGGGAGAAGTCGAAACTGAATGGGCTTTGTTGCAGGACCACAAGACTATCGTCGGATTTCGCAAAGGTCCGGCTGGACACTTCCGCAAATGCCACAATATTCGCATGTGTCATATTGAGACCCTTGGGTTCTCCCGTAGAGCCGCTCGTGAAAAGAATGACGGCTTGAGCGTGGGCTTCGGCGTGGTTCAGCCGCGACTTCTGCTGTGTTTTTGAGTGCGCCACATCGGAGACTAGTATCTCGGTGGCATCGCCAGCCCCAATTATTGTGGTCTGCTCTGTCGTAGTGTTGTCTGTGAGGATGATTGCCGGCCGGGAGGCTGTGACAATGGCACCCAGACGAGCAACAGAGTTGCGCAGGTCGAGGGGTACGTATACCGCACCTGCCCTGAAGATGGCCAGCATCGAACAAATCCAGTCCGTAGATGGTTCTTGAAATACACCGATGACAGTTCCTTTTGTTCCTCCAGAAGCTTGCAACGCTTCGTTGATGGCGTCAACCCGGCCGCTCATTTGCTCATATGTGAGGGCATTTCCATTCCCATCTCTCAGAGCGGTCCTAGAGCCGTGTGCTCTGGTAATTTCGTCGATGCGGTCCACAACTGTAGGGTGATGCCATTCAGTCTCAAGGTGAGGTGCTTCCAGATAAAGTCAGCCATGTCCATACTTGACTTGGACGCACTCAGCTTATTCACTTACCTTCTCCTGCTTTAAGCGCCACCTTGATATCGCGTGGGGACCAAGCTGGAATATGATCAACAGTCCCGTCGATGGAATCAACCATGAATTCGAGCGCGTTCACATATGAACGAAGCAGCAGCCGTGTGCTCTCCTCAGAGTATAGCGCATCCTTGAGTCGCAAGCTAAGCAACGTTTCGGAGTTGACGTTTTCTGTAATCTCCAGGGAAATGTCATATCCTGTACTAGCATTGCGCCATTTCTCGCCGCTAAGTTTGCATCCAGCCCAGGTGGACCGCTCTTGAACGACTTGCCTGTAGTCCATAAAGATCTGGAAAATGGGCGTGTATGCGTTTGAACGCGGGATGTTGAGCTCCTTCAGAAGAACATCAAAAGGTAGCTGTGAGTGCTCTAGCGCAGAGTATGCCGTGTCACGCGCGGTCCGAATGATAGAGCTTATGGTAGTGCCTGGTTCCCGTCGACGGCAGTGAAGCGGAAGAAGGTTCAGGAAAAAGCCCATGCTACTCATGAACTTCTTGTCTAGGCGATTGGCGTCCGCGATTCCAATGAAAATATCATCGGTACTCGGAAGAAGACTGAAAATAAGAGCCTGTAGCGCACCCAGGTAGACGTGGAAGGAGGTGGAGCGGTTTCGGCGAGCCAGCTGTCGTATCTTGGCTGTAATACCGGCATCTATGCGTGCTGTTGCTTCGTGTTGGCTGTAGTGATTCATGGTCTCCCTTCTCATTGACTGGGCGAAGGGAAGTAGCTCAATGGGCTTGTGTTCTGTCGGGAACACTTTGCGGTAGTGCTCGATCATCTTATTGAACCCACCATTATCGTACATTTGCCTCTGTTGAGTTGCAAAGTAACGATACTGGGATTCCGCTGCCATGGGAGGCAATGCCTTCATGTTATAGGCAGCTTCGAGGTCCTTGAAGAAGATGCTGAAGCTATATCCGTCCAGGAGGATATGGTGCATTCCGAGTAATAAGAAATGCCTTTGATCCGATAGGGAAAGAAGCGATATTTTCACTGCGTCTCCGCTGGCTAGATCCCATGTCTCGCCATGGATGGCCTGAAGCTCCGCCTCTGCTTCTGCTTCGGCATGAATTCGCCTAGTGGTCAACTTCATCGCTGAAATTGGTCTGATACTCTGTAGGGGCGTTAGGTCATTGCCTTCTCTGGATGACAAGAACCTGGTGCGGAGAATCTCATGGCGGTTTCCGATTGCGCGGACTGCGTCTTCAAGAGATTTGATGCGAATTGGCCCGTTGAGCTCCAACATCACACCCATGTTGAACGCTCTTTTATTGGTGAGGTACTCGTTCAAGAACCAGAACCCGGCCTGGCCGAATGACATGGGACCGCACGATTCGTCAGCGGGCTCTTCGGATGAGCTGGATCCATCTATACTCTCTGTAGCCACAGTGAACTTCTCATACATTGACTGGAGAGAAGGAGTGGAGAGATCCAAGGACGTTATTGGCGTATCAATCCCCGCAGCTCCCGGGTTTGTAGAATCGGGTGATGTTTTGCTTGGCGACTCATCGGTGATTGAGCCTCTATTAGAGCTGCTCGCCGGCCCACTTGTATCGGTATTGCGGTCAGCCAATTGCATGGGCGCCTCATTCACTGGATCTTGTGGAGCCTGGCCGGGCTCAAGGGCTGACAAATCGACAATGGAAGGTGGCAATAGCTTGAGTGCTTCGTTTAGAAGGTCCGTAATCGAGCTGCCACCCAAGACTTTGAGGACAGGAATATCGACATCCAACTCCTTGAGGAACCACGAGCGTACCTCAACAGCCATTAGGGAGTCCACTCCTTGCTCGACGAGGGTCACCTTTTCGTCGATAGACTCATCTGGTGGGATCGCCAGAATTCGCCTTAGTCGGACGATGAATGATTCTGTAAAGTATGAGCAACACTGAAACGTTTATTGTGCGGTTTGAATGCCTACTGTTGATCATCGAAACGGCTTCCGCCTTCGTTTTGACTTCTGCCAGCTGCACTCTTACTGGTACAGACGACATCTTGCCCGTGAGTCCCTGCGTGTCCACGCGTTCCATCACGAAATGGCCGAACTTGACATCTTTAAGATATTGATCCTTAGCCTGGGCATCCTTGTAGATTGGCGTTACTCCGGTGGAAAGTTCGCAGACTTCTCGGCACTCTGGTCGGCCGAGCACAATAGCCTCAGCAAACAACTGCTGCAAGTCCTGCTCTGACATGGGCTTATATCCCATCTTGATAAAGGTATTTTCGCTAAGATCTTCAGCTCTTTCAACATAGCCTATGCCTATAATCGAGCTAATGTTAATGGATGATGCGGCGACACCGCGCTTCTTTCGCTGCGCCGCAAGGGCATTCATGAACATGTTACCCGCGATGTAGTTACTCTGCCCGCTGTTTCCCATGACTGCTGTCGTGGAAGAGAACAAAATGAAGAAGTCGAGGGGTGTATCATAGAAGAGCTCGTCAAGGAGCTGAGATCCCAGTACCTTGGGGCTCAAGACCTTGGCTAAGGCTTCATAGGACATGTTGTCGAACAGGGCATCCTGCAGTATCATGGCTCCGTTTGCGACGCCTGCCATTGGAGGCATGGACTTTGAGATGCTCTCATAGCACGCATGCAGAGACTCGCGGCTGGTGATGTCCCTGTATAGAACAGTCAGTCTCGGCGCTTGCGCCCATCTAAAGCTGTGAACTTACATCGGAAGAGCCTTTACATTTGCTCCAAGGCGTTCCATTTCACACAAAAAGGTAGGATGAACCCTGGGCTTTCGGCTGGTGAGCACGATAAACCTCGCGCCGTGGACGACCATCCACTTGCAGAGTGACTGGCCAAGCTCGCCAGACAGACCAACGAGCAGATATGTCTTGTCGGGCCGAAATATGATGCCCTCATCAACGGGACGAACCAGAGCCGCGACTGAAGGACTGGTGCAGTCCGCGACAGCAAATCGGCCACCAGCGGCAGCGTTATCCGAAACGCTCTGCAGTTGAATCATTGGCATACGAGAAACCATAGTATCGCTCTCTGAAAGTAGATCAATCTTTGACGAAGCCAATTCCAACTCGTTGGCGACTTCGTCCCTCGAGACGAATGGTCGGAGCTCAGTATTCGTACCGAAAAGACGCGCAGGATCGATGATATCGCAATATTGAGGCAAAGATCTGGCGATAAAACTGCCGGTTTCAGATTTTCCAGATGTTTGAGAGAGATCGATGAACTTTGTGGCCGTGGAAGGTAACAACCCTTTGACAAGACGTTCCGGGAGGTTTTTGTCCACATGTTGCCATCCACTCTGGATGTTACTGTGGCTCGAAGTAGTGACGCATAGATTAATGGAATCGCCAATCGCCATGTCCTTCAACGCACTTGCAATCAATGGGTGGGGTCCGTGAACGACAAGAGTATCGCCCTTGCTTGTAAGTCGCAGAATACTGCGAGCCATCATGTAGGCTGAGACGATGCCAAGTACATGTCCTGAGTTGGATGTTTGAATAGGGAGACACCAAGCTGATGGGATATCCGACGGTGATTTAGCGGTGTGGGTTACAGCAAGGACTCTCTCATGGGAAGAAGTATCGATACCAACACAGAGTAGTAGTCTACACCCTGGAAGGATGGTAATAGTCGATAGTAAGAAATGCGTTATGCGGACGTTCTTCTTATCGGCAGAGAATGGCAGCGGTGCTGGAATATGTAGCGGAGAAGCGCATTGCACTTCCCATAGCCCTGCTTCACCCGCAAATACCAGCTGCGATTCTTGAGGGTTGAGGTCTTCGTTGACGATGCGGCGAGAAGTGTTATAGCGTTTGTTTCCGCCTTCATAGGAATAAAGCCTCGGGATGATACACGTATCGTTTTCAATGTATATCTCCGGCTCCAAGGACCACATCAATTCCTCAGGTCGGAGTTCTCTTGACCATCTGTTCAGCAGCTCCAAGCGGATGAGGTAACTTGCCATTATACTTGGAGTTCGATCACTCATGCGGTCAATATCCAGCACCTGAAGCGTAATGTTGGGATACTCAAATCTCATGCAGCGCCCAACCCCAAGAGTCATGTTACAGTGAGGGTTTTCTGCTCTGGCTCCAATAGTAACCCAAAGGATATTTCTACTTTGGCGCCAGAGATTTTTGAGACCATCGAGCTTCCTAGGAGTCATGGTGGCAAAGAGCGGTTCGTCCAGCTCCGTGAGCGACAAGACCGTGCTTGCCTCGGCCACAACCTTGGAATCAAGCGCTTCAATCGAATTCGTGCGGACAATCTGGGCGAACCTCTGGCCAAGTATGGAAGAAAGCTGCTCAGAGAGCTTGTAGACGCTCGGTGTTTCGCCGCCAATGATGATGAGCAACGGCGCTTTTGTGGTAGGATGTTGGGCGACATCCACGAGGGGCGATCGAAGTATGCTGGTGCGTTCATCGAGAGCTTGTGCGCAGAAGACGTGTCCAGGAAGAATCTCATGAACTGGCGGCGTCGTTGTATCTATCCCGCCGAAGCCGCACTTCTGCAACAACGAATCCCATTGTGGCAGAGTGAGGGTAGGGCCCCAGCGTCGTCCGCTCTCGACACCAAGCCACCATCCTGGTAAACTACCCATGGGCAGACCAACTCGGAAACAATTGTTGTTGACAGTCTCGAGGATTATGAGGTAGCCACCAGGCTTGAGCAAGCTGCGCACGTGGCTCATCATCTGTTCCAGGCCTAAGGTAGCGTGTAGGACGTTGGATGCAATGACTAAGTCGTAGGATCCTTCGACAAATCCCTGTGAGGCGGGGTTCTGATTCATGTCGAATGTCTTGAAAATCATGCGGCTTGCATACTCCTTAAAACGATCCTGTGCCGTGCCGAAGAATCCGCCAGAGACGTCGGTGTATGTGTAGGTCGAAAAGGAAGATCCCAGGCGAGGGAGAATACGCCTCGTCGAACCACCAGTTCCGGCACCTACGTCATGGTTAGAATTTCCAAAATTCGAAGTAAACAATATTAACAAAACAAGAATGTCTCACCTATTTCTAGAACATTCATTCTGGGGTACCGATGTGCTATCTGACCTGTCATGCGGGCAATGTATTCGTTGACAAGATCAAGACCAAACCCTTCCTCGTAAACATCGTCCAGCATTCCGTCTTTAGTCATGTGCTCGAGGATGTTGGAGCGGTCTCGGATAGCCTGAGCAAGGTTTTCGCCGACAGATTCTAGTAGACGAACATCAGTGCGCTCATAGTGTCTAGCGGAGTTATCAGCATTGATTCCCACAATTTTAAAGACTTGACTTACTTTCTCAGGAGGGCTTGGACATTGGCCTGAGTGTCATGTTTAGCATCCTCTGGTATATGTGGGTTTTCACCCCTAATGACCTGGGCCACGACATGAGCAGCCCAGTCGAGAAGGTGTCGGTAATGCGGCAACGTGTTTGCTTTCTCCTCGGCCGTGATAGTTTCAAGAAGTCGGCGCAAGTAATAAAAGGAGATGCGCTCCGATTCGAGTGCAATTTGGAGGTCCTTGGCTTTGAACTCACAGCCCGCAGCTGTGATTTCGCCATCTGGATGCGCAATTTTGTAGTCAAACCTTGAAAAGAGCACCGCATCATTTTCTGGGAGAGCTACCGAGAGGGGTACGAGTTCCATTCCCTCAATCTGCAGGAACGTTTGGCCACCATTCTCCATAAACAAATTGAGCTCGGTGATGATCTTGCCCTTGCTATACTCATTAGCAACGGAGAGGTACTGGAACTTTTTTTGCTTTCCAATGCCTAGAGACGTGAAGTATGGATTGATGACGATGGACTTGATGCTGGTGGGGACATGCAAAGCCCACATACGTTCGTCACCGGGGCAGCAGAACGCCGCAAAAGTTGTTTGTAGAGCCGTATCCAACATTCCAGGGTGTACTATGAGCTGGTCTTCCCATTCTGTTCCGGACTGGTCCTCGATAGTCCCCGTTGCAAAGTCCGCTTTCCGTCGAATGCTGGTGGTACCGCGGAAGGGCCACGAATAGTTGTATCCGAGCCGGCTAAGAGACTCATAGAATCTATCGACTTCAACTCTACTCACGTTCAGGTCATCTGTCTTGACACCTGGTAGTTTGTCGGATTCTTGATTTGTAAGTGTGACCTTCACGGTACCACTGGCGTTGAGTGCCATTGTTGACCTGTGATCGCGAGGTCCACCAGAATTACATGAGAAATGAGCTTGAATCATGTCCTTGGTTTGAAGGATGATCCTCAAGTCAAATAATGTCTCAACGCTCGAGTCATCGTCGTTGAATGCCATGGCTCTCCCGATGTGAAGATCTTCGATTGACACGAGACCAATGCTCGAGCTCTTAGCTAGAATGGTGATCGCTTCTACTGCCATGGCAATATAGCCAGTGGCGGGAAATACTATCTGTCCTTGGATTTGATGACCATGTAGCCAAGGGATTTCCTTTGGGTGCAGGATATTGCGCCACTGGATGCCCCAGGATGTCTCCCGATCGCGACACCGCTTGCCCAATAAAGGGTGAGGTGGGGCTTGGAGGCTGTTATGCAAGCCTGACAATCGAGACAAAGCCATGAATTTTTTGGAACGATCGAATGGGTACTTCGGTAGGTCTGGGAGGAAGCGCCGGGCCATCGTTGATCCAGACGCAGCCCTCGCAAATGTGTCGAAGTCAACGGATCCCACTCCAAGATGGGTCCAAATGAATCCGAGAGCGTTAGAAAACTCTTGAACGTCATCTTTGCCTCTTCCAAGCAGGCCTGAGTAAGGTGGACGGACTCCAGTGATCTCCTCCAGGGTATCGAGGCATGGTGTCTTCAAGACCGGATGTGGACCAACTTCCAAAACCACGTCAAACGGGCCACTATCGGCCCACGCGTGTGCGACTGCAGAAGAGAAGATGACAGGGCTGGTCATGTTTTCGACCCAATACTGCGAAGTCAGATTGTCCGGGGCCATAATGTCCCCTTGTCGCACGCTAGAATACCACGTGGTCCCAGTCGGACTTATATACTCAACTGCGCATTTTTCCATGGCCTCATGGTATGCCAGGGCACAGGGCAGAACATGAGACGAGTGATAAGCTGTGTCAACTTTGAGCTGACGTGCGAATTTTCCTTCGTCTGTGAAAATGCCGACAGCTTCAATAACGGCATCCTCGTCACCAGATAGGGTAATGCTTGAAGAAGAGTTTTGGGCGGCTACCTGGATTCGTCCTTTGAAAGTTTCGAGTTCACAAAATTCGGACGCGTCTTCGAAAGTGGTGCCAACAGCCATCACTACATACATAGGTTAGTGTTACCACCTCTCTGAGCTGCACTTGTTGGTGAGGAGCCGGGATTAGTTGCCGAAGCTCACTATCTGCTGAAAGCAAAAGATTTACTCACTGGCTCCCTTGCCACCGTTTGGCGATTTCGCTAGCTTCGCATACAAACCTCTGTAGTAGGCAATTCTGATGGCATCGGGTGCTGCGAGAAGACCAGCAGCATACGCCGCTCCGATCTCACCTAGAGCATGTTTAGTAACCTGCGAAGTCAAGCGAACGAACTGTAGACAAACCCGATGAATGGCCGACTACTGCATGCAGTGTCACACCAGCAAGGCGAAGCAGGTCGACGAGGACAATTTGAATCGCGGTGCATAAGGGCTGAGAAATGGCTGCCTCGGCCATCCTTGATGATTCCGGATCGGCAACAATCATATCACGTAACGTCCAGGTAGGGCAGTTGTCAACTGGCAACTCTGATAGTGCTTGATCAAGCTCAGATAGGCGTTTAGCCACGTACGGAGATACTTGTAGAAGTTTCGCACCCATTCGCGGCCACTGCGAGCCCTGTCCCGTGAAGACACCCAGAATCTTGGGAGATGCCTTGGCCAACTGCCGGGTGCCCATGGTACTTTCGATTTCGCCACTTGCTATGGCTTCAATCTGAAACCGCGCGTCTTCTACTTGTAGGGCGGTGATTGCTACTCGGTGTGCTAGAGTAGAACGTCGTGTCTGCAAGCTGTAGGCAAGATCAGGGAGGGATGTCTTTGGATTCAACCTCAGGTATTCGGAAAAGTCCGACAATACGGATCGTAGTGACTTCTCCGAGGAGGCAGAGAAGGTCAATGGGGTGAGTAAGGGACCCTCTGCCGCGAGCTGGGGCTGTGGTTGATATGCATCCAAGATCACATGGGCGTTAGTTCCGCCAAAGCCTACACGCATCAGTTCAAGATTGCAACATACACAAACTTGGGGAAATAAACTTACCGAAACTATTTATACTTGCCCGACGAGTTTGGCCCGGGCTCAGTTCAAGCCACGTGTGAGCACTTGTTGGGACTTCTAAGTGGTGGTAGAACGGCGCGACACGAGGGTTCAAGGAGTTGAAGTGCATATTAGGCGGGATTATCCCATGCTGAATTGCAAGCGAGGTACTGATCAGGCTGGCAAGACCAGCTGTCCCTTCGGTATGCCCAATCACGGTCTTGATCGAACCGACGTAGAGCTTGTCGTCACAAGCATTCGTCGAATAAAATGCTCTCGAGATTGCCTCGGCTTCCTGTGGATCACCAGCAGGAGTACCGGTACCATGAGCGTGAAAGAATTGAGGGCGATCTTTCAGCTTGTCGATATCTAGGCCCGCTCTGCTATAGGTATCCCGGATGAGGGCGGCTTGAGCTGTTGCACTAGGCATGGTCAGGCCCGGCGTTCGTCCGTCCTGATTTACGCCAGTGCCGCGAATAATGCATTCGATGTGATCATTATCCCGAATCGCTGCACTGAGAGGCTTCATGACAATGGCGGCAATGCCCTCTCCACGGGCGTACCCATCGACGTCCTTGTCCCACATTCGGGACCTTCCTGAAGGCGAAAGCATAGAGAGCTTGCTCTCTGCGACGTACATACCTGCATTCCATCATGTCAGTGCTTTTCTCGGAGTCAACGGGGCTGTACATCAATTACTAGACGTACCAGGAGTAAGAATCAGGTTAGCTCCAGCGGCGATAGCAACTTGTGATTCACCACTTCGCAGAGTTTGAACCGCCTGATGAACAGCAACAAGACTTGAAGAACAAGCAGTGTCAATCGTCATAGACGGCCCATGCCAATCAAAGAAGTATGATATTCGATTTGACATAATGCTCCGGGCCATACCAGTGGCTCCATACTGTGGGAACACTTCCAGGTCGTTGGAAATTACGCCGCTCCAGTCGTCACACATGAGGCCGACGTAGACAGCGGTAGGTGACCCGCGGAGACCCTCGATTGTCTGCCCAGCTGCACAGAGTGAGTCATACACCGTCTCCATAAGCAACCGTTGTTGAGGGTCGATGGCTTCGGCCTCTCCAGGTTGGATGTTAAAGAAACCATTATCAAAAGAGGCCGGGTCTTCATTGAGGAAGTACGACTTTCGCACGTCGGTTGTTCCATGGTGCTTGGGATCGGGATGATAGAACGCTTCGGCGTCATACCGCTCTGGTGGAACCTGACGGAGCAGGTCTCGCGGGGATCTGAGGAGTTCCCACAGTTTTGACGGCGTATCAGAATTCCCAGGAAAACGACAACCACTCCCAATCACAGCGATGGGCTCTATATTGGTCATCTTGACGAACGATCGCTTATAATGGACGTGATTGACGAAATGTGACAGTGATTGGTATAAAGAAAGAACTCTGACAGATTGACGCGTTCCAAACACGTGGTACAGTAGAAATGGGGATATGTTTTATCGACGCCGGTTCCCCGGGTTTGATAGGATTTTTTAACATTCTAAAGACCGTACTAACAAGCGTAAGCGTTGAGTTCATTCCGAATATCTGCGCTCGCAAAATCACGTACAATGTGATGCAAGAGTCGGAAATCCGGTCACTACGCAATTTCTCGGTGTCTGCGATACATGGCCCAGATGACGATACCGAAGGTGATCTTGCCTACAGTCTGTCCATGCGATGTAAGCCCCGAAGCTGCACAGGCATTCTTCTGTACCGTGGTAGCCGAAGATCCCACTGCTGCTTCCTGCTGGCAACATTGGCTGGAGGTGTCAACCAGTAGGATGGCACATACCGGAAAACTTCGGTGGTCTTTGTCCGGAAACGGTCACAGCTAGCAGAAGTAGCTTGATCCCACCACAATGATAATTTATTCGGGATTCATGTGTGTTTCCCAAATAGTTGCACATCATCTGCAGAATATCTACTCGAAATCTTCTACAAGCAGACTTTCATGACCCACGACACGCATAGACCTAAGCCATGGCCGATTCAACCACCTCCCATTTCAAAATTGACGACAATTCAATCGCCCTGGGTCCAGTTCTGCCCTCCCCATTCGTACCCAATTCCGGCAATACTTTCCCAAAGTTCGTGGAGACGATTACTGAGACGGCCTGGGAGCTCTGGTACTTTGACGGCGTCTCTGAGGTAGATCGAGCAGCGATCGTGATTGGAGTCACTAGAAATTCGGAAGGCAGAAAGCATGGCGGTTTCAAAGTTCAGATCTTTGGAATCTGGCCAGATGAGACGAACTGGCATCGTGACCTATACTTTCCTGAATCCGTCGTCTCAACTTCTGGAGAGTCCGGAGATATCCGAGGTGTCTGGAGGAACCCTACCAAGAACAGCAGCATCTCATTCCTGGTGTCTGCGGACTGTTCGCAGGCCAAAGTCACGGTCGATGTCCCAGGTGTTGTGGAGGGTAGTATGAGCCTGGGTGCTTTGCCAGGCGACACAGGTCTCAATACTCGCCCGGAGCTGGGGTCGTCGGTATATTATGTGCGACCTATTGGACGAGCTTCAGTCACTGCAGATATGGCATTCTATCCTCCAGATAACACCAATCCTCGGAAATTGTCACTTGGTTCCTGGGGTTGTAGTGCAAGGGGTGGCATGGATCGCGTCTGGTCGCTATTTTCTTGGTCACAGATTATGACAGAGTCGTACTATCTGCGTGGCCACGTTGGCCCATATGCAATGCAGGTGATGCGGATCTTATCGAACGTCGAGAGCGGGAACCAGCCATATGCAGTGGCAAGACTTTATCGCGACGAAAAGATCGTTTGTGCTGCGCAGAGTGTCGTCAGTGTTGGGAAGTGTGAGGTGCTTGAGGATTCTCTTGTTGTGAGTAAGACCTATGAGGGCCCAAGTACTCCCGGACTTACGGGTGCATTCCGCGACAAGAATGACGGCTACACTATTGAGTTCATTCAAGGTGGCATTAATGGACAACGCTGGCAGTTTGAAGTACGTCATGATAGAACATTGTGGAATATGCCTACCAGCGCTCCTGGACCCAATGCTACCGGAAATACGGGATTCGTCGAGGTCATAGTAGGTGGATTGGCCGGAGAGGTCTTTTCGGGTATTGGAACCGGTGGCCAGTGTGAATTAAGCCATACATAGTCTAAGCTAGAGAAACACTGTAGCGCATGAGCAAAGGTTACTGTCATAGCTGTATTGTATGATAGCAATTATGTTAAAACGCTCCCTTCTCTATAAGAAGCCTGCTCCATAGTAGAATTTTCTTTTACTTGATATATTAATCATTGTTAGAACCTTCTAATACTGCGTGCTCTTGTTTGATCCATGTCGCCTTACGGAGTTGAGCGGAGTTTCTCGGACTCTAGGTACCGCATATGGTTAGTCTGTGTCACGCAGAACGCTATGGATAAAAGGTGTATCGTTGCTCGACTTAGAGATGTATCACGAGAAGCATCTTGTAATTCTAGGAGCCTATCTCACAACACTCAAACCTAGTACTTTCCGACATGAGAAAAGGTTACCAAACAGCTTTGGTTGGAACTGCCGACGGAACCATACAGCTGTCAAACGATGCGCCAATTCCAGAAGCAACTGGTGATAAGATTCTGATAAAGATAAAGGCGGTATCGGTCAACCCTGTGGATACGAAGATGACCGGAACGTACGTTACCGCTGGCGCTGTTGCAGGTTTTGACTTTGCAGGAGTCGTTGAAAAAGTTGGGCCAGAGGCTACAAAGCGTAATTTCAGGGTTGGGGACCGTGTGTGTACTGCCAGCATTGGAATGAACCCTCATGATCCCACCAACGGTGCATTCGCAGAGTACACAGCTACCGTGGAACGGATCTTACTGAAGCTTCCGCCTAGCCTTAGCTTCGAAGAGGGTGCTTCGATAGGAATCAGTTTCATGACAACCGGGCTCGCTCTTTTCAAGAGCTTGGGCCTGCCTGGCAATCCACTGGAGCGCAGCACCCATCCTGTGCCGGTACTCGTCTTCGGTGGCTCATCGTCAACCGGCACTGCAGCCATCCAGCTACTCAAGATTGCTGGCTTTGAGCCAGTCGCAACCTGTTCGCCACACAATTTCGACCTCGTCAAGTCATACGGTGCCAGTGCAGTTTTCGACTTCCGGGCACCTAGATGCACCACAGACATCAGGAACTACACCAAGAACGGCCTCAAATTTGCCTTGGACTGCATATCAACCACGGCTAGCATGCAATTCTGTTATGAAGCTCTTGGCCGTGCGGGTGGCAAGTACACAGCTTTGGAGCCATACGCCGAGGCGGTGGCGCAGACGCGAAAGGTGATTAAGCCCGACTGGATTATGGGCCCGCAAATGACGGGAAAAGAGATTGCCTGGCCGGAGCCGCATTGGAGACCAGCGGATCCGGAGATGGGAAAATTTGGGGCCACTTGGACTATCACATTGCAAAAGCTGCTGGACAGTGGCCTCATCAGGCCGCACCCAATAATTGTCAAGCAAGGCGGTCTGCAGGAAGTCTTGGAGGGCATTGAGGACATTAGATCAAAGAAGATATCTGGAAAGAAGCTAGTCTATGTTTTGTGACGACACTCAAACCTAGGTCAAAGTCACCCTGGAGTATACGAATTCAAGTTATGGACACATTCGAACTAATTGGTGGTTTGGCTCTGCGATCTGAAAGTAACCTTTTTCCGCATCTACGATCTGCAGCGGCCGATAGTACCCTTTACCCACTGGAAGATGAACATTCCAGCGCCTGCAATTCATTTCAATTGATCTGCTGCAAGAAGCAGCTCGAGATATGTATGGTTGACACGACGAACCAAGTTATCAATTCTATAATACCCTTCAAAGGACCCAAAATCTATTGCAAATTGATCACACGAACCTCCCTAAATTATCCCTCATATCTCTCACCTTTTCGGTGCGCTGTGGTGCGCTAGAGTGGCGAATGTAGCGAGCCCAGCCCGCCACCTCAAGAGTGGAGATCCGGCAGCAACATGACTAAGAGCGTCCTCTCACCTCACCATGCTAACATGCGCCCTTCAAGGAGTAAACAGAGGCAGCCTAAGCAACCTTCTGGTGCTCTAGACATCGGTGAGACGGCTCACGTTCTGAACTCTGTTGCAGATTAGGGATTGCTTTCCGGCTAATTCGGAGTAACTCGGAGTGTTTCGGAGGGTATCAGTTAACTTCGGTGATATCGATGGTAACGAAGGATCGTTGCCTGCATTGCCGATTAATGCCGCAATAGGTGATTGTAGAGTAGTGATGCAACGGCGCAGAATTGCGGAAAATTATCCCAAATAGAATCAAGGCTGACGTCAGATCCCCAAAAGAATTCTCTTTGTGTTCAGACCAAGCTCCAAGCGGAGAGACAGCGACGGCGCTCTATTGAATATAAGACAGTGTCATTAAGCTAACCACCAGATATCCATATTCCACTATTGAATCTTCAATTGATTCACCTATTAAAAGATCATCAGCCTCTACAATGTCTTCCTCCAATTGTCGTTTCCCGGAGGCCGAAACTCCCGTCCATGACTACTTTTACTCCATGGTCGAACTGAGTGTTGTAAGGGTTTTTGTCCAACATCAGGTTTTTAATGCCATCCCAGAGAACGGCATATCTATTTCTGAGCTTTCCGAGAAGACCTGCATTGAGCATGTTCTCTTAAAACGATTCTCGAACTTTTTGATTGCAGCCCGGGTCTTGTCCTCGCCGGCACCGGACCGCGTTGCTCTTACGCCAGTCTCAAAAATGTTCCAAGAGCCAAGAGCTACACTATTCTATTCCCATATATTCGATTCTTTCATGATCCCTGCGGTTAAGTGGACGGAATACTTCAGCCTCAATGGAGCAGTGGAGCCACAAAAATCCAATCAATCACCATTTGGTCTGGCTTCAGGCCATCCGGACAAGTCCTTCTACGAAGTGCTTGAGGCCATTCCTGAGCGAGCAAAAGCATTCAATGCGACCATGGCTCTTGCGCTGGGTGATATGCCGGTCACTGGAGTATATGATTTCAGTTGGGTAGCAGAGTATGCCAATCGACCTGAGCTGCCAGAGAGAACCCTTATCGTGGATGTCGGGTGCGGCAAAGGACAGGCGTTGAAAGCAATTCTCGGAGAGAATCCCAAAATCCCGATGGCTTCCTGTGTCCTGCAAGACCAAACCGAGGTTATTCGAGAAGCTATAGAAGAGGATGATGTACTGCAACCCGCGAAGAAAATAGCATGCAGTTTCTTCGATAAACAGCCGACAAAAGGTTGGGAATTCATTGAGACGCAGAATTTTAAGCTAATCATCACTCCAGATGCACTCGTCTACTATATCCGCAGGGTTCTAAACGACTGGCCCGATGACGAATGTGTAACCATTCTTAGTCAAATTCGGTCAGCCTGTGCTGCTGATTCAAGAGTGCTTATCTCTGAGAATCTTCTGCCTGATGAGCTATCGGTGAGCCTTGCTGCTGCTGATATTTGGATGATGAATTTCGGTGGCAAGAGGCGAAATGAAAAGATGTTTGCCGACATTGCCTCTCGAGCTGGATTCAGAGTTTCTTCTGTCTCAAAGGATCAAACTTCGAATTCCGCCGTAATTGAGATGGTGCCCGTGTAGCTAGGTATTCCTGTTAGCTATAATTGTCAAGATCCAAGAGAGTATTACAAAATCAGTCTGGGGAAATGACGGTGTCACAGTCACGTGATCACCTACAAGAATCCATAGATCACCGTGAGCAGTCATTAGTCCACAATGGTTGGCACTGGCAACATACGCTTACCCAGTATGCTTACGACACTCACAACTGCCCCCGTGATTGCTCTTTCACCGTCAAAGTATATAGAGATAGAGAATGAAAACTTGAGAACTATTGCGTTCAACTGATGTCTCTGGACTACAATACACTGTACTCTTCTCGGAAAGCTCTTCTCGAACATCCGCCGCTTCGGTATGTTGTCTGCCCCTCACCTCTATTCCTCGATTATCCCTCATCCGCGACAAACAACGGTCGAGGGCCAACACCTGTCATCTTATCGATAGCTACTTATCGTCCTTTATATAGGACGCAATGTTTCAGAAGCAACTTAAGCTTGAAGAAACGTGTGATGGGAGAGAATGACTCAAGAAGGAGGGGGAGAAGGAGAAGGCCGGGAAAGAGGCTATCATAAGCAGCAACGCAGGAAAGCGGACAAAGAGGCTACTAGAGCAACTCGAAGCACCCGACAGGGAAGAGGAAAGTTCGCAAAGTATTACATGTCAGCATGCGCGCCCGCACCCACCACCCATGTAACCAAGAAGGATCGAAAGGAACGCATAATCATCATACGTTCCTGTCTGGTTGTGGCTACAGCGGACCCGCGCACTGATGTCTTATCCAAAGAACAAGCGTTAGAAGCATTCTGGGCGGTGCACCAACAAGCGTCAGAAGCATTCTGGGCGGTGCATCAAAGGATGCAGCACTAGAAGCGGGCCCCATCACACCGTACCAGAACCACTTCATGCGTTGCCCACTTCACACTTTCTTACAAATCCAGATAGTACAAATGATCTTACTTCTTTGTTTAGTCACCTCCTTCATGCTCAAAAGGTTGCAGCGACTCGTTGTGGTATTTCAATTCAGTGAGGTGGATGGGCAGATTCTTCCGAGCGGGCGGCGTGCGGGCCGGGCGCCTGATTTACGGGTGGCGGATATGGGTCGGCCCCCCTGGGCACGTCAACCACGATCGTACTTGGCGCGGCCCACTTGCCTGGGGACGGGGTTCAACAGCGAGCCTTGCATGTACATGCCATCGGTTGTGACTTGTGAGTAGGCGACTGCTCTATTCCACCAATCAATGTATCCAGGCATGACCATCCGAGGCGAGGACGGCGAGGACGGCGAGGACGGCGAGGATTGGGAAGCGGGGTGCGAGGGGCGATGAAATGGGCGACTGTGCCCACGTGTGTAAGATACAAGGGTCTAAGTAAGTGAACGTGTCTCATCCCGACAAAGTCACCTCCTTCAACTCCGGTACGCCGGTTGCATCATTACGCATTTTACCCGTCTAGCCAGTATGTTGGACAGTGCCAAAGCTCTCTCTACCGGTACTCCGCGGCCTATCAATAGCATTATTCTGGATGGGCGCATTTTTGGAGCATCAAAAGAGCACCACTGGCTCCGTCTCCAGCAGACACTTGCTCAGCTTGCCTTCACTCAAGCCCAAGGCTAAGGAAAATATGTTTACCCTACCTCGGCCACCTCATCCATATTTTGGGGCGAACCTGGTCCATGCTCGCCGCGAATCAGCATGTTCGGTTACGCCCCCAACGACAGGATTCCATTTGGATATGTCCTAAGACATCTTCTAAGTTTGTTAGCTCTTATCTCTGCAGGATCAACACCGTATCTCCTCATTCTGTTGCTACATACATTAGCGACGTGGGGAGCAAGTCCGGTCTTGTATATCATTGACAATTAGCTCCTTTTATGGTCGTTGTGAAAGCGGATCCCAGCTTCTTCAAGGTGTGTTTTCCATGCATCCCAGCCTGTGATGTTGCGCGTCAAACTAAAATATTCCTTGCAGGTCACCCACGAACTGATGGCCATCCCCCGCTTTCAGCAGCAAATGCCAAACTTAGGAGGAGTCGGCAACGAATTTCAATCTATCAGGTCGTCCTGCGAGCGCTGTCGCCTCCAAAAGCTGAAATGTACACTGCCCGACGGATCGGATATCCGAGGACCTTGTCAGCGATGTGCCCGGGCTCAGGTCGAATGTGTTTTTGGCCGACGTAGGAAGGCGAGTCGCATCAGCGAGCCCAATAGAAGGTTCGATACGACAAGCTACAACAAGGTTATCGCGGCGAGCAACTCGACCCCAACAGCCTCGGAAGGTCTGACTCGCCTAACTCTGGCCAGCCCCGACATCGAGCTACCAGTGGCGTCGACGTCGTACAACGTGCTGGATTGGAGCATGATTCAATTACAAAATGCAAAGAACAAGCCCATGGACTTCGGAAATGACATCGGTAGCTATGACTTGCAGCACAGACATGGGCTAGACGACAGCTTTCTCTTGGACGCGGACCAGTTATACTCAACGCAATGGTCGTCGCCTGAAAAGTCTCGAAGTCAGTCAGTAGAGGCCATGAGTGGCAGAAGCAGTGACAGCAGCTGTAGGACGCAACAACTGTTAGATTTGCTGTCAAAGATGCAGCAGCAGCTGAAGTTGCTCAAGGAGGGACCCTGGCAATTCGGCAGCATATTTAGTCTGGACGAATACCCGATCGGCGCAATTCTTCATCTCAAACAGGAGTTCATCGTCGCTATAGCCCCCATTCTCGGATGTTCCAGTGAGTCGTTGGGGGGAAATACGAGCAGCGCATCATCCAGTTTCGACGGGACCGAGGTGGACAATCTGGAACCGGTGCTGGTCCTAAGCGGTTACATGTCATTGATGCGCATTTACAGTATTGTCTTTGGTCATTTCCAAACCTACCTCAGCCAGATGCCAAGCCATAGCCAGTCCCTGGCGAGCAGTACCACGAGTCCGAATCTGCAGCTGAGTGAGCTTCCATGTGCTAACACAGGTCATGAGCTGGGCAGGATTCACATGGCCTTGTGCATGCTTCAGAGTTCGCTGGGAGACGTCGAGAAGCATCTGGGAACTGGCGGCGTGGTCGCTCGTGATATGGTCATGACTCAATTGAGCAAAGCTGTAAGGTCAAGTGGGAAGCTCAAGGACGGAGACGACGTGTTGAGTAGGCAAGGAACCGCTGTGAAAGAACTTCTGCGGGAAAAGATGAGTCTCTAGTTCCGCAGACATGCTGAATCACGTTTGAGAATGTTGCTATAGACCAATGAGGCACGACATTCAGGGTGACTGTTGGCTTACGTACTTATTGCTATGGAAAATAACCATACAGAAAGTCGCAAGAAAGACATTTTCTCTACTTGTTCAATTGACACCACTAGAGGCCTTCATCGACAAAATGCATCTACTACATGTGTTATCCCATAGAATCACGTAACGGCTTGCTATTGTTATCAGCGTAATACCTGGGTCTCACATGCGAAGCGGGCGTATAGACCCGAGCCAGCCCCTTCAGGCCCGGGAATTCGGCGACTAGACACTCTCCATTGCCTCGTGGAAACATGCAGGTTTAGGCGAAATTGGGATCATGTCATTTTCATTCCTTGTCCAACCATCCCTGCTCTGAGCGACCTCGGGAATCCTTCAAACTACACTAGCAGGGGGTCGTCTCACGCTCTCTCCTTCCCTCACGAACGGGTTCGTAGCGGGCGTCTTTGCGTACCCACAAATGTCCGCTCCGTTCCATATAAGGTTTATCTATGCGATGCCTCAGATTTCGAACCCGTACATGGGAGGAGGCCGCCCACACTGCGTGCGAGGGCTTACCTCTTGCCTACCCAGGACCGGGGCAACCTGACCGCGGCTTCGTATATCGGCCTTAGACAAATAGAAATTCGTATTCCTCTGCACGCCATCTCACGAGGCACGTCATTCGACCGTGCAATTGCCGATGCCAATGATTTTCTTTTCCTACTCAATTGCTGGAGTACCTCCTAGACTTCAACGTGCAGATCTACAGCATATTGTTGCCACCGTCTCTACAGATCGTCTCCGGTTATTAAAACGTGCTATCCCAAGGCCGCTGCAGAGAACTGATTGAGTCGAATGCTGACATGTGTTAATACGCCGGTCAAGTGCTGAAAGCGTGGTGATTTTGGCTTACCGTCCATCATCTGCCAGTCCGTATTTGGAGAAGCCGTCGAGGTATGATAGCTATTGAATGGATCAATGGTCGGAGGCGTCCAGTTGGCCATGTATGTCGGATCAAAGACTGGGAATTGGACAGCGAAGCCGGCAGGATTGCCTAATACACACATTAGTCAAGCATTCAGACTACAGCGAGATCCCTTAGTAATAGTGATGTTTGTCACTCACTTTGATGGTAGTAGTCCGTACCACTATTGGGAGATGGTAAGGATTGCTCAAGCGGAGTGTTTGTTTCGACGTCCGAACCCGCACCGAAAGCGTTGCGGCTCCCAAGAATCACACTCAGAGCTTTTACAGCCCTTTTTGCCTCCTTTGAAGAGTTGCTTGAGTGACGCCATATCTCATAAGATCGTATTAGAGATGCCCA
Source organism: Parastagonospora avenae f. sp. tritici 18332-5 (assembly GCA_022559985.1). Taxonomy (NCBI): domain Eukaryota; kingdom Fungi; phylum Ascomycota; class Dothideomycetes; order Pleosporales; family Phaeosphaeriaceae; genus Parastagonospora; species Parastagonospora avenae. The sequence goes on from JAFJTR010000013.1 coordinate 502,790, forward strand.
GACAGTTTTGACCATCGATGATTCGGCACCTTCATGTGTCTCACCACGTGCCTGCTGCAAGTAGGAGCAAAGAATGCTAGTTGCCAATAGAAAGTCATGGTTGACTAAAGAGGAGACTCTCCACCGCTCCTGGTATAATTGGCAAAACGGTTGTGTCTCTTCTTGGAGCATATGCTGATACTCGAGAAGTTGAAGTGCCGCGTCCAGACATGCCTGTTGAGAGTAGCCATCTTTCTTATTCGTTGGCGAGCTATGCAGATACCTCCGATGCAGCACAATCCTTGCTCTGTGAAACATTATCTCCAGGAATACCTTCTGAACGATAATCTGTGGTGCATCCAAAATGCAGTGAGCCATGGAGTGCCACTTGAGGCATTCGGGAATAGAAATGTACATTTCTCGGAGCTTTGCATCCATCTTCATAACATCAGTGTAGGTATACAACCTAGTATCGGTTGCAAAGTCCCATATGGCGCCAGTAGTTGCTATCATCCTGGCCTTCACAAGGCGGTACAACATTGGTGTGAGATCGTTCTCTGGTCGAGACGGTGGTATATCCATCGCTGCCGTGTAAAAATCACTGTCTTGGAGATTGGAAGGCTCTGTCGTGTCGGCTTGCCATTGCTTGATCAGTCGCGGAAGTCCCATTTGGGTAGAAATGCCGAGGTCTAGTTCAACGATGGTTGCCCAGACTCGTTTCCGCATCTCTCCTGCAAAGGGGGACATGCTTTGGAAGTGCTTTGGATCTCTGTGGTATCCCATGTGCATCGCAAGCTGAATCATGGTGCCCAAGAGAATCCAAATGCCAATTTCGGCATCACTGTGAGAAAACAACTCAACGGCAATGTACAGCATGAGTGTCTCTATCACGTAAGGGCCTCCTTTGGCATAGTCACCTAAGATAAGGCACTGCACAACCTTTTGCCTGAAGATTTGGACCTGCTTCTCAAGGTCTTGCTCTGTCGATAGGGTAGCTTGGACTTGGGCGCCGGGGTCTAATCTGAATTTCTGGAATTGGGCTGCAAGACACATGATCGTGAATAATAGGCCAAGCCATATAGGCGGTGTTGCCGATGGATCTTTCCAAAATATTTCGTACTAGAATAGGTCAGCAGTGTATGATGTGTTCGAGGAAGAACAGGATATTACCTCCTCCAGGAAACGAATACTATGCAGAACAGCTGGTTCACGATAGTGAGTTTACAGAAGTTACAATTACGCAGCATACTAACCTGGGGACATTTCAAACGAACTGAAATAGCGCGAGACCAACCGATCCACCACCTGCCGGGAAGGAATCGACGCAAGTACTTCTTCCTTGGTCGCACGTTTAGTACAGCCATACAACAGCTGTGGACCTGCCGAGTCAGAAAGAGAAGGATCTGAGGTATGAGTAGTAGCTGCATTCTCTTGTTCCTGTTCAAAGTGATCTTTAAGGTCCGAAATCCCATCGAGGACAGCGGCCCAGTGAGCACCGTTGACATAGCTAGTGCCCGAGTCAGTCACTTGCATGCTGCCGCAGTCTGAAGCATAGGAGGTGCTGTTAGTGCAACCAGCATCTTTAGTAGCGTCATTCAAGGGAGCTGAGGTGAGTGGTGGCCTTTGCGGTCCCGGAGTGACCGGAGCCTCCTGGCCAGGGGGGCTTATTGATGCTCTTTGCATCAGGTCGACTACCAGGCTTTCCAGCTGCTGAATCCTATCATGCACGGTGCGCGGCCGCTGTTCACCACCAGCAGGTCGTGATACGGTCGGAGCGTATTCGCAGGAGGCGCCCAATTCTCGCTGGCTACAGGCTCCGCACGGATACTGCCTGTCGCATCGTAGCCTGGTAGAATTAGGATCGCTTTGTACTGGGACAAGAGAGTATATGGAGTTACTCGCTTCTTTTGCCTGCAGTGATTACAAGAAAATTGTGGGCGGTCTCGACGCCTGCTGGAAGGCAGGCGTGCTCTTCCTCTCGCCGTGTTGCCCGGGCCCCATTCAGGGAGTCGAGGTTCGTCTTGATCAGACATTCTGTGCGGCTGTGCGGGGAGCGACAAACTGGCGTGTAACACTGATCAAGCCCCTAGCTCGATAAGGTGGCTTGCAGTGTAAGGCGCCAAGCAAAACGCGGCTTGTTATGTCCGGTAGTGTTCCACCCCGGTGCTCCGGTTCAATTTTCCGGTCCGATGCTCCGGTACGACATTTCTGCTCTGGGCGTCTGTGAAAACTCCAGCCACGTGACTAAAGTCACATGAGATGTTGTTGTCGCAGGCCTGGAGGCCGGGGCACCGCCCGGTGGGCAAGTGCGCTTACCTTTGAGCCAGAGCTCCGACACATCACAATACGACAACAAATAGCAATACAACCGTTGATCGCAGCCTCCGACAGACACCCTTTGAGCAGTTACGAAAGGCTATCCGATCTTCATCCCTTGACACCAAGTGTAAAGGTCCAGCATCCTCGAGCGCAACAAAAACAACGTCACTGATATCCTAATAGAGTATTCATAATGGCTACACCAAATGTCCGCGGCGCGGATGCAGACGAAGGCAGCGAGAAGGGCTTCTCGCCTCATGAGCCGTACACGGATCACAACATTGTCGATTGGGATAGTCCCGACAGCCCTGAAAATCCACTCAACTGGTCTTCCTCCAAGAAGAACGTGCACTTGGTCATTGTGAGCCTCTTTACCCTCATTGCGTAAGTATTCTTCCTTCAGCATCCTATTTGTAGCACTCGCGGGCCGTCCCTAATATGTTTATCTTTTGTTCAGGAACCTAGCCGCGACCATGTTTGCCCCCGGAGCAGAACAGCTCGCTAAAGAGTTTCACATCACCAGTTCCATCGTCGAAGCCATGACAGTCAGTCTCTACGTGCTTGGCTTCGCCATCGGTCCTCTCGTCCTTGCACCACTCTCTGAGTTACATGGCCGACTTGTCATCTACTACTTCTGCAACTTCTTCTACCTAGCGTTCACCGTGGGGTGCACATTTAGCACCAATGCTGCTATGTTCCTCGTCTTTCGATTTTTTGCCGGCTGCGCTGCCTCTGGCCCAATGAGTATTGGCGGCGGTACAGTTGCAGATATCACGCATCAGGAGCACCGAGGAAAGGCCATGGCATTGTTCACCATGGGGCCAATCTTAGGACCCGTACGTCTTTCCCCCTACCACCAACAACTCCTCTTATTGAAATGCTGACAATATAGGTTCTCGGCCCTATCATCGGAGGCTTTGTATCCCAATACGCAAATTGGCGCTGGACCTTTCGGATCATCTTGATATTGGTAGGTCATAATAGTTGAATCCTTTGTGGTATACTTCTAACAAATCACATAGTCTGGATTCATCAGCATCGCCACCATCGTTTTCATGCGGGAGACCAATGCTACCGTTCTACTACAACGAAAGGCAGAAAGGATGCGCAAAGAGACGGGAAACCTTAAGCTTGTACCCAGGACAGCCAGAAAGGAGACACCCCGCCAAATGCTCGTCCGTGCCATCACTCGGCCACTCAAGATGTTGATCTTCTCGCCCATTGTACTGTTGGTGTCGCTCTACACCGGTCTGATGTTTGGTCTCATCTTCTTACTCTTCACCACCTTTCCGACTGTTTTCCAAGAAGTCTACGGCTTTGATGCAGGGACCTCCGGACTAGCCTATCTCGGGCTTGGCATTGGCATGATGGTTGGGTTGGTTCTATTTTCCATCCTCAGCGACAAACTCCTCGGGCAGAAACAGGGCGGCTCTGTCCCTAAGCCGGAACAGCGTCTCATACTGATGAAGTGGTTGGGCCCCATCACCCCTCTTGGCTGCTTTATGTATGGCTGGAGTGCTTACTATCACACCCATTGGATCGTGCCGATCTTAGGGACCTTCATCGTTGGACTTGGATCTTTGTTCGTCGTCATCCCTGGTCAGATTTATCTGGTAGACGCCTTTGGGTCGGAAGCTGCTGCTTCGGCCCTAGCAGCCAACCTGCTCGTTCGCTCTCCTTTCGGTGCCTTCCTGGTCCTTGCTGCCGCGCCACTATATGATAATCTAGGGCTAGGCTGGGGGAACAGCGTGTTGGGCTTCATCACTCTCGCCTTCACGCCAGTGCCGTGGCTGTTCTATCGTTACGGCGAGACCTTGAGAACTCGCTTTGCGGTCGATTTGTAGTAGGCGCGTTTGTAGAACACATGTCACGATCTTGGAGTCTTTCCTTGTACCATAGTTCCATATCTCCACTTCTATACTACATACGTAGTACACTTCACCATTCTCCTACCCCATACCGCCATCATGATACACGTACTCTTCTTGGCCTCATACAAACCTTAGTTAATACTTCAATCCTTCCTTCATATGTGCTGTTCCCACCCCGCGACTAAATTGCTCCGATTCGGATTGACGAGGATTGGTGTGATTTTCATGTGCTGGTCAAGAGTTCTTAATTAATAATCCAGAGATCCGAATGGACGTTGTCGCGTCACTCCCATCATTACAAGTATATTCGATCCATCCACGGCTTTTGCTAGTAGTTCATCGACGAGACGGCAGAACATTTGAGAGTTTTACGGCAGCACAAACAAAGAATTACCTGGCGTCGAAGACTTTTAACTAAGGCCAGAGGTAGTCAGCGGTCAGACCTTGGATCGCCAGCGGCCGAAACGATGCCGTGGAAGCCTTCAAGATCTGAGGAGTTGATGTGGTTAGATGGCTTATGCCTGTCCGTAAGCTTTCGAGGTTAGATGATATTGTAGATCGGGTCTTGTGCATTTAGGGTATCTGTCGGATCACAAGTATCGTCAATATCCCAACTACGCAACCAGGCGCACTGATCTCGGTCACGCGGTCAGACGCGCTGATCGCGGCGTCCGAGCAGCGCTCAGACCAGAACCCCTGAGCCCATCTCTTCTGTAGTTCTCCTCCTTAGTACAATGAAGTCAACACCAATCGTACAGAATGCATTCATAGTTATCGTTATTTCCTTTCACTAGTGAGCCTCCCAACAGTATCACCATTTGCTGTCGTAGCTGCTTCCTGTTCAATGGACCTATTTACTTTTCGTGGCCTTCGTGACCTATTCCGTGTTCTATCCTTTCCCATATCTCCGGTGATGCTTTAGGGCTTGTATCTAAGCACGCCATCTGCCTCGTGGTACCCATCGATGTTAGTGCCATTCGTATGATCATCGTTATAGTGCTTACATGAAGTTATCCTTGTCCTCTAGCTCAGCGGAGAAGGCAGTGATTTCCTCCAAATTGAACTCAGTGTTGATGCGATGATTGAGCGATCGCCACGACCCGAGCGGGGTCTGAGCAAGTTCTTCCGTCGTCATGTCTGAGCCGGTACCTCGTTCCGTGACCGGAGTGATTATGGCTTGTTTGAGCAGTTCGAGGCGAGAAGGGGCTGCGGCAGTCGTGCTTGTGGTTCCGCCCATGGCTGATTGAGACAGTATTTTCATGAGTTCGCGACAAGAAGGACCCGTAGTCGTGCTTGTGGTTGCGCTCAAGGCTAGTTGAGCGAAATCCATAAGTGCCTCCTGGTGCTCGGCCTGCATGTCGGCGGGCAAGTACTGCTGGAAGTCAAGCAGGGCTCTAAATTGAGCGACGATGGGCAGGTCTTCGTACTCTCCTGCCCGTCCAGCCGATTCGTACTCATGGCCTTTGCCTGCTTTTGTCTCGCCTTGCTCATTCCGTTCTTCCTCTTCTTCGCCACTTTCGTCGTCGGAAAGAACGTCCTCTAGGCCTTCATCGTCATCATCGATTTCTCCGCCAAAGACAAAGCCCATGGCGAGATCTTCGTCGTCGAAAAGATTTTCGCCAATCTCAGATGCAACCTCCTCTTCATCTTCGCGCGAGATGTCGGATTCAGGATCAAGAGGCCTTGATCTGTTCTTTCGACAACTCTCTGGAAACTGTAGATTGGCAGTTGTGTACTGAGCAGGATAGCCGTCCCAGCCCGAGGTATCGAGTGAGATGTCGCAGAGCAACGTCTTGAAGAGTTCGATATTGTCTGGTGTGACTGGGTAGTGAAACTTTGCTCAGTTCATGAACCAGGTCTCCATTGTGATGGTTCGAAGGGCCTCGTTGTACTGCGACAAAGAATCTGGGTGCCTCTGGTTCAACCCATCCTCATGATCCAACCGGGTTCAATATGCAGGGCGCGTCCTATTGAGAAACGGAGGGCATGCTGGGAGAAGACTGTCATGTGTAGACTAAGGATGTCGCGGTAGAACGTAATTTCATGTATTCCGCTGTCGTGTTGTGTTGTGTTGTTGATGCTGTGCTCTCAGAAGTAGCAGCAGGGCCTATTTACATGACGTATCTGTGATGCAGCTTAGGTAGGAGATGCTCAATAAAGTGAGGAAGTAGCACTAGACCACCAACACGTGATCTACTTCTCCTCATAACCGTCACAAAGGACCTCGTCTTTGCCATCGGAGCGGAACCACAAGATTAAAAATGTGAGAAATAGTGTCTCTGCGCACTCGTTGTCGTGATCGTTGGCGAAGTCGCAATCATCGTCCATGCGCTTGAACCTCGTTGCACATAAGCGCCCAAGGTATTCCCAGTTGAGGTCTTCGAACTTGTGCACGATACGCCATAACCAAGGTGCAGAGCCATGATTTGACGAGCCTCGAGGTAGCGTCAATCCGTTCGGGTTGTAGAGGGGGCTGGCCTCAATCTCTCGACAGAGAAGGTCAGGTCTCTTGATCGTTGCATCATCCCAGACACATGAAGGACCGAGGTCCAGATTGAAGAGGAAGTCGTAAATGGGTTTTAGTCCATCGTAGACTCCAGTCATCATCATATGGTGGAATCGCTCCCACCATTCCGGGCTCTGTTCCTGGGCGAGCTCTTTCCGTTGCTTGATAGATCGCGGCAGGACGGAACGAACACGAAAAGCATAATCGAAAGCAAGCTCAAGCAGAGAGACCTTCAGAGGATCATCCTTGCTTATATCGGTTGCGTCTTTCGCAATTCTCAGTAGAACTGGTATATCGTCTAACTTCGCCATGTTCAGATACTCAGATGTCAGTCTGACATTGCCTGCATGATGTACGAAAGCCTCTTTGCCAACCATCCATAGCGGGAAAGTTGCGTCGATATTGGAGCGGCGACGATGGAAACCCTCTTGGAATTGGCGTACACCGTTGAAGACGTCCTTTTATCCGCCACCTGTGAGGTAACTAACGGCTGCGTCTCCATTTGCTCGTCGATGTTTGAGTGATAAGCTGCCATGCTTTGCTTTGCTTTCTCGATCTAGAGCATTGAGACGTAGCATCTGTTCTCTGCCAGACCTGATTGAAGCGGAATGCGAACCGCAAATCAACCGGTTATCCATGTGGCGAACCATGGTATGACACTGCACGAGTCTGAGACACCACATAATTACAGTAGTGTGACTCTTCTCGCTTTTGAGCATCATCTTGAAATCTGCAGTGAGATTCCTTGTTGAGTATAGACTTGAAGTGTCCAAGTTCATAAACTAAGACAAAAAGTTCCTGTATCAATAGCTTGGGGTCCTGCGTGCGGTAGAATACGCGATATGCGCTCTCAATTGCTAGAGCTTTCACAGTATTCTGAGACATGTGAGGATGCTTGATTCCATCCAAGGATATCGACGCAACGCTACCCGATATCGTCTTGCCTACCTAGGGCGAGATTGAGAGCTTGTGCGACTTTTGATGGTTGAGCGAAGAGACGCCTACCACCGAATGGACCAACAAGGCTCTATTGACCTTTCCTGGAGAAGGAAGACATTTTGGCTGAGGGCGCGTAGTTTCCTGCAACACAGAGACTTCGTGGCGAATGCGCAAATGGGTCCAAGGACTCAACCATGCCGAACAGCTTCCAAGTGATGAAGTCGATGAGCTTAGCGAGAGTCGCCGGTTGAGTCGCGGGGTCTCGATCCTCGTCTTTATCTTAAACATTGGTATGCTTGACCTTCTTGGTCTCTGCTGCGGGTTGTTCTGTATCTTTCAGGTTCTCGGTGCTCTTAGTAGCAAACCCGGACAGAGCCTCTGCATCGGCATCGCTTTCGGCCACTTCCGTAGACGCAGCAGACTTGTCTTTCGACGGGACGGTGTCGGTATCTCGTCGAAACTATACCGCCCCTGGGGGGTTTTTCCAAATGGTGGTGGGAACGTTTTCTGTACTAAAATAATGCTAACATTGTGTTCGATTTTGAAAACGATTATAACATCGTGTCAACATCGCCCAAAATCGCGTTAACAGTATATTCATTTAGAAATGTTCCCACCACCATTTGAAAATCCCCCCCGCGGGCGCTACCGCAACCTGTACTGACTATCAACTTGAAAGACGTAGCGAATGCGGCGAAAGTCAAAGTCGTCTTCGATGACATGCATTGACATGAGCTCAATGACCGAACTCATTGGGAAGTATCTGAGGCCTGTGGCTGTGATCGTCTGGTGATTCGGGAATGCGCTGTCCTTGATCTCCTGGGGATACTTGTTGAGGAGTCGACACGCCTCTGCAGCAACCAGCTAGGCATGTTCTCGAGCAGGGCAGATGTTGATGTCCAATGGACCACCTCGCAATATCTACCCCATATGCACGGCTTGTCTAATCACTCTCAATCTTGACACTGTAGGCTTGTACTCGGGGAACAATCGCAATCGCACTTGCCCAGTCTCGGGGAGAGCCTGATTGAACACATAGATCCTCCATGTCGGGATAGTCCTGTACCATCTCTCCATCATCACACGTTTGTCAATCAATGAGAAGGCACCAGGTGCTACTTCTTCATACTCGCTTGGATCCCAGTTCACTTCCACGTCTTCGCACTGGATGTTGAACGCGAAGTCTCGGTTCGGCATATCAGGGAGATCTCCCAGTGGAGTTGATGGCGTTTCCGTTTGCTCCAGCATTGGAGTCACTGGCATCCTCTTCCCGTCAATCAATACGAGCTGGTTACGCACATCAAGCCACGCGTTGAGATTCGTCGTAACTGGTGAGGCAGTGATTCTTGTTGGACCGAGGGCACTCGACGATGTTGGGTTCTTGACTTCTCTGTCTGCCCTTGTGGTGGAAGGCCGAATGCGATTCAGTCGGTGATTCTTCTTAGCCGCAGCGGGCTTCTTGGTGATCTTGATCCTGCGCTTGAGAGTAGTAGGTCTAGGGTCGTCGGCAGAGGAGAAGTCTTCGTCAGGACCTCGCTCGACAGTTCTATCCTCTGGCTCGGCAGCGATGTCCTGATGAGGTGGCATCATTGGAATGTGAGGGCAAAAAGACCTATAATCGATCGTAGGGCTGTCAGGGGGGCGGTTGACAAATTGTGCGGTGGAGAGACAATGGTCCAACTTGAACTTGGACTTGGGATTTTTCCAAGGTCTTTGTGGAAGGCGCGTGTAGGGTGGATAAAGCTGTAGCATTCGGCGTGGGGCTCATGATGGAGCGGTGTCACATGATGGAGATTGTGTTCCTATATTGAGTGAACGTGTGATAATATATATATAACTTGGAAAGTGTGCGCGATTGCGCCAACATGGCTCAATACACATGAGAGGCTACGCACACAAGGCTCAGAATACATGAGAGGATGCGCACATTATATAGGCATATATGAGTTATGTTGAGAATGTCTGAGTTCAGTCCAGGGTAGAAGGTGCTTGGGAGTCACATGATGTGCTGGTGTGGCAAGCACTGCCCGGTGGGCAATGGCATCCAAAAGAGCAGTTTGAGTCTGAGACTCTACATAAAGATAGTCAATACAATACGTTGTAACCACGCCGCCTTGTCCATCCTCCTAATCGGTGATCCATGGTAGTCATACTACCAGAGGGACCTTGTTTCAATAAGTTAAGACAATCATTGGAATTAGGAAGTCTAGCATTGTTTTTTTTCGACCGATCGTACTCGTGACCTCTAGCTTCATCCTGAGCTGACTTGAGAAAACTTCAGAAGTCAAGCAAACCAAATCCGGCTTTTGATTGTCAACAAGTTTGTAAAGGTTGATTTCATATCTCTGCTCGATACTATCACATCACGTTGGCAGGCCTGAATCTCTATCAAATTTGTGCGCCGTTACGAATAGCTCTGACACTGCTTAGAACACCCCAAAAGATTACAACCTTAACTCGTAAACTGACACGTTCGGCTGATACTATCAATAGCAGCTACGGGAGTGATAGGCCTAGGCAGTGGTTGACAGTGCTTGCTCACATCCACAGTCGCAATCACAAATACAAAAGTCGTTGCAACAAGCGACAATCTGGCTGATCGTTTGATAATACTCGGTACTTGGCAAGTTCTCAAAAGTGTCGAGACACCTGGGTCACGATGTGTATAAGGCTAGTGCTTGGGAAAGGCAATATTAGGTGACGTCACCACGGGTTGTTGACAAGTGGAAGGGTACAGAGGGGCACGAGGGCGCGGTATGAGATTGGGTTGGAACTTTCCTGCCCGCTTCCAGAGCAAACGGGTCCACGGGTCGCTCGCTGTTGCAGTCGCGATGCTTAGCACGTGGCACGCAGAACCCGGAGTCGCCGCTGCCTACTTTCCCTCACCATACCTAGGTCACCCCACTATTCAAGGTACTCAACCTGCCGCCAACAACTACAAGTCACGACATGTGTAAGTAGTGCGTCTGGTTTTTCGAGAAGTAAGGACCATGCTCCCGAATGGTAGGATGTGGGTCGGACTAGACTATGGTGTGTTGTTCACAAGCTAGGACAGGGGTTCCAGGGTCGAAGCTCCTTTGCCGAGGAAGAACGCGTTGCGCTTTGTGCTTCCTTTTGACATCGATCAACGCAATCGATCAACACAGATGGCGTTCATTTGAGGAGCTGATCCAGGGAGGGCAGACGAATGAGCAGCTGAGAACGCGTGGCGTCTACTCAGTTCAACATGACACGTTCGGGAGACAGCTCGGCTTGGTAACTGGATGTTGTTGTGCATAAAGCGCACACGCCACATTGCGCACCTTCCGTTCCCAGCCCCCAGTGTTGTTGACGACCCAGCGAAGCTCAGCTGCTCAGGTAACTTCAAACCTAACACTCACCTTCACCGTCTCCACCTGCCGACGCTGTACATCGGTGCGGGATGCCACGCATCCACAGCTCCGCAGGCCATCATATAATCAATTGAACACGCAACACCTCGCTCTACATAGCTCCCACGAGCTTCCTCGGCATCCGCCATGGTTAAAGGAGAGCTTCTCACCCTCGGTGCCGCTGCCACGGCGGTCGGCGGCGCCTACAAGGTTGGCGAATTCCTCTTCAAGGCGAAACGAGTTCGCGATGTTGGCCCATCCAATGCCGTCTACGTGCGCATCATTGGCCGCGTCCGCTCCGACCTCGATGAAGTGCGTCGCCTGCTGTCCGTCCGCGAAGTCCACGATGCCCTCGAGGCCAACCCTGAAAAGTCGCGCTGGGTCTACGGCGCCATGCGAGACGTGCGCGGCGCCCTTGAGAACATCACGCCGCACACGGAGCGCGTCAGTGGTGACGTCGAAGCCGGACGCCGCATTGGCGTCCGTCACCGCGTCTACTGGCTGCTGAGCGAGAAGGAGAAGCTCGAGAATCGCGAGAAGGAGCTCAACTTCGCCCATGCCAGTCTTTCCGAGGTGCTCGGCTACCTGACCGCTCTGGAGCCCGTCGAGGAGCCCAAGAAGCCCAAGGAGAAGGAGGAGCTCAAGAAGGAGACACATATCGACATCGACATCCACCGCGACGCTCCCCCTCCTCAGCATCAGCACACCCACGCGCCCCAGCACACTCATGAGAGGGTCGAACGCGAGGTCTACATTGAGCGCGATGCTGCCCCCCGACGTGTCGAACGTGTCGAGGAGCGTGACGTCTACTTCGAGCGCGACCGCCAGGGCCCGCCTCGCTATGAGCAGCACGCCGACATCCACATCGACGAGCATGGCCCCCATCACCAGCACGTTGAGGCCGACATCCATGTCCAGCGTGGCCGTGACCCCCGCCACCTCGACCACCCTCAACGCTACGAGGCCCAGTATGATGACCGCTACGAACAACACGACCAGTACCGCTCCGAGTACCCCGAGGAACGCCACCACGAGACCCGCCCCTTCCCTGAACCTCTAGGCCGCCGCCCCGAAGCCTACGAGGACCGTCTCCCCGAGCGCGACTCCTGGATGCAGAGCGACGCCCGTCGCGCCCGTGGCCAAGGACAAGGACAAGGACAAGGCAACTACGGCCCGTACGGCGAGTATGCCGAATACGGCGCCCCGCAGCCCGTTGGCGCGGCCCACTACCAGCGTAGGTTCCAAGGCGACGCGGGCTTTGGCGACGAAGAAATACTGAATCCCCAACCAGTGCCTCTCTCCAAGGAGTACAAGGAACGCGAGGTAAGGAAAATCTTCAACGCACGCGGACGTCTGTGAGCTCGGACTGACGAGGTCTGCGCAGATGTGGATCGAACAAAAGGAAGACTACCGCTTCGATCAGTATGGCAACAGGCTGCCTGACAGGTTCTTCCAGCCTCCCGTTCCCAGGCCGTATCGCAGCCGCATGTAGATAGCCAAAGTCTGGATAAAAATTTGTATGTACCACCGCCGGAGATATAATGAGCTTGAACTTTTTGTCTTTTGTGTAAGCAAGTACCCCCCCAGATAGTCTTTCGGATGGCAGAGGCGGCTTGTTATGTAGCTTATCTATCAATTCGAGTTGTTTCCTTGCGATAGCATTGCATTGATGAGTCTGATGGTGTGTGGTATGGCAGGATTGTGGTTGAGTGCAGTATGCCGTGAGTATACGTCTTATACAGTGCGAAGGCTATTTCTGCATATTCAAAACATTCCCCAATACTACTCCACGAAGCCAATAAACTTGGGCGTACTGTCCGCATCTGCGTACTCATCACCCTCAACCCATCTCAACCCTACGCATTTCAAACATCCCGAACAACAACCCTCCCCCTCCCCACCGCCAACCCCTCCACCGGCATCGCTCCCACAGTGTTATGCAGCGCCGGACTCGGCCCATCCGGCCGATCAGTCGACAGCCGCGTCGGCAGGTGATCCTCGTTGTACGGCGATTGTTGCTGGAGTGTGGCCAGGCGGATACTGGCGGTGTGGGCGGAGGCGCGGTTTTGGTAGGCGGCGAGGATGGCGAGGGAGAGGTAGATGATGGAACTTGGGGAAGGAGTCAGATTGGTGGGGAGGGGGGTTTGTTTTTATTGGTAGGAGGGAGGTGGTAGGGAGGGGAGGGGAGACGTACCAGAGACATGCGACACCGCTGAGGATTTGACCGGCAGCAACCAGACTCCATCGTATGTGGCGTTGGTGTGTGAAGGTTTGGAGTTCGGTGGGGGTGAGGTAGCAGCGTGTGTACCTGTATTCACACATCAGCGTCCCGTCCTTTGCCCACATTTCCATTCCTTCTTCCCCTCAAATGAAATAAAGAAATGTGGGTGTGGACTTACCACTTGCTCACCCTCTCATCCACGCCCACGGCATCCGCGTTGTACACATTCACCATCTGTATCGCCCCCATGATAATCGCGCCACCCATGCCCGTCCGGTTGCGGAGTCCGCGGCTGCAGAAATGCAGGGCGATGAGGACGGAGAGTATTATGATGGGACATGAGGGGAAGATGGTGGAGATTAGGACGATGTTCCTACTTGCATTAGCACATCGCGTGCGGGAAAAAAGGGGAGTGTAAGTTGGTGGAGAAGAGAAAGGAGGAATTTTGGGGGAAAACAGGAGAGGAGGGTAAGGAGGGAGTATGGGATGAGATGGGTGGAAAAGGGGAGGAGAGGGTGTGTAAATACATTTTCGACATCTGTTCCCCCATATTCCCCACGCGCGTGGTCCCATCAAACGCTGTATACGTCACCGGCAGCTTCTGGCTAAACGCCGGGTCGGAGGGGAATGAAGATGGGAAGCGGCATTGCACGTGGTCGCCTACATATCTTCCCATTAGCACAAGCCTTCGCAAGATAAAACACAGCACAAGTTGGTATGGGCAGGTGTATGGCTTACCCATCTTTAGCAACTTGATTCCAAGCGCTAGTATGGTGCCGAAGTGCCCGCAGCTGATTAGTAGGGCGACACATAGAATCCAGACGCCGAGGCCGCAGATGCCGGGCCAGGACGTGGATGTTGCGGCGTGAAGGGTGCGGAAGATGTGTTTCTCGCGGGGAGGCGTACGAGGAGCAGGTGGTGGTGTTGGGAGGAGTGTCATCTTAAGTGCTTCAAAGAGTATTGTGAAGGTAGTAGACAAGGTCAGAAAAATGTGACGAGTTACAAGGAAATGCAAGACGTGCAGGAAATCCACTTGATTAAATAATCGCACTTTGCTTGTGCGCGAAAAACCTAGTGTTAAGCATTTCCGTGGTGTAGGGTGGGTGTGGGGTGCCGTGGTTTAGTGTACCGTGTATTCGAGAATACATTCGTTGGAATATGCTAGGTAAAGACGTTCCACAGCTCGACTACGAGTCTAGCGTCTTGAGCAGACTGTCCCGTATTGCGCCCTGATCTACTGCCTTTCCTATCAGCACGAGTTTTGCTTGCTCGTCGCCTGTGTTCTGCGGTGCTTTGATTTCGTTGGTGTCGTAGATGTTTCGCACGCCTTGGATGAGAAGCATGCGGCCGTCTTTGACGGGGATGCGAGCTTTGAGACGGTGGATTTCGAAAGGACGGGAGGGTGCGATGTGGAGGAGAGTTTCTTCCCATAACATGGTGCGCAGGAACTTGTCGAACTTATCGACTTGGGATGGCTCTAGAGCTGAAAACGATATCGTCGTCGTCGCAATCGTCTACAGAGTGTGAGCGTGGATACTTGATAGGCAGTCAAATGTGAGGCTTACTGGATCAAGATGACTGTGTCCCTTGCTTGCAAACTTGAGGTCGGCGTCGCAGACCTCATCGTACGCGTGAAGATCCAAAATCATGCCTTCTAGCTGCGGTACCTGACTCTTCGTAGTCGTCTCAATGCGTGCTAAACCGTTTATGGAGCGTATGCGGTCGACAACGTTATGCAGTTCTGCTTCCGACACGAGGTCGGTTTTGTTGATGATAATGACATCTGCATGGCTGATCTGAAGATGTGCGGTTGTGAGAAGCGGGCCATGTTCATTGTGATCATGATCCTTGTTGTTCTCGTCACCATAGCCTTTGTCTAGGCTCTTCAATACATTTTTGGCGTCGACAAGCGTCACGATGCCGTCGAGGAAGATGGAACTCCCAAGTCCGTCATCGAGCCAGAACATGGGCGCGATATTGCCGGGATCTGCTAGGCCGGTGGTTTCGAGCAGGATGTAGTCGAATAGCTCGCCTCTTTGCTCCATCAGATTTTCGATAGCAGCAACACCGACATCTTTGACAGAACAGCATATGCATCCATTTGCCAGAGGGACAAATGGAACTGGGCTAGCTTCCGTGCTGTTTGTGTCAGACACTGTCAGTTGCTTTTCAATGTCGATGGCTGCGGTAAAGTTAGTCAAGAGCTTTCGCATGAGCATAAAGCTGACGTACAATCGCCGAACTCGTTCAGAATGACTGCTATCTTCTTTCCGTGTTGCTCCGTGAGAATGTAGTTGAGTAAAGTGGTCTTGCCTGCGCCAAGATAGCCCGTGACGATGGTGATGGGGACTTTGCTGGGAGCAGAATTGTCTAAGCTGGCAACAAGATTCGGGACTTCCTCATCCTGACTGTCTGTGACCATTGCATTCACTTCAGGCTGCACAAGGCTTGGAACCTCATCGTCTGAAGCATCTACGTCCATATCGGATCGACAATGTAGAGCTTGTGAAGAGCTTGTAGGACTAGGAAAGCTTTTAAGCACCTTAGATGTACTTGAGTGAGGGAACTAGATCTCGGATTAGAATGGATGGTCCTATCCCACATGTACTGATCCTGCACTGGAAGCTTAGAAATGTAGAATGCCAAAGTAGAGAAGGATGAATCAACGCGATCAGAGAAAAACAACATGGCGGAAGAGATCAAACGCGAAATGACATCAATACCGACGAGCTCAATCGGGGTTCGGCTTTGAGAAAACGGGTTGTAAGGGACACGTGCAGTCGGAGACGAGACATACTGGGAGCTCAATCTGACAAGAAAGAGTATAGCGTACCTTGATATCAATTCGCAAAGTGTGAGGTCGGTATGTGACGTAGCTTGCTGGGGAGTTTTTACCTGACGCTTACCCACTTCCAGCAAAACGGCGGCGCGGCTGCTCACATTGGTCCCTGCAGTTCCAAGCCCAACATGATTCAAACAGACAACGCAACAACACCCCCACGCGACACAACCACGAGTCCATACTGCAGCCACAACACCACCAAAGTCGCAAAATGGCATCGCCAGCTTCACCACGTCTACCAAGCCCCCCGCCAATCCCAGAGGACCAGCTGTCACCAATCGCAGCCAGCCCCGAGCAGCAGAAGCTCTTCAGCAGCCTCGACCACAATGCTGCACGAAGAATCCGACCAGGCACCAAGGCTGAAGACATGGCAGAGGGGCCTCCACTAGTAGATCTGTCAGAAGTGCGACTACTGCAAGAGACATTCTCGAGGGGGTGCTGACTTGTGGATAGATCGACTCAGCTTTCCAGCTCACCGAACACCTGAAAGCGCTACACAACTTCCTCACACATCCCATCGGCTCGAATGGCACAATCGCCGTGGACAGAGATATGGCGATGAAGCTTGCCCAGCCGCCCGAGAACGTGGACAAGACGCTCTGGCTGTACGAGCTATGTCGCTTCCTCATCCAGAAAGTCAACTCGATCATCGTCGCGCTATTTTCCGATAATCCGCCTTGCTCGTCCATAACCTGCCCTGAGATGCGTGCATCAGAATGGCAATACCTTTGCGCGGTTCATGACCCACCCAAGTCATGTTGCGCCATTGACTACTGCTGCCATACTTTGGACTGGGCTGCAAACACGCTTACATCACCGAAGCACTTTCCCTCCAGGCTGGCATTGGGCACCGACCAGTCGACACAACACTCGCAAGCGCGCCAATTAACCAACATCTTTCGGCGCGTCTACCGCATATTTGCACATGCCTGGTTCCAGCATCGCGACATGTTCTGGAACGTGGAGGGACGGACAGGGCTGTACATCTTCTTCAAGACCGTGTGCGATTACTACGGACTGATTCCGGATGATAACTACACCATACCTCCTGAGGCCGAGGGTGACGGCACGGAGCCTTCAACGGAATCGAGGTCCGCAATGCTACCAACGATTCTAAAACGTGAGCCTTCTGGGCCTGGACCAGAAGACTCTGACAACTCTACTATCCTCGAGAGCCTCTCAGACCACAATCTCTCCACAGCTGGCACCACCAAACGGCACAGGCATTCACCATCCGTGGGTGCCACAGCCGTGTCTACGGTAGTGGAAGAAAATGAAGAGGAGGAAGATCAACCAAAGGACGCAGCCCGACCGGTCACGCAGCTTTTTGAACTGACACCATCGGGGGGTACGGCACAGCCGACAGAGCCAGGGCCAACCGGCAATGCTGAAGATGAAGATGAAAATGAGGATGATGACGAAGCCGACGCTGAAGACGCCGATGAGCCGGTATCCGCTGCACCAGAAGGCGATGCAGCTGAAGAGGGACCGGAAAAGCAAAGTGCTAGCGACGAGGCCGAGGCAGATCCAACGCCTGAAATCGAGGAAAAGCAAAGCAAAGATGCGCCAACTGCCACTGAGGCCGATGATGCGTCAGACGACAAGGTATCAGCTCCGGAAGGCTCAGGTGCAAAGGAGCCTGATGAGGAGCCATCGAAGGGCGAATCGGGCGCCAGTGAAGGCTCTACGACAAGTGCGGAACCCGACAAAGTGGAGACAGATGTGGAGCCTGCCGCAAAACCAGAGGAGCCGCCTGCCGAGGAAGACAAGACCGGAGATTGAGGCTGGTACCTTTAGACAGAAAATGTTGACCTCAGACGCATATCCTCACGCTGAGCTACGGCTTCATGCACTAACGGGATGGGGGCTGCAGTTCTTTACGATATACCAATTTTAGCGAAGGCGAACCTTTTGGGATATGCTTGTTTCACCCTGACGATCAGAAACGGGAATTTTCATGATGTAACGGGAACAGTGACCCTGGTCGATGCGGCTCTGTAGGTTGTGATACCTCGCCCACGTTGTTGGTACATATACCTGAGACACTAAAGGCATTGGGGCAACTTTCGCGTCAATTATCCGAAAGTCACTGCGATGTGTGTTTATTCGCCGTCGCCAAGTCCATTAGAAATAAAAGCCTCAGATGGCATTCGTGGGCCAAGAGCAATTACTATCTGTGCACGTATACTTGAAACTTAGCATCAAGAACCAGGCCAAGCGGTATTACAAAGACTCCTATAGTCGCGTCAACGCTCAAAAAGTCGGAGAAAGCAAATATCCCTGATACCGTAGAGCGAAATGGTGGCGCTTATCCATCAAGGCATGGAAAGGGTCTGTTAGCCCAAGACAGATTGGTCTCATGTTGGAGGCGGTTGGGGGCCTTTTATCAACATTTTCATGCGTCCACCTCAACACAACTTCTTTCGGTGCGCGATATGTTTCCATGGCCTGATTCTGTTTATTTTCAGCGAGTCGGGCCGTTTTCTAGTCTACCCGGTAGATATATGTATGGTAATCGAGCAAATGGTTTGTCTCATGGACGCTCCGCTCCGCTACCTTTTCCCTGCAGTGACGTGCGCACATGTGGCGATTGGCTGGAGTTTGACAGGCTCACTAAGTATCTGGGGTAAGGCGTCGGTGATGGGTGGTCAGACGAGCTGGTATTCATGCGGGCTGGCCAATGGCAAAATGCACTGGCGGCACACGTGTGGAGATTAGTTCAGGGTGCTTTCGCTGGCCTACGGAAATAGAGGCTTTTTGGTGGTGGAATACGTGTTTATCCGCGGACTCTGCTGGGACGGCGAAATGCCATGAGGAACAAGCAGGAGATGGAGGATTCGTAGATACGAAAGTAGATAACCGCGTACAAGCGAGTGTGCCCTGCTGCAGCCCTGCGCATGGCTAGGCACGCGTTGATATCAAGTCGAGCAGGTCCAGCCATAGAGAGGCGGGCGCTGGCGGTTCCCGTGGATTTACGAGAAATCGTGACGGCGTCCCACGCCCACGAGTAAGCCCCCACGCATGTCGCTTCTCCACATTCTGGTGTCTTGAGCTCGCGTTCGAGTCGAGTCCGGCCTGTCGCATGCACGCATCTCAGTGTCCTTGCTCCTCGAGGCTCTGATTGCACTGACGGCTACCGCGTCGTCGCAGGTGGTCGTCGCCATTCGCCAGCGCTCTGCAAACTACCCCTCACCTGTTCAGGCATCTCCTGGACAGCACGAGGGCACGGGGCCGCATTTTACCCACTGCCACTCCCGTCCGGGCCTTAGCACTGATATCGCGGCTGCTGCGGGCGTAGGATTCTGCATCCTGGCAGGCTCCCAAACATAGCTAACCTGAATCCTCGAGGCTCGCTGCGGCAAGCTTACAATAACGGGATTGCTCCCATATCCACTCGGCCTCCCGCGCCTGATCGCCTTCCTCCCACGAAGCATCTTGTCCTGGCTTCCCCACGCTCAGGGTTCTCTCCACACCACACCAGCTGTCACCATTACTCGCCGCATCACGTCCGACGTCGTGTCTCGCCTGCGCACCCACCGACGAGGCCCGACTGCAAGTCATCGCCCAGGGTTCAGCCCCATTCGCACGGCTCGTCGCCCCTCTAGTAGCTGCTACACGGCACCTGTAGAGCTCGCAGCACGTCGCCGCGCTCGACAGCCACGGGCTCAAGCTCCCTCGGACTAGTACCTGCCCTGATCTGCTGTGCTTGTTTACCTCAACCCCCGCGCACATCTC
The DNA here is from genome assembly GCA_022559985.1 of Parastagonospora avenae f. sp. tritici 18332-5. Classification (NCBI taxonomy): domain Eukaryota; kingdom Fungi; phylum Ascomycota; class Dothideomycetes; order Pleosporales; family Phaeosphaeriaceae; genus Parastagonospora; species Parastagonospora avenae. Next base: position 522,573 of record JAFJTR010000013.1, read on the forward strand.
GCTGGCGCACCTCGTCGTGATTTCAAGAAGCATGCGCGCCACCTCTAGGGCGGCTTCCAGATTCCTTGACTAACTTCACCATCTTTGGCCAAACGCACACGCGAGCCTCCCCGCCACCGCAACACAAACTCCACACCTTACCCCAGACACGCCCACTGTCTTGCCCTAGCACACTGCACCACTCCAGACGGCCCTGCGCACGGCGATGACGGCGCAAATCCTCTCAATGCATGCAGGGTACCCGTCGGAGCTGGGCAAGATACAGACGCAGTTTCCAGACAAGATGGAAACCAATTCCGGCGCAGCAGAGCCGCCCACGCCCGCATCGCCAGACAGCGGCGAGGGGCGCGGGCGGCGTCGCGACAGAAGCGAAGACGATGGCGGCGACGGCGACGGCGATGAGGGCACGGGCTCCAGGAAGAGACGGAGGAGCAGGAAAGGGCTCGACAAGAAGTTTGAATGTCCGCACGAGGGCTGCGGGAAGAGCTACTCGCGTGCCGAGCACCTATACAGGCATCAGTTGAACCGTGGGTGACGGCATGAAACACTGCATTGCACAACATGCTAATCTATGTAGACAACCCCAAGCAAATCTACCACTGCGACTTCCCCGACTGCCACCGCTCATTCGTTCGACAAGACCTCTGCGCGCGACACAAGGAGAGACACACCGCTCGAGGCTCCCAGCTTCTGCGCAAAGATACCTTCAATATGCACAACCTGAATCCGATTGTGACGGCAGCTCTGGGCGGTAAGAATGCGCCGCCCGCGAAGCCAATGGATATGAAGAGGCAAACGCCGCATGGACTGCAGTCTCCGGCCTCTGCAACAACGTCCAATCTTGCGAGCCAGATGTCGCCACCAACCTACCACTCGCCTGCGTCGAGCATGAGCCGAAACGACTCTCTGCAGCGCAATGGAAGTGAAGACGCGTATCAAAATAGCGCAGACGTCAAGCCTTATGATATGCAGGCCCAAGGCGCTGGGAACTTTGCACCCCCACCGCGTCCGACCGCTTTGGGCAACTACAGTGGAGGTCGGACACCACTCCACAACTCCCCACATGTGGGTAACGGCAACTTCACACGGCCCGAATTGCGTGCGCAAACCTCAAACATGTCAGGTTATGGCTCGAGCTCACCCTACAGTGCAGCTGTAACACCTGCACAGTCGTATCCGCCTTCGGCGGCGTCGACAGCATACCAAGGTCAATCTAACAGTGGGTTTCAGTCCCAGCAAAGCTTCCCTCCATTCTCATCCTTACCTCCTCCAGAATACCCGTCCCACTCTGTGACCCCCGTGGCCAGAGATCAGGAGAACCAGTACTACAATGGCACCACTGGGCAGACTCCGATGAATGGAGTCGAGTCCACTGTCGCCCAGCTGAACGGCGTCTCGGAGGCTATTATGGATCAAACACCATCCTATGCTATGCCCATGTTTGGTGGTGAAGGATACAGTCGCTCGCCATTTGCCATGGCTGACGACTTTGCTGCATGGCTGTTCAATGACAATCAGTTCGGCCCCGGCGGAGCATCGCCAATGGGCTACCCGGCCGGAGGTAACCCCGTAGCGGGTGCATCTTCTCAGATCGGATTACAGGCACCTTATTTTAACTACGATCCTTCAGTGTCCGGCTACCAGAACAATCCTGCGCCTCCAGTATCACACCCAATGGCAGTGCACAGCATTCTTGACACTACTCTACCTGAGTCTGCGCTCTCAGAAGACAAGCGTCAGGCGCTGCTCGAAATCATCCAGCATCGTTTCAACGAGACTGACCATGCTCCCGTCAAGAAACAGAAAGAAGACATCATGGAAGGCAACAAGGACGATGACCACCATGTTCTGAGCTTGCGCATGATGCAGACTTATATTAGTTCGTACTGGGTCCATTTCCATCCTCAGCTACCGATCCTCCACAAACCGACCTTCAACGCAAGCAATTGTCCTGATCTTTTACTGCTTACGATCATGTGTCTTGGTGGATCATGTTTAGAGAAGAATTATGGGCACGAAGTGACGCAGGCTTGCGCCGCGCTGTCCAACTTTCTTGCATGGCACCTCAGGTGGGAACTCTTTATGGATGCCGACTTCCGTCCGCCGGCAAAGCTGTGGATCTTCCAGAGTCTTCTCTTGCTTGAGGTCTTTGAGAAGATGTACTCCACTCGCCCGCTACACGAGCGTGCACACATTCACCACGCAACCACCCTGACGCTAATGCGGCGAGGAAGCTCGCTCATTGGAAGGTCAGCTCTGGACTCTCCACCAAGTATGAAGGACGGAAAGAGTGGTTCGATCGGCGGCACACACACGCCTGACGAATGGTGGAACCACTGGATCACGAATGAGGCTACTAGGAGAGCAGCATTCGCGGCCTTTGTCATGGACAGCATACATGCTACCATGTTTGGACACAGTGCCGTCATGGTCGCACATGAGATGCGTCTACCACTGCCCTGTGACGAGGCACTGTGGTCTGCGACAAGCAGCTCAGAAGTGGGACGGGTCGAAGCAAGCCTACACTCCAACGGGGTTAAGCAAATGAGCTTCCTCGATGGCCTCAAGAAGACGCTGAATGGGCAAAGTGTCCGTACAAACTCTTTCGGTCGCACAATCTTAATGGCAGGTCTGCTTAGCGTTTCGTGGCACATGAACCAGCGAGATCTCCAAGTTAGCTCGCTTGGTGTTACGCAGGCTTTGGGTGGACGCGATAAGTGGCGAGGCTCACTAACTCGCGCGTTCGACTTCTGGAAGCAGGATTTCGACAGCTCGCTTGCACGCCCGAACGAGTTCACCGCGCCGAACACATTTGCTTACTCGAACGGAATGGACGACGACAACGTGTTCGAGGCTAGAACTGTGCTGCATCACCTGGCACACATGGCGATGCATGTCGATATTGTGGACTGTCAGATCTATGCTGGCGCTGGGCGGTTACTCGGCCGCTCGATCACACCACAAGACTACAACGGCGCTCAGCGGCGCATGAAGGAAGTGTGGGCACCAACTGCTCGCGCTCGGGATGCTACCTTTTATGCTCTGCAGTTCCTGTCTAAAGTCATGGTTGCTGGAGATCATACACTTAATCCCAAAACTGCGCCAATGGTGGGCTTCTCCTACTCGGCTCGGGACGACTTCCTTCTCAACAGACCATGGGTGCTCTACTTCGCCACTCTCATCGTCTGGTCGTACGGATATGCGCTCGATGGACCTATTACACAACACTACTCTATTCCTAACCACGAGGATAAGGTCAAGGACATGGTCGGCTTTTTGACGCGTGTTGGAGGCGTCAGCAAGCCAGACGACCTGGCTAATTTGCGCGATCGAAATGCATGTCTCGGACTCCTCATCATCATGCGCGACATGTTCAAGAAGACCAGATGGGAGCTGCTACACGAGGCTAGCAACTTATTGACCAAGTGCATCGAGATGCTTGCCCCTGGCGGTAACTTCTGAACCACTCCGCGCTTCGGCGCATACACTGTTGTTTTACCATCTTGGCACCATGTTACTTGATTTTGACGGATATACCAGACTGGGTGGGCGATTTACGATCTTATGGCATTGTTTTCATATTTGCGTCGATATTCTTACCGTTCAAGGCATTCTGTACATGTTTTTTATGCATCCTCCCCCGGTGGTGGAGTGCTGAGGTTGCTTTATACCCCATGGGTTTTTTGGTGCGAATTTGATGTCGCTTGATTATGCGTGGGATATGGGAATATGATTTTAGCTTGCATTAGGATGATGTATTGGAATTAATGCGGGTTGTTGATATGATTATATTAGCTTTTGGCCTTGTTTGTCTGGCTACGACTCTAATACTGATGTGTGGGTGAATGTTTTAATACCACCAGCTACAGACGCAGATGCCTGGACTCACGTGACCACGCGAAGGCGCGAATCATTTCATTGCGCGCCTCCCCGTCTGGCAATCGCCACAGCAGCCCTCGTGGCAGTAACAATGTCTCTCCAAACATACTTTCCTATGCCCAACTCACTCACCACTGCGACCGAAATTCTTCGTCCTTGCCCGAATTGTACTGTCGCAGGTGATTGCGTCATCGATCTTTGCGATTTGACCAGCGTTCTAGCACCAAGCAGCGGCCATGACTGAAGGATGCCTCGATTGAAAGCAGCAACCGTGTCGGATCAGACAGTTAGGAAGAGGAAGAGAAAATCGTGCGACGAGCATGCGCCTCTGGAGAACGCACCTGCGCCGGACAGCGAGGCCGCATCCCTCGACGCCTCTGGCAACGAAGGCGCAATAACCACGACAGTACCCACAAAGACGCACGATGGAGGAAAGAAGCCACGACGAACACCCAAGAAAGGCGGAGCGGGCAAGCCTGCATTGGTACGCCATGCGTCCTCTACCTTGATCGAGACTACGATTCCATGGCCTGAGCACTTCACGAAGCTGTCGCAGGTACATCGCGCGCTGAACCTCGTATACACCTTTTGCTGCACGCGCAAACACCTCGCGACCACGCTGGACAATCTGAAAGCAACCGTGGAAGGACACATAAAGCGTCCACTGCTCATTGAAGATGTGGCGCAAATAACAGCTCTGATACCAAAGGCCATCACCTTTGCGTATGTCGATGAAGCCATGCTGCAGATCAACCTGATGGGCCAGGAAGATCACATCCAAGGCCGGAAAACGCAGGACTTTGTCATCACGATGCCGGAGCCGGATAAGGGCGAGCATAAAGAAGTGCTGCTGTTTGAGTTTATCGATGGCGATTTGAAGCGCCAGGTTCAGCATGCGAAGACAGGCGAGCCTACCAAGGCGACGCAGAAGTTGCGCAACGAAGAACTCAAGATGCCGGTGTTCAGTCAGAAGCAGATGATGAATCTGATTGAAAAGAGGAATATTAAGTTTACTAGCGCGGTTAATGCGTTTTTAAATCAGTGCGCTGAGGACAAGATGGATGCCGTGGTGAAAATTATGGAAGTTTCGCAGGCATTTATCCCAATACCGACGGAGAGCAGAGCTTCCACGCCTGGGCCAGACAGGGCTTTGATACCAAGCACTATACCGACAGAGCGGAAAAGCATACCAGAGATCGTGGACGAGATAAAGACTCTGGAATGGTATACTGGTCAGATAGTTCCGGATGGGCACCGCGTGTTCGATCCGCAGGAGGCGATATATGGCGACTTGAATTTCCAGCTGTCACAGAACATGGTCAATGCGCTATACAACACGAAGAACATCACGCAGCTGTATGCGCATCAGGCAGAGGCGATCAACAATCTGTACGAAGGACATAATGTCATTGTTTCGACTTCGACGAGCTCGGGCAAGTCGCTGATCTATCAGTTGCCTGTGCTGTATCAGCTGGAACAGGATTCGGACACTCGCGCGATGTACATCTTTCCCACGAAAGCGCTTGCACAAGATCAGCGGAAGAGTATGAAGGAGCTTCTGCGGTTCATGACTGGGTTGGAAGAAGTTATGGTTGAGACGTTTGATGGCGACACGCCAATGTCTGAGCGCAACTATATCCGTGACGAGGCTCGCATCATTTTCACAAATCCAGATATGCTGCACATTACCATCTTACCACAAGAAGATGCATGGCGCACGTTTCTCCAAAATCTTCGCTTCGTCGTGGTAGACGAGTTGCACGTCTACAACGGCCTGTTTGGCGCACACATGGCTTACATCATGAGGCGCTTGCGGAGGATATGCGCGGCGCTGGGGAATCGCCATGTCAAATTCATTTCGTGCTCGGCGACGGTCGCGAATCCCGAAGAGCATATGCGAACGATCTTTGGCGTCGATGAAGTCAGGTTGACTGACTTTGATGGATCGCCTTCTGGACGCAAGGAGTTTCTGTGCTGGAACACGCCGTTCAAGGATCCGGGAGATCCGACTTCTGGGAGAGGCGACTGCATGGCGGAAACGGCGAAGCTGTTTTGTCAGTTGATGTTGCGAGGCGTTAGATCCATTGCGTTTTGCCGGGTCAGGAAGCAGTGTGAAGCGCTCTTGTCTGCGGTCAAGACGGAGCTTACGAATCTCGAAAGGACGGAAGTTCTGGCTCGGGTCATGTCGTATCGAGGAGGATACACACCGCAAGATAGACGACAGATTGAGCGGGAGATGTTCGACGGCAAACTCATCGGCATCGTGTGTACCAGCGCTCTGGAACTTGGAGTTGATATTGGGTCATTGGATGCTGTTGTTACGGTCGGCTTTCCGTACACCATCGCCAATCTTCGACAGCAAAGTGGACGAGCTGGTCGGAGAAACAAGGACTCCCTATCTGTCTTGATCGGTGATTGCTTCCCCACAGACCAATACTACATGTCCAACCCGGACGAGATCTTTACGAAGCCCAATTGCGCTTTGCAGGTCGATCTGGAGAACATGCTTGTTGTTGAAGGGCACATTCAATGTGCGGCCCACGAGATTCCGATCAACATTGAGTCAGACACCGCGTATTTTGGCTCATTGTTATCTAAAGTCGCCCGTGAGCGTATGCGCAGAGACCCTCAAGGCTTCTACCACGTCAACGAGCGCTTCCTCCCACAACCCTCGCGCTTCGTTGCCATCCGCGACACCGAAGAAGACCACTTCGCCATCATCGACATCACAAACGGCAAGAACACTGTCTTAGAAGAACTTGAAGCCTCCCGCGCCTTCTTCACCCTCTACGACGGCGGCATCTTCCTACACCAAGGCAACACTTACCTCGTCAAAGAATTCTCCCAAGAGCGCATGCTCGCCAAAGTCGAACTCGTCAAAGTCGACTGGACAACCCAACAGCGCGACTACACGGACATCGACCCCGTGGAAACCGAAGCAATCCGGCGCATCCCCGGCTCCAAGTGCAAAGCCTTCTACGGCCCCATCAAAGTCAAGCAAGTCGTCTACGGCTTCTTCAAAATCGACAAGAAGCGGCGCATCCTCGACGCCGTGCAAGTCGACAACCCGCCCATCATCCTGTTCAGCAAGGGCATGTGGCTCGACGTTCCCCGGTCTGCGCTTGATATCCTCAAATCACGCCGATTAAACATCGCAGCAGGCATCCACGCCGCCGAACACGCCGTCCTCTCCCTCATGCCCAACTTCGTCATCAGCATGCCCGGCGACGTGCGCACAGAGTGTAAATTCGCGCCCAAGGAGTTCGCTAAGAAAGAGACGCAGCGTAAACGCCCTGCTAGACTCACTTTCTATGACGCGAAGGGCGGCGCGTCGGGGAGTGGGATTAGCACAAAGGCTTTCGAACATGTGGACATGTTACTCCGCCAAGCCTGTGAAAGGCTGCAGAATTGCGCGTGTCTGGAGGGGTGTCAGGAATGCTGTAATAACGACCAGTGCAAGCATGCGAATCAGGTTATTAGCAAGGCTGGGGCGAGGGTGGTGGTTATGTGTATCCTGGGCCGCGAGAAGGATATCGATATTGAGAGTTTGCCGTGGGGCGAGGAGGATACGGTGCCCGCGGGTATTGAGACGGTTGTTGAGGCGCAGGAGGTGCGGATGAAGGGCGGGAGGAGGGCGGTTGAGGGTGCGGGCGGGTTGGGAAGTCAAGGTGAGATTGGTGGTGATGAGGAAGGGGAAATGAGTAGGGCCAAGATGGTGGATGGGGTGTGGGTTAAGATTGAATCGGATGAGGACGACCATTTTAGTTGGAGCATTGATATGTATCGCGGGGAAAGGACGTTTATTGGGGTTCATAGAGATGGGTAGGTTTGCGGCGTCAATGAAAACCATGCTAGTTTTTTTAAAAAATGACTTTCGAACTTGAGTGCGTGTGGTGTATGTGGAGCTTGAGGTTGGCAGAAAGAGGATTCGTTTGGCTGCGAAGCGCGAGACAGTGTGAGGTGGTGTGGAGTAGTATCGAGCGGTGTGGGGATCTGCTTTGCTTCGACGGACACGTACTACTATAGTAGCTCTCATAATAGTGGGAAGTTCATCTCAGACACGTGATATGATATGCTCATTGTGTGAGATTTGCTTCGCAGCGAAGTACGGTATACAGCCGCATTCCTTTACGGTTTGCGACCTACTTCACCGCGAAGCAACCTCCGATCCAAGCCCATTTTCCAGACGATCTCACGGTAATCCGACCTACGGGAGCACCTCGAAGTGTCAGATTGGCATTTCGGTGCGAAGCATACTTGAGGTACTCACAGTGGCGCAAAGGGCTTTCGCTCCGAGTTAAAGTACTGTAGTGCAGTTTTTAAGCACGCGACGCGGCGATGAAGTACGCAGCAAAAGCATATAAGATAGTCTCCTGCTCGAGGCCTGGGACCTGACCGACAACGATCGATAGCAATCTGCCTGTTGGAACAACCTACCTTTCCATCGACTGCGGGCCGGTCCCTGACGGTTTGGAGATACTCATACAACGGTGCATATTAAGGAAACGCTTCACGCATGGTAGAAGTGCAGCGAGTCGAGTCTAATCAAACATCAGCTTGCTGTCGCGGATTTCGGGCAGGGATTTCTTGTAGAAAACTTGCTATTGGACTGTACGTGATGGGTTGGATAGTTTGAGTGGGATGATTTTGTAGACTTGGTGCCGATCGATGCGCTGTGTCGAATTACAAAGGAGATAGTAATAGTACAGTTTCTTTTCGTTTTTATTCGTTGTGAGAGGCTTGAGCCTTCGATACAGTCGTCACGAGACGTGCTGTCAGGTGTATATTGCTTCTGGTATGGATAAAGTGTTTCACAAAACGACGAGGTCTTTTTTTTGGAAATGCTTGTTTGGTATACATGGCTCTCGCAAAGTCTGACTAGACGGCAAACAATACCGGTGTAATGTCACAGCCATGTGATGGTCGGTTGAGTGGCAGTCACATACCTATGGTATGTATTACCTGCCAAAGCCGAAATCAGCAAGTATATCGGAATTCAGGGTTGCTATATCACGGTCTGAGAGCATGAATTACAGCGACGTAGACATAAAGGAAACCGGCATCTCCTCAAATATCGGCACTACACGATCGGTAGTTCTCCATTCCATCTCAAAACCCTTCCTGACATTACTTCGCCATGCAGTTCGCTCTCCTCATCGTTCTCGCTCTGACAGCCGCCAGCGTCCAAGCCGTTTGTAACGACTCAGGCATTGACTGGGGCGCTGGACTAGAGCAGGTGGTCGACAACCTGGACGCAGTATGTGATGAGCTAGTTGGAGAACATGACAGCCAGTAATTCAAGCAGACGTGCCGCAAGTCCGGGGACCCAGGAAATTATTCAGCTTCCACGTCACGCGCACCGGAATCAAAGGGAGGAGATTGCGCCACGCAGAATGTGTTTGGCACCTTGCCAACGAGGTCTATGGCTGCAGACGTGGTGGCGCGACTGCCACTCTAGGATGGTACATCATGTGAGTAGATTCAGAGTCGGAATGGAGCTTGGTGGAGAGTGCGCAGAGCACTGGCTGACGTGTTTTTCATCACAGGGCTGCTCCATACCTGGAGGATGTCAACTGTCCTCATGGTCTTGGGCCAATGGATTGATGAGATTGGGGACGCGACGCAATGCACGATCCGTAGTTGAAGTAGTCGGGACTTGGCAGGTTTGACGAAGATGGGGGGTCCGCGCGAACGTTGCGTTCTAGGGGTTGATAACATATGACGGGATTTAAACTCCATGATTCATGTTGAGCAAGCGGAAATCCAAGCCTTTAGATCCGATATAGCAAAATGAGGAGCATAGCCTCTCGAAGTTGGCTCAAGTTTACAGCTTGTGGGATTTGGAACACGAAATGACTGCGACAACCTCAAATATATCCGTGATGATTCACAAGACAAGGCATGCACAAAGCATGGAAAGATCTTCTGTAGCTCATTGAATGAGGATGCAGAGTGAAAGATGTTTGACCCTGGCGCCGTGAGCACTACTGCCTGAGGTATGACGCGAAAGTTTGCGGTGGATGGCAAGCGAACGTTCACTCCCATCTTACAACATTGAACACATAGCGGGATGACATCGGAAATTGAAAGAAAAAATAAGGGATATGCTGTAAAAGTTGAGATCAATCACGCTGACTACATTGAACACGGTACTACGTAATTCATCGGAGTTTCTGTGGGTAGCAAACAACTCCAAGTGGTACAGTAGCTCCGCCACAAATCGATCCAGACACGTCTGAACTTAATTTGCACGCGTATTGCAGATGAAATCGTAGAACGCAATTGTAATCCTCGCTACTGTCTCTCTGGGTCAGCGATGCGACACAGGCTACTCATCTACTGCTCTGGCTTTCATTTCTGATCACAGGAAGCACACGTTGACGACGAGGAGCACTCGCTAGGTCTACTACAAGACGTAAAAGGGCAATAAACCCCAGAAGACAGAATCCTTGAAGCAGCTATCACTCTTCCACATTGCTGTTACCACGTTACAAATCATCCAGTTTAGAGCAACTCCGCTACCCAGCCATGCACCTCCATAGGATCTTCGCCATTATAGGCCCAGCCATCATCACCGTCCAAGCGCGTTGCTACATAAGTGGCAATTTCTGGGAGCCCAACTACGGCCAAGCCTTTGCCGCTCTGGACTCGATTTGTGACATACCGTCAGGAACATTCGACGGTGGAGATAAGAGACACGCATGCATAAATGCGACCGACGAGAATAGTGGACAGAAATTAGAATTCTGGATCGAAAATCTCGGGAATCCTGCCGCGGATGTCAAGAAGGAGAACTGTATACTACATCTCGGCTATGAGATTAGCGGTTGCAAGCAAGGTGGCGAGACGATACCGTATTTAGTAAGATATAGGTCAGTGTTGTCCCTGGGCTACATTAAGACCATGGCGTTTTGACTGACTGAGTTCGTTATGTAGGGCTGACCCCAATTCCGGACACTGTGGGCCGCTGTCATAAGAGTTATTGGTATCACGCGTGTTGCTTAGGACGCTAGTTCAATTCTGATCGTGATTGAGTGCGAAGAGTGGGTCAACAGCATGCAGGAAGGTTCAGGAACGTGATCCAGAAGTCGAGCAAGGTTCTGCTCGTGCTTGTCAAGTATAATCACAATCTATCGTAGACTAATGGTCAAGTGCTACAAAGCGTGGTCGTAGGGCGCAGTAACAACATCAGACTTGTACAGCTTCTTTTTCGTCTCCAACAACCTTGCTGTCCTGGTAACTAGGCGGCGCGGCGCCTGTCAGCTGCGCAAGGCCAATTTCTGCATTGATCTCCGCCATTCTCTCCTGGTCCTTGAGCGCTGTGCCTTCAGAACCAAAGATAGTGTCCATCTCTTCCAGTGTGAGGCGCTTTGTCTCGGGTACAAAGAACCAGATGAAGACAGCACCAAGAGTGATAACGAGACCGAACAGGATATAGGTTCCGTACGTGATCCTCTCGAGGAGATCAGGGGTAATTTGACCAATGATAAAGTTGTTCATCCAGTTGGACGATCCTCCAAGGGCCGTTCCGTATGGGCGAGTCGAGAGAGGCCAGATCTCGGCGATGAGAATCCACGCGCAAGGACCCCAGGAGTATCCAAAGTTGATGACGAAGAACCAGACCATCACTACGGCTGCCCAACCTGCGGCCTTCTCCTCAGCGAAGCGACCAATGTTCTTGGCGAGAATGACGGCGATGACCAGATGGCAGAAACCCATGCCCAGGGCTCCGACTGCGAGCACGGGTTTACGGCCGAGGCGGTCAATGTAGAGCACGGCAGGAATTGTGGCGATGAACATGACAATACCGACGACTCCGGTAGCGAGAAGGGATGTGGTGTTGCCAGTTAAGCCAAGCTGCTCGAAAATCTGGGGAGCGTAGTAGAGAACCCTGATACCAATTAGCACAAGTTTCGCACCCAATTTGAATATCTTAGCTACTTACGCGTTGATTCCAGACCACTGCTGGAAGAACATAGTGACAGTTGCCACAATGACGCGCTTGAACATAGCCTTGGTCTTAAACAGCGCACCGATTGCGACGAATTGAAGCTTGAAGGTGTTCCATGCGTTTTGCTCTTGGAGGTGGGGGAATGCTTCTGCAAGACTGCGCTTCTCAAAAAGTGACTGAGCCTTGATCTCGAGGAATTCAAGCTCAATAAGCTCATGGTCCGTAGGAAGGTTGCGCAGACTGGCCAGGTTGGAGCGAGCCTCCTCCTCACGGCCATGGTGCATCAGCCAACGGGGCGAGAACGGCATCCAAATCATACCAACAAGGAGAATGAAGGCCGGGAACAGCTGGAGACAGATAGGTACGAGCCACGCAGCGTTGGACTGGGTCTCGAGGGTAGTGCCGCCAATGTAGTTGGTTCCGTAGTTAATCCAGAAACTGATCATGATGCCGAAGGTAATAGCGAGCTGTTGAAGAGCTACAAGAGCACCACGAACTTCCCTATTGATAGTTAGCTCCGAATGATTCCGAGGTTCTAATGTCACCTACGGAGGAGCACACTCGCTGTTGTACATAGGGACGATGACGGAAAGACTACCCACGCCAATTCCTGTGATGAAGCGACCCGCGAGAATCTCATTGTGACCGCCAGCAATGGCTGTGATTTGTACGACAACACCGACGATGAAGACGCCAGTGGCGCACAGAATACCATACTTTCGTGACAGGACTTCGGCCACGAAGCCGGAAAAGAGCGCTCCAAACCAAGCTCCGAGTTCGAGAATAGCAGTGAGCCATCCCTTCTGTGTCGGGTTGTCGATGTAACCGTCGGTCTGTTTACCGAAAGATGGCATGGCCAGAATACCACTGAACATGCCCTGGTTGTACCCATACAAGACTCCTCCTAAGCAAGCAAACAACGCGATGCTGAAGACCTTGAAATTCTTGACCAGAGCCGCAGGGCCACTGGCGCCCATGAGGGCTTGTCGTCGCTGTAGCGCAGCATCAAAGCCGGCTGAGCCTCCTCCTCCGCCAACCATGATGATCAGGCAGGTTCGAAATTTGTTTGGTAGATAATCTTGAAGTAGCTGAAGTACCCAGCACGGCGGAAACGACGAGCACCTTTTGTGGGCACTTGCATGATTTGTACTGCACGCGTCTGACAACCCATATTATCCAGAGTTCCGGCGGAAGGATGCCAATGATGGGTGGGGAAGTATTGGCAGTCATAAGATTTGGCTTGGCGGCTTCGAGGTTGCGGAGACGATATCCCGTTCCAAGCAAATTAAGGACCAACCGTCGCTGCGGACACGAGTTGGATATCCGCTGATTTCGCCAAGATGCTATATGCTCGGCCCTTATTGGGTGAAAGGCCGTCTCGGACGTTCCGCCCTCCACGTGAGTGGCTTGTTTGCGGGTTAGCGATGCTGGTGTCCACTTCGAGGCCACCGATGCTAAGCTTTTGCCATGGAAGTATTCAGCCTGAAGTGCGTGTCACATTTGTTGCATTCGTTGCTTGCCTCGAGATGTCGATTTGACTGGGAAACAGTGGTCAGATCGGCTGATCCCTCATGATATTCGGGTTCGGTCTTGATTTGAGAACAGCCTGGATGCGTGAACACGTCTTGGAAGTGGCATCGTGGCGCCGACTTTGAAGACCATAAAGAGACAGGCTATTGTGGTTGGTTGGCGATTTGATTAGAAGCAAATGTTCTGAGGCATGTCATTATGCACTTTTGGCTGCGGAGGCAGCGTTGTGGAGAAACAGACGTTGGGGAAGCTGGAGGAAGCCCCCACGCACGACCCACGTGGATGTTGCCGGCGCGCCGCACCCGTTGACATCCGACCTCCTGTGTGGGCCAGACACCACCGATACCATATCAAACACACTGCCAACCGAAGCGAGAACGCGCAGAGCATTGTACAAGATGGCAAAGTCAATATTTCAGCGGAAGCGAGACCTCGTGTACTTGGTCTTCTTCATCATCCACGTTCCCGTCATGCTTGGTGAGTTTTTCAGTCTCGAAACTCGAGCCCCATGTTCTCTCTTCGCATGCTCTACAGCACAGCAGACTTCCTTTTCCTACGTCTCTCGAGATCACGAAGAAGAATGCCCACAGAGCACTAGTCTCCTCAACATGTACATTCTCTTGCCTCGTGATAGGAAAGAATATCGAGCCGCTCGGTTTTTGTATACTGGCATAGAAACAAATCTCGAGCTGCGCGATCTTCGTATTTTGTCACAGAGAAAAAATATCGAGCTGCTCAGTTTTCGTATTCTGTCACAGAGCAAGAATGTCTAGCAACTCTTCTTCTGGCGTAGGGAAAGATATCGAGCAGCTCGATTTTCATGTTTTGTCACGCAGAGGAATCTCGAGCTGCTCCGCTTCTTGTTTTGTCGCAGAGAAACAATATCGAGCTGCTCGGTTTTCAAATTCCAGCAATTATACAGGGCGCAATTGCATCACCCCATCTCCATATCTCCTACTCGACAGTCACACCCCCAGTTTCCATTCTTAAAGAGCTTTCTTTCGGATCAATGAAAACGACATAAGACAAGTCCCACCACCTCATCCGCCAGACTAACCCATCCCTCCAGGTTTCGACCTGTCAGGCTTCTACCCCGCCCAAATCAAGCCTCTCTGGATGACCTCCCTCCGCGAATGGTACGTCGCCACCTACGGCGACCGCTTCTTCTACAACCCACCGTAAGTGCTCCCTTATCACGTGCCCACAGCCTTCCCTCGCACCCCAATGGAATTCACAGGCTCTTTACTTGGTCTTCCGACTTGAACGTATGCTCTACGATATCAGCACTGCATATCTCTCCCCTCCACCCAAATCCATATTCACCCCGCTCCAACCCAACTAACACTCCACCCAGCGCCTTCTTCCCCCCCTTCCTCGCCCTCGAACTCCTCTTCCACCTCCCACTCTCGCTGTGGGCCATACCCGCTTTACTCCGCTCCGACCCACGCATCCCCCTCGCGCTCCTCGTATTCGGACTGGAAACCACGCTCTCGACGCTCGTGTGCCTGGCCGAGATGTTGAGTTGGGAGGAACTGAGTGTGGCGCAGAGGGGCATAGGAGGGTTGGGGGGGATGTATGGGGGGTACTTAGGATTGGGGGTTTTCATGACGGTGGATTGTTATGCGCGGTTGGATGGGTGGATTGCGCGGGAGAAGGGGTTGACGCCTGTGAGCAAGAAAGAGTTGTAGATATGCGGGGAGTAATCAATCGCGAGAATGTTGCGGTGAAGGAAGTAATGGCTAGATAAATACGAAAGACGTGGTGAATCTTGGCGATAATAAAAGAGTTCGTAAGATATGGCATGTTAACTTCCAAAATGAAACCTGTATATATGCGCCCCAAATCCCCCAAGCAAAGACAAAGATCTTGGAAATAAAATCGATAGATGAAATAGAAGAGGTCCAGCCGTAAATCGTAATGAAGACATCCTCCAACCCAACCGACCAGTCCCAACTCCAAGTAGATCCCCTCTCGCACCCAGTCAATGATGTCCCACCACTCAAGTCAGCGTCGACATCATCGCCGCCACCAACTTTGGATTCGGGCGATCCTTCCGTCCTATCCACAATCAACAAAAGGTCTTCTAACGAGCCGAGCGAACAAGGGCCAACCTACCCTTCCTATCCTTATCCACACGAATGACCTCGCGCTTCGGATCCCTGCGCTCGATAATCTCATAGTCGGTTTCGCGCTCGTACTTGAGCATGCGGCGCTCGTCCTCGAGCTGGCGGATTTCTTCCTTGATGTCGCGCTCGCTGCGGTACTGGTCGTCGCGGCGCACCAGCATGCGGCTTTCGGGGAGGAAGGAGGTGGCGGGGCCGTGGATGTGGTTGGAGCGCTCGATTTGCACGTATTCCTCGTGTTGAGTGTCATGGTGGTGATGATGCTCGGATGGGGCGTAGACGGAGGCTGGTGGTGCGGATGGGGCATAGACTGAGGCTGGTGGTGGTGGCGGTGCGTAAACTGATGCTGGTGGGGGAGGAGGAGCGTGGATGACAGATGGAGGTGGAGGTGGAGCAACAGACTCTGGTGGGGGTGGGGGAGGCAGCGCTTCGACCTTCTCCTCGTACACGTAGGTCATTTTCTCTGCTGGTGGGTTGTTAGACAGTGCTACAGCGGGGGACGAAGGATTATCACCTTCTTTGTAGTTCTCGCTGATTTTGATGACCTCGTCAATGTGCTCCTTTTCGAGGGCTCGCGTGATGACGATGAAGTCGTCCTAGATTTGTCAGAATTATCTCAAAATCCCATCCCGATGCTGCTCACCTCTTCTTCGAATGGATAGCCTAGTTCAATGACGGCCTGCTTCTTCACCAGCCGCTTCGGCATGCGGGTCTTGCCCTTTTTGCCGAAGGTAGCTCTTGATGGCTGAATCTCCTCGAAGCTCGAAATCGAAGAGCTGCGGGTGGACTTTGCTACGCTCTTGCTCCTGCGCATTTTACTCTTCTCTCTGTGGACTTCGACCTCGCGATAGTCTTCGCGCTCGCGACCACGTCCGCCGCGATCATCGTATCGGATCTCCTCGTAATCTTCCTCGTGGTATCGGCGCGGAGGCGACCGGCGGCGTGAATGCTCGCGGATAGGAAGGGGGATAGGGACGTTAGGAGGCAGTCGGTACTCGTGGACCTCCTCGCGCTCAAACTTCTCGACATCGCCATATCGTGGGAGAGGTCGGCGGTCAAAGGTGTCGAGGGAAGATTGTCGACGAATGTACTGCGGTCGGGCCGGTCGAGCCCTGGGTGGCGGTGGCCGAGATTCTCTCCTGTCAATGTCGATATCGATGTTGACGTCCCTGTCGATGACCGACTTGCGGCGGTAAGGAGCAAGCGCCTGGTTGGCTATCTCAGACGGCGTTGGCTCATGGAAGAGATCGTTCTGGCGTCGGGAGGGCCGGCTGAAGAGATCGTCATCGTGATACCGCTCCCTCTCCATGACGCGCGGTCCACGGCGTGCGCGGTCTTCGTGGATATCAACATCGCGGTGGTAACCAGGGGCTTTGTCGTGCTCCTGGAAGCGGAAATGGCCATAGTCGTCTCGACCGCCTCCGTCGCGGCCACCGCGGCTGCTTCCGCTGTCACCACCGCCTGGAGGACCACGCCTCATGCTTTCAAACCTCGCGCGATCCCAGCGCTCACCTCCACCAGCACCACTGCGGGGCGGTGCAGGCGGGTCGTCATAGCGATCCAGAGTTCCTGCGGAAGAACGACCGTACATGGCTGAAGTGAGGGTCTGTCTGTCACTTTGCAATGGCAGGTTGGATTCGCGGGGTTGCACCGGAAGTCGAAATGACAGATTCACAAACCGAAACGAATGCGCGCGCTACTTTGTGGAGGAGCAGACGCTGGTGCGAATAATATAAGAATCAGGCAGGCAGGCAGTCAGCAAGGTATAACAAGATCCAAGGTCCCAGCGGACAGTTGCAGCGCCGAAGCCGCCAACTTGTACGCCAGCTTCAAGCAAGATCGTGGCTGCGTCATCGTGCGCTACGGCTGCGACGCTGAGTGGCCGAACACACCCCCTGGTTTCGCATGGTTTTCTGCAAGCTTGCGCACTGCAGTTCTGGAATCTGTGTAGACTAAGGGCGGCCATTTGGGCACAGCCGCCGTTTGGGCGCATTCATCGCCCGACTCCACGCAGAGCGGCATCGAAATCGCAGGTTGGGTATCTGCGCGATGCATCGTATGATTCCCAATAGTTCCTTTGCGCCCACTTCCCCAGTCAGCTGACCTGCATTGGTGTCACGAAGCAGCGAAAAGAAAGGATGATGCTTGTGATCATTCAGGGATGACATCATTGGCGTGGACCGTGCATACATACATGTCTGAGCCTCATGCTCGGTCGGCGCCGCTGTACTCTGCACTGGTGACTGGTCTCGCCCGTCGGGCAGCAACGGGAGTCGCGAACGTAGCGCAGCGTTCAGCAGAACTATCCGCCCAACTCGACATTGGCTTTGGTGCCTGTGTAGTCGGCGCCGTGAACCGAACTTTGTGAGATTGACCATCTGAGCTAGGGACGAACACACAAGGGGACCTCTGTGCATGTCTTCGCGCTACGATTTGGGCGAACGGTTATACCAGCCTCTCCAATTAGATGTGAGAATGGCGGTGACTGATCTCTGAGATTTTGGTGTTGGTGGTCTCCTACCACCTCTGATGAAGGTAGAGTTTTGACATTATTCGTACAGCCATGTTCCGTTATACACATTCTCGTCGTCAACTCATTTCTTCCCAATCACCTCCTCAATCTTCCTATTCAGATACTCCATATCCGCCGGCCGTCCCTTGAGGCCACCCATGACCCTCCCCATCACACTTCCAAACGACCTCTTGCCCTCTTCCAGCTTCTCCACCGCAGCCGCAATCAGGCTGTCAATCTCACTCTCCTCCACTTTTGGAATTTCGCCAGCGTACTTGTTTAGCACTGCTAATTGCTCCTTCTCCTTCTGCACTAAATCATCCCGTTTCGCCGTCTCAAATTCTGCAATGGCGGTGTTGATGCCTTTTATTTGCTTCTGGATGAGGCTGTAGAGCGCACCGTCGGTTGTGATGGGTTTGGTGGTCTTGGAAGAGTTTATGATTTCGGCTTGCAGTGAGCGGATGACGGAGAGAGTGGTCTTGTCTTTTGCGCGGAGCGCGGTTTTGAGGTCGGATTGTAGGCGTGGAAGAACGGTAGATTCGGTTGATGTGGAGGAGAAGCGGAGGCATATTGTGCGAGGGGCGACTGTGAGGCGTGTGCTCCTGAGGAGCATTGGGCGGAAGAGCGACATTGTGGGTGAAATGAAGCTTGCGGTGTTGCAAGGTGGAATATTAGATACAGACGCACGTCGTAGATGCCTCTATATGTGAGAAATATTTTGGTCGAAAATTGGTCTTCACCGGTTAATTCGGACTTGCGCAATTCGTTGTTCAGTTCGTGGTTCAAAATCGAAGCTTCCAAAATCCTAGAAGCTTTGGGCACGTCCAAACGCGCTAGGCCAGATCCCTGTAATCAAGCTCGCTCGTCTTTTGTTATGGCGCTGGACCTAACCATCGACAAGCTCACCACGATTGCTGGAACGAACGACTTTCTTTTTGTTGTGGGTCCTGCGAGCTTCCATTTCAGTCGCATCATTACGTTGATTCCTTCGAGCTTAATGTCGATGACTGTTCGTCAACGCGAAGACGCAATTCCCTAAGCTTCTCCTTCATAAAGGCTCTCCCACCACCACCTCCGACCCCCAACCACAATGGCCTACAACATGCCCCCCGCGACGCCCCAGCGCCCTGGACCCGGCGCGTTCATTAATACTCCTGCGCCCAATAGGCCTAATCTTCAACGCCAATCTTCTATGTCGCAATCACAGTCGCAGCCGCCGCAGCAACAACAACAACAACAAGCGCTGCCTGCGCCGCCAGTAGAGACGCCGATCGAGCGCGCAGCGCGTACGATAAATAGCATGCTGGATAGAGACAATCGGTACCCGTCTCTGGAAGGATACATTGGGCGTAAGTAACGCGATGAAGGCCTTCAAAGCTGGCATTGAGATGCTAATCAAGGTCACAGAGGGCATTTCTGGCGAGTATGAGCTTTCGAGCTCACCAGCTTGGGCGCCATTCCAGAAACTACGATCCTACCGACTCCCCGATGCTGTCTTTGAGCAGGTCGACCATACGCAAATGTCCATGAGCATGGGATTGTTCGCAGAGATAAACCACGCCTGGGTCGTGGTCGACAATCAGGTTTACCTCTGGGACTACACGCACCCCAACCCCGAACTTGTCGGCTTCGAAGAGCAACCGAGCAACATCACGTGCGTCAAGCTGGTCAAGCCGCGCGCCGGTGTCTTTGTGGCAACAATCGAATACCTGCTCGTTGTCGCAACCGTTACCGATGTCTTTCTGATCGCCGTCGAGTGCCAACGAGGCCCAGAAGGAGTGCACAGCGTCACACTGTATCGGACGGGACTTTCAACCTCTGTGAGGAGGATAAATGTCACCACCATTGAGGGTTCGGCACGCACGGGGCGCATATTCTTCGGCGATGGCGGCGCAGAGGACGTATATGAGCTGAACTACCAGCAAGAAGACAGGTGGTTCTCCAGCAAATGCAGCAAGACGAACCATGTTTCACCGACGGTTGGTCTGCCTGGTCTGCCTGCGCTGCCATTTTATGGCAAGTCCACGCTAGTGGGTACGCAGTCCATGGTCATTGACGATACCCGGAGTCTCCTGTACACACTATCTACGACCGGCACGATCAAGGTGTACCACATGAGAGCGCCTTCTTCTTTAGAATGTGTCATTACCAGGACACTGGTCAGCATACAGACCATGTGCATGCACCTCGTACGACAGCCGAACGTGCTCGCCAACATGGTCATTGTCAGTCTTAGCCCCATTACAAGTCCGGAGGCGGACTTTATGTCGTTGATGGCAACAACATCAACAGGCTGCAGATTGTATTTCAGCACCACCTCGGGTACCTGGAACTCGGACAGTACCAGCGCACCAAGTAACATGCAGCTCAAGCATATTCGCTTCCCACCCAACGACGCGCAATCATCGCAACAGGTCAATGGCGCACCGGCACAACCGTATCAAGGTGGCGCTCCAGTCGGATTTGACTCCAAGTTTCTCGAACTGACCACGCTGGGAAACAGATATGCCCCAGGGTCGTTCTTTGCTTTTGTCGCAAGAAGTGGCAGTGTCAACCAGTCACTCTTTATGTCAGCCCCACATTCCGGCCTCCTAGGACAACGAGAAAGCTCCGAACCTCCACGATATACCGAGACTGCTCTGGCTTTGGAGCTCATTGGAAAGGTTCAGGATATCGGCCAGGTCACACCACCGTTTTCAGCGAGGAGCGAACCTCTAGGCTTTGGAAATGAGCTCTCCACCCAGTTTGATCAGCCCTCGTCCGAGTACGCAATCATAACGTCAAGCGGAATTGAGACTGTGCGACGGAAGAGGCTGGTCGATATCTTTGCTGCAATTATCAAGCAGGGCGGGGGACAGGAGGGCACCGAAGGAGACATTCGCAAGCTAGCCAAGCAATATGGTTTGGCTGAGACTGCCGCAACAGCTCTCGCTGTAGCATGTGGTCAAGGATCTGACGTTGGTCCCGACTCCCGAATCGCCAAGGTTACGGAACCCGAAGTGCTCGACACGGCTCGCAGGGTGTTTATTGAATTTGGAGGAAAGGCGCACTTGACCGAGACCGCGACTGTGGAAGGACTGAGCGTGGAGAATGTGCGGGCTTCACCAAGGCATGATGGCATTGCCATGTATGTTGCTCGCTTGGTTCGCTCTATTTGGACCTCGCCCATCATAACTCAAGTCGTAACGCCGACTGGACCCGTTCTGGCATCGGCACAAGCGGTCCCGAAACTCCAGGACATTCAACGATCACTTGCGCAACTCCAGGAATTTCTCGACTCGAACAAGTCTTCGATCGAAGGTCTAGCCGGGCCAGAAGCTCTTGGACGTGCATCTTCACGACAAGAGGAGGTTGAACTCCAGGGCGAGAACAGAGCTTTGACTAGTTTGTTAGCCATGGTGAACAACATCGTCGAGGGTATTTCATTCGTCCTGGTGCTTTTCGAAGAGAGGCTCGAAGACATCCTTGCGGTACTCCCGGATCCTCAGATGCAAGAGAGGGTTCGTCGTTTGACCTTCCAAGGCCTCTTCTCCGCGCATGAGGGCAAGGAGATCGCGCGAGAGCTTGTCAAGGCGATTGTGAACCGCAACATCACCAAAGGATCAAATGTGGAGACGGTTGCTGAAGCTCTGCGACGAAAGTGTGGCAGCTTCTGCAGCTCTGATGATGTTGTCATCTTTAAAGCCCAAGAGAACCTGAAGAAGGCTGCCGACATGGGTGCCAATGCGGAGCGAGGACGTATCTTGCTCAATGACAGTCTAAGGCTGTTCGAGCAAGTAGCGAAGAGCTTGAGTTACGAGAACCTGAACTCGACCGTGGACAAGTACATTGAGCTCGAGTTTTACGCTGGTCAGTTCTACATTTCCTTCCAAAATATTCTATGCTAAACATGAATCCAGGCGCCATCCGATTGGCTCTCCGAGTTGCCGCAGACCTTGATCGCGGGAACAAAGCCCTTTCTTGGGTCAGGGAGAAGAACGACCCTGCGACAGATCCAAACGACGCTCGAAAAGACTTCTACGACCGCCGTGCTTCATGCTACACTCTGGTGTGCAGAGTCATTGAGTCTGTAGATCAAGCATACAACTCACAAGGTCCCACACCGGACGGCGTGGTATCGCAGATAACTCGACGCAAGCACGAGGCATATGAGCAGATCAACAACTCGGACGACGAAGTGTTCCAAAACTACCTTTACGATTGGTACATGTCCAAGGGATGGGCTGAGCGGCTCCTGGAGATCAACTCGCCGTTTGTCGTCGATTACCTGCGTCAAAGTGCTGAGAAGGATCTGGCACACGCCGACCTTCTGTGGCGCTACTTTGCGCACTACAATGACTTCCTCAGCGCTGCCGAGACACAATACCAGCTCGCTAAGAGCAACTTGCCATTAACCCTGGAAAAGCGGATAGAGTATCTCTCGCGCGCCAAAGCGAACGCTTCCACTCGCATGACCGGCTTTGCGGAAACTGGCGTACGCAACAGGCAATCAAGACAAGAGCTCTTACGCAACATCAGCGACCATTTGGACATTGCGAATATTCAGGACGATGTCCTGCAGAAAATCAAAGCCGATAATCGTCTCGATGGCGAGCGGAGAGCCCATGTTGTTTCGCTCCTCGACGGGTCAATTCAGCCATTAGACGAGGTAAGTTCATGCTCCAGCTCTGGAATACACGATTGTACTGACTTCCTAGCTCTACCACAACTACGCCGATCAAGCAGCCTACTACGACATCTGTCTGCTGATCTATCACGTTGCTGATCACCGCAATATCCCAGACATCCGCCACACGTGGTCCAACCTCATCGAACAGGTGCACAAGTTTGCAGTTCACGACCAGCAGTCCGCACCGTGGGAAGCTGTGGCTATGAAGGTCGAGGAGATTGGTCTCCGCACCAACCAGAACGAAAACGTCTTCCCTGTCAATATTGTTCTTCAGCTTGTGCTGCAGTACGATCTCGAGTTCTACACACATGAAACCAACCCGCGTAATGGTAGCGGATCGCAGAATCTTGCACCGAATGCCAACCTCACATGGCCAATCGATGTCTTCCTGAGACTCAAGTCACCCTTTGAGTATCTCGTTGCCACTCTTGAAGCGTTGTGGTATGCTCAAGAACACCCATTCACAGGCCGTAGCCGCAAGCTGTTGGTAAAGTGGATCATCTACCTCATTGAGCAATGGGCCATCACAAGCAGACGTGCAGGCGCGCTTTTCGGAGGTCCCGAGAACGCAATCGGTCTCGCAGACTTGTTGCGAGTTGTCTTGGGCAGCGATGTCCTGGGCCGCGAAGTCGACGACCGGGTGTGGGTACAGCGAGCGAGAGATGTAGCAGCGACGGTCGACGAGGCCGCGCGTTAGGTGAAGGGAGAGCGGAAGTCATTGTGCTATATACAAAGGTCTTGAGGGATTCTACACCATTCTTTCCACCTCTTGGGCGTTGTTTAGGGCATCAGATTGGGTCATGGCGTCAAAAGCATCGATGTGTTACAACACCTGTAGGATTCTATTGGAGTGTGAGGGAAGCATGGATGAGAGTTATTTGAATGCGAAGCATAGTAATGCATGTTATGTGCTATATCTTCCTGATATCGTGACTTTAGACAGGGTAAAATCCGACGCTAAAATTATCCCCGCTGAAGCTTGGAGAGCTTCCCCAAACATTGCATCACGCATCTCCAGCTACACCCACAACACATCCAGCCCGCGAACCAGGTCTTCCTCAAGCCCAATATCCGACAGCCATGTGAACATCCACAATGCCAATATGCATCCACTGCCGGCACCCCATCCCCGTCCTCTACACCACCTATTCCAAAGCCGATGACCGCGCCCTGGGCAAAGGCGTACGTCTCACCCAATGCCCGTCGTGCAAGAACTTCGCGGACAAATACGTCGAGCATGACTTCATCGTGCTCTTCATCGACCTCGTGTTAATAAAAGCCGAAGTAACATTTCCCCTCCCTCCTAACTTATCTGACTAACCCACCACGCAGGTCTATCGACACCTCCTCTTCAACCGCCTCAGCACCTCCTCCTCCAAATTCGACCGCTCGATCCTGCGCCTCGGCGTGCTGCTCCTCCTCTTCGACGTGTACCTAACCTGGGCGCGCATCGAGAAACTCGGCACCAACGCAGCTATCCTCGCCTCCCAGCCGCTCGTGCTGCAATACCTGTTCTTTCTATCACTCGTCGCGCTCTCCACGCTCGCATTCCATGTACCCATTCGCGCACTCACGGCCCTCAAATCCGCATACCTCCGCCCGCTACTTCCGTATTATCCTCACCCCACTCCTGTCTCCACCGCGCTGCTTGTGTCTAGCTGCACGAAGCTGTTCCCGATTTTGCTGATTATCTGGGAGTATGATTTGCGTAGTAGTGCGACGGCGGTGAGTTGGGCGGTCATTGTAAATAACGTGGCGGCGCTGGAGATACTCATGGATTGCGGGTATGTGAGGGCGGGCGTAATGGTGGGCGTGGGCGCGGCGGTTCGGGGCGTGGTGAGTTGGGGGATGCTTAGGGCGGTGGGGTTGGGGACGGGGTGGGAGGGGTGGAATTTGAGGAGGGAGGTGGAGGGATGGGTTGGGGGTTTGGTTTGATGGTGGGAGGTTGTGTGATCGTTATTGTGATACCCCATTTGAATTCAATTGATTTGTTTGTACAGATGCTATGGCCCCGAACGCCGGTGAAGTATTTGATGCGCTCAATCATATCAAACTGCTTGGCTTCCCAAAATATAAACCCTAGCAGGACATGCTTTCTTTCCTGCCTAGCCTCCTGAGTTCCTCAATGCTGTCCTACAAGTTCCCTCATTCTACCGCCCCTGGTTCAGCTCCGCTCGCAGGCCGTTTCGTTGCGGTGTGATGAGCGGGTGTAGTTGTGCGAGGAAAGTGATCGCCCACATGATGTACATAGCAGCAGCCGAGAGGACGATGGTGGAGCGCCAGACACTATTGTTGATTTGTTAGCATTTGTTTCCCATACTGTGTTTGTCTCGCATGTCGTGAACACGGATTCCCAGAAGACGATATGTATGGTGCCTCCGTTCGGATGTAGAATGGATGTAGTATCAGGCTGTGCGTATTGATAGAGTGCTGTAGCTCAATGGTATGGGCGAAGGTGTATGCGGTGAAGGTGTGCTTCTGGTTGGAAGGACGTACGTCTGGTTTTCACCCTTCGGCGACAGGACCCATGCCGCGGCGCAGAATGCGACGACTACTACGAGCCCAATGAAGGGTGCCCATCTGCTGCTGTTAGCGTCCTGTCTATATGCGCGTATGGTGTGTCTACGGACCCGTTCGCCATCTTGTTTAGAGGGTTTCTGCGCTGATCTCAGCAGGTTCGGCGTATGTGCGGATTTGCGCGATCGATTCTGGATAGCTTTCGGCAGGGACACGACGGGGAGATGCACGTGCGACGAGATGCGGTGGCTTTGGTGTTGAAGCGTGAGCTTCATGAGCTTCCAGCGATGACGCCCAGGCCTGTAGCTGGGCCTTGGCGTGCTAACCTATCCTGGGTCGACCATGCAGGGAACATGAAATGGTCGCGGTCCGCTCCACTCTAAAAACAACATCAAGTTCATTCTCGTGTCATCTTCAACCTACTCCGAAAGCTTCTGAACGGTGTGAAGAAGGCACAGTACACATCGACTGCCCAAAAAGCCTGTTTCCGCCGTCTCCTGCCAGTCTCGGCTGAAAATGGATGATCCGGGCGCTTTTCACGGTTTACATTCGGCGGTTGTTGCTTCACTATTGAACACTGAATTTAGGACGAATGACCTTCCCGGGGTCCTCAACGTTGTCGATCTCAAGGCCTCATGACCTGACCAAACCCTGGTATCCTTGTCACCGATGGCGACAACATGTAATTTCCGTATAAAAGCAGCCTTTGCCCTTATAGAACTCCTTACTTCCTCCTAGTTTTAACACTCTCTGCGGCATACAGTTTCGTACCGTCGCTCCAAATTTATCTCTCTTCCGCTGTCACATCAATCGGTTTCTGCTAAATGGTTGTAGAGCATTGCACTCAGTTCAGCTGTTGCCAGGGGCAGCGCTCTTGCTCGCCATTTTCGCAACACACTACAAAGGCGACGCGAAGCGGCATGTATACTGTGTCGACCTCTGGAGCAATAGCTCGAAAGTATCCGATGTCTTATCATAAAGCTCATGAAGTGGCGATGTCTCAGCCATTTTCTAGTGAGGCCCGCCTCGCCTTGGCATATGCATGTTCCTGCATTCCAAGTTAGCCTCATGGGTACGATTGCAGGAGATCAACGAACAGCTCATCTGCTTACTGTTCCACGGTATTCTATGTACTGGGGCGTAATATGACTGATTAGTATCCCGATTCTGGTGTTAAGGTCGGCAAGTATTTCAATGAGTGCATGCAGGCCGCGTTCTTGCGGTGTGACAAGTCATGGAGGTGCATGGTGGCCCGCTCGGGAACTGGACCAGGATTGAGAGAAGCCGAAACTTACAGTTCTCCCTTGATGAACGGGACCATGGAGCATTACGAACTGTCATTGAGGTAGACTTTTCTCCTGGAACTCGTCTCGCATCGGTTAGATGGACTACTGCTGGTCTCCCTGATGTCTGGTGAACTGAGGAACTCCATAGCCGTATCGATTGATCCGGGAAATGTGTCGCTCACCGCTCTGGAACTTCATGGTTTCGGCACGCCACGATGCATCGATTTCGAAGTGGAAGCGAAACCTTCATCCTAGTTACACAGCGTTGTCCACCAATGAAAGAGTCTCACAAAGATCCCTACATCACTTCCGTTCAGTGATTTGATGAAGAGACCGGACGACTGCAGCTACAACAAGTCTACGGTCAAAACGCATCGCGTTACCTCAAGATTGAGGTTGCGGTTTTACTTCAGGTCAATCGAGAAAGTCAGCATGTTCCTGGTAGATGTCGACCTAAGGAGTTCTTTGCAGGGAAAGTAATGTTGAGAGCAGGCCTAGACGACACAAGAATACGATACCCGTCGCTTCACTTTCTTGCAACAGCAATCATACCAAGCGTCCGAGCCTCGTCCTATATCAATCACTGGCCGATCCTAACAGGGATCTACATTGCGTGGTCATAGGCCACATTTCTCATCCGTCCAGGATATTCCCAACACCCCGACGTACCGGACCTTATCATGAATGAGGCTTCAGTCTGGCCAACGAAGGCATAGTCTAGCCCTGTCTCTAGATCCTGTGTATCTCGCTACACGTAACCAACTCTTTCGACGCAAGAGCTCACCGGAAGCGCCTCTGATTGAATACCTGGGAAGGCTGGTAGTGACAAGGGCAAAGCCTCTTAAGGTGATACCGACGTTCTCATACAACACAAGTCATGCTGGGTCCTTCTAGAGAGAGCCTAAAGAGATACCTGTGCCTAATCGAAATTGATCATCGTTACCCCGCTCTGGAAGAGGATGCGGTGTACCGTACGACTTTCTCGGATGCAAGCTACGGGTAGAGAATGGAACCAACACGGCGGGCCAAGTTATCGCTTCATTCTGTGAGAGAAAAAAAACTTAGACTCTTGAGGTATCGTCAAGAATGAGTACTCTTTGTCATCACAGGAATCTGACGTGCTTACGCGGACATCCGCCCTTCTTCCGGGCATCTGTTCTTATATTAATTCCTCTTCACCTAGACTCTAACTCAGCTTTCCGCCATTTTCCAACCTTATTCAGTATCGATTACATCGTCTGCAAACCCAAGTGTCTTGCGACGCATTATGGATGAAGACGATCTTGTCATCATTGAGGACAGATTTACTATGAGTCTCGAGACAGGGCCGTCGGCACATCCGCCGAAATCTCACCTAGATCGGTCTCCGGTCTCCTCCGAAGAACAAGTTCCTCAGACTGCAACGTCTCAAGTACCGGAAGACAGTTCCCGATTAGAACGCGTGCGCGGAGGGTGTGGTCCACAAACAGCGAGATCATTCGACCATCGTCCGCGCGAAGACGCCAAGCCGTTTTTGAACGAATTTACGCATCGTAGCCCGGAAGGACCTTGCAGAAATCCTAGAGTGAAGCACAACAGTCCCTTTCATTTTGAGTCTCATGTCAACCAGAACTATCAAACAGTCGCCCCGTATGCTTTGTTCGAACTCCCACACAGAATGAGACAAATCGGCAATGCTGGTTTAAACGATCATGAGCAATTCTCGCCTCTGGTAAGTTATGGCGTCCTCTCTGTTTGTTCGAGGCTTTGCTAATCGAATCTCATAGCCGCCTCCACCGCCTCCTCCTCCACCCGTACGTTCCGATGACACCGGGATTTGATAGGAGTATATCGTTGACACAATTAGCCTCCCCCTCCACCTAGAGTGATGTCGTTCCATGGCCCTCACACGTTTGATGCACCGCCTCCTCCAGTATGTCGTCTTCGATCTGGAGAGCTTCGTAAAGCTAACCTTTAATGCAGCCGCCACCACCGCCACCTCCTCCGCCTCCACCCCCACCACCACCACCTCCTCCTCCTCCTCCTCCTCCTCCTCCTCCTCCAGCTATGCTGCCTCCACCTTTGGATACACCATTCCGCCCAGAAGAGCAAGTATCATGCCCAGCCTCGTTGGTGCCTGTCAATTATTCTGGCGAGTCACTCTTAGAGACGACGCGTATTGTTCGCCTCGAGCCCTTCAAAAGAAACGTCTTCGTCACTCAGCATTCTCCACAGGCTGCTGACTTGGAAGAGTTCAAGTGGCTCTTGATATATGGAAGTACCGAGCTATGGTATGAGAAGCCATCCCGATCTTTTTTCAAGCAGATGAAGTCTAGGAAAGATTTAAGTTGCGATTTCTCTGAGCTGCAATCAATACCCGACGCCAGGCCGGTTAGCCTCG
Organism: Parastagonospora avenae f. sp. tritici 18332-5; assembly: GCA_022559985.1. Classification (NCBI taxonomy): domain Eukaryota; kingdom Fungi; phylum Ascomycota; class Dothideomycetes; order Pleosporales; family Phaeosphaeriaceae; genus Parastagonospora; species Parastagonospora avenae. Next base: position 551,420 of record JAFJTR010000013.1, read on the forward strand.
AAATACCAAAGCTGCTAGCTTCTCGAGCATTGACTACACCAACAGATGACGATATCTTCGAATGCATGGCCGACCACGTATTCGATGGTGGATATGCAAGCACATGTCATCAATGTAGCGAAGAAAAGTCCGAGGCGTTGGACGCGACTTCTCTCGTCTACAGCCTCATCCTCACCACATATCAAGCTAGCAATCCATTCGCTCACGGCTCACACTTCAATGGAAGGCAAATTTACAAGATGATCCAATGCGGAAGCAGGGAAGCGGCCACGTCCGAAGCATTCTACGCCTCGGGCGCTAATGGGTGGAACGTGGCTTTCAGCTGTGTGACGAGGCTAGGCGAAGGCTTTGAGGACAGAACCGGCCCAGCGAGAAAGATCGAAGAGCTCTATTTGCTTGCCGAAGAAGAAGACGAAGACGAAGCCAATCTCGTTCGCGTCTTCTACTAAGGAAACTACAACGTGGGCATCCAGAATCATTCGTGTCTGTTGCTACTGCGGACTCCTTCAACACCATCGCACGTACCGGGTAACTCCTCAACGACTCGAATTCAGGCGTACAGACACTATTCAACTTGCTAGCTCGCATCCCGCAACAGCCGATGTCGTGGCATGCACACTGCACATGCACGACGATAATAGCCTGCGTGCTACCATTCGATGCCCGCTTTCCACGACAACACACGTGTTACACAGCCGCAAGTTCTTTCATCAAAATTTTCCTATCTCGTCTCGAATCGCCTCTTGTATTCTCACATCACCCTCGCTTCATCTCCTCCTCCGCGTCTGGGTTTCTTTCGGAGTTAGGTGGTGCTCACCGATCATATCCTAGTAACAGGCCTGCCAGCGCACACACACATGTTGCAGGCGCGTTTTCGTACTTCCATTTGCTCGTTCTTTGGGATTTCCGGTACTTCTTGGCGTTCTTGGTGATACGTTTATATGTTGCATCTGTGCGTACGGCTGTGGGGTAGAAGGACAGGGGCCGTTCGGGGACCCGGCTTTACATTTCTTACACGGCGCTTCTTGTCTGGGATATTTTTTTGGTTCAAGCGTTTTGGGCATTTCATTTGTTGGAGTTGATTGCGGATAATACATAACGTTAAGTATTAGGTATAATGCACTAGAAGTATTCACTGCTCTCGCAGATGTGCTGCATGCATGTCTTAACGACCGTACTTGTGAAACTGACTACTGGTGACGATTATCTTCACTAAAATCTTGCTTCCACTACACCCAGCTTATATTCCAGTCTGGCGAATATTGACATGCCAGCATACTGACTGCGACTACGAGTACTCGTCGATGACAGTCCTCTTCAGTCGATAGTTGACGCAAATATTGTTTGCCACAACCTAGTGCTACTGACAGTCATATTCCACACAGTACGCCGAGACGGCGGATAGTACTTTAAGTGGCCAAGCGGGAAATGCGGCGGACCAAGAGGCTTTTACATTGATGCACCATGCTACCCGCCGTTCCAGATCCTAGTGTCAGATGACGAGTCGTTTGTCATGCAAGAGGAATTTGGCACAGAATGTCTGGAAGCCGGCGACCATCTATATCTCAGGGCGAGTTGCAGCTCGTGTTCTGAGCCTAGTCACTCTTCTTAAAGGTTTTACCATGGCTGCAGCAAGAATGTTTCCTCTCCGAGCAGTGGCAATCTGGGCTCACGCAATTTGACACATTGTAGAAGACTACGATGAAGAAATCTGGGCCACGTTATGGGATGCGCTAAGCACCACAGCCGGATGAGCTTGCTCGACGCTCTCGCATGTTGGAACGGCTCGTTAGCGAGAGGTTCCCAGACACAGCGCTTCAAGCAGTGTTCCAGCACGTTGTGCGTTGCAAAGATGGAGAGGAGCTCTTGAAACTCTGGCGATGTGGACGGCAAATCCCTCATGCTCAATGACAAGTCTGCTCGGATTTTCTCTTCATGGACGGAAACAGATGCAATTTGAATAGGGTCGTAAAACTTGCGAGGAAATGGCAATTTTGCATTCGCTGATCGATTGAAATGTCAGTATTGATATGCACCATCGAGATCGGAGATCGTCTTGCCTCGTATAGCAGAAGACTCAATTACTTGTGCGCCATCGTCTAGAATATGAAGAAGCTCAGCATGCGGGTGTTCAACATTGTCCCTCATTGGGATCTCCACTGGAAATAATGCTGTCAGTTTAATTGCCTCAAATTCTTCCAATCCAAACTGTGGATAATCTCGGGAGCATACATCCCTAATGCTCCATCCGCTATCATGTGAACTACCACCCATAGGACAATGATAGACAGCTTGACGAGTTTTTTTGAACAAAAGTCTTCCTCTAGACACATAGGCCCGTATTCGACATGATTTGTTATCCAGAACTCAAGTTTCTCGTTGCTACCTGGCATTTCGGCATTGACACACTTGTATCTAATCTTTCCGGGTTTCCAGTTGTAGGCGAGCTCGTTGCAAAGGTCCCTTCGTACGCGGTCTGCTTGCGCTGTGTCAGGGCCCCACACCCACCCACGAAGATAGCAGTCGGCTTGAACATCAGCGACTGCTGCGTCAACAACTAAGAAGAGTGTAGATAGATGCATAGCGGAACGTATTTAAATGTAAAACTATTTTGCAATAACAATCAATGCAGTGCCATTCGTGCGGTGCTGATACTGTAGAGAGCAGCCGATGTTTCATGGCTATGAAGACTGACTGGTTTGCCATTGTCGGATTGCTTCTGACGCCAGTATTACAAGTTCAGCGGTGATTCAGTGCTCACAATCAGGCACTTTCCTGCGAGATCATTCATATCAAGTTGTGCGATATGATCGAGACGCACACTGGTTCGTACTATGGCATGCACTGGTATCCATCATCTACTAAGATGAAGACTCGATTTGCAAATGCGGGGTACTGGAGGATCGTTTTAGATTGCACGTCGCTAACTACACCGTAGCGCTTACAATCACACAAGAGTATCACTCTTGCTCTTGCGTACTACTAAAACAGAGCTATCAGCAAACAAATTCATACCAGTCAGAATTCGTGGGGCGATCATATAGCGTGATGTGACTCGATCCATCAAATAGTCGTCTCTGCCGCCAAATTGAGGCCTCCACATGTTCTATGGTTAGGATCGGCCCTAAACATAGATCAGCTTAGTCAAGTCACCTGAACTCTCCTCCGCCCGGAACTATAGAAGAGCCCATGCCTTTCATACCAGCCATACCGAGTTGTCGTACCACTTAACCAACAAGATGTTGTAATCAATCTAAACCAAAAGACACGGAGTGATTTTTATATGACCCTCCCACCTCTTGTGTTGACATTTTGCGTCCAGAACTCGAATTCTAGAGGGCCCTTGTGAGAATTTATGCATATATTTAGTCTCATTGGGCTTGAACGTGTTGCAAACGTCTACCACTGCATTCAGTGCAAGGCCATGCTCAACATTACACCACTCGTCAGCAACGGAAGTAGTCACCACGTCAAGCAAGGTGTGTGAAACGCAGATATTTGGATAAATTGCAGGATAACCTGGTAGTTTGCTCTAACGCACACCTCGGTGTGTCTCTGCCAACTTCTATGGACTGATACATGTCTCCCACAATTTGTGCGTCTCATTTACCCGATACCTAGTGATCCTTGCTTAACACTTCCCTGGGTTAGGATCAGCCCTGTATGATAGCAAGTGTTAGTCAAATCGCTCCCGTTTCTTCTCCGATTCGAGCTTAAGACAAATACATACCTGAAAGTGAAGGCTACCCAATCCGATTCGCCACCCATTGAACAGCCATTGATCTCGTTACCGAGGTTGTGTATACAGCGGGGTTTCTCCAGAAACCGAGCCCGGGGTGCAAGGTTTTCGATCGAGAACTCTAGCTTCTTATTACCGCTTTCAGCGTTGATGCAGAAGTACTTGACTTGGTCGCGCCTGTAATCGAAGGCAAGAGACGAGCAAGTTTCTTCAAGGGCTGCATTGGCTTGGTTTCTGTCAGGGCCCCAGTTATCGCCATGTGTGTAGCACAGAGCTTGAGTTTTAATAACAGTCGAGGCAAGGATGACAAAAAGTGCAAGTAGATGCATGGTGGAAATTGTTTAGGTGATGAGATCGCTGAAATGGGAATCACTCTGGTGCCTCTTGTATAATGTATTATTCATCTCATCGAGGTTACTCTTGCCTAGAACAATCCGCTATGTATTTTCGACGGTAAATTGACGCGTGTCTTTTTTTGGTTGGATCTTTCTCCGTTCAAAGATTATATTATTGTCCAGCTGAGCTTGAAAAGAACTGTGTAACGTTGTTGTTCGGGACGACAAGTATCTGGGCAATTAGAATAAAGAAATTAGTAGTCGATGCGAAATCCCATGCATTCGCTTCACATGGTACATCGCAAAGTGCAGACAACAGACAAACAATCACGCGGGAACGTCACCGAGTACGACATGAGACCCGTCCGTTCGTCTCCGTTACTGAACGACGGGAGCTGCCAATACTTGAAGCGAAAATGGTGGGATATGTTCTTGTAATTGTTTGCTAACATGGAGTATACGAGGTTGCATTTTCAGATGCAATGCAATTTCTGCAGCACTCCGGTGGTTCCAATCTTCTGTCATCTTGTAACGTGCCCCAAGCAGGATGTTTTTCTGTGTTGACACGTAGTTTCAGCGAAATTCCAGCATCAAGCTGTGTCTAACATTTCCTACACTATGGCACGATTGGAAAGCCTCCGGCAAAATTCGTGTCTGCTCTACACATACGCGAAGTAATCTAATAGTCTTTAAGAGCATAGTTAATGACTTTACAAAGAAGCCTATATATACTTAGTGCTATAAGATAACTCGTCTAGCTCTGCAAAATATGTCAAATATATCTAGGCTACTTCTTTACCAGTCTCGTTAGTTGAAGGCGGACAGGAATTCTACCGGGGCCTTGTGAGCATGACCTGCTCAATACCTATTGACTGATGAACATCTTCCACAACTTGGAGCGGAAGGCTCTGGCTTGGTCTGACTTGATTCCCGGACACCTCTGGCATCGATACTCGATTTCTGTCCGTGAGAGTTTGAACATTTGAGCTCCTGTCTCGCACGGAGCTACGACACTGTCCAGGATAGGAGGTGAGCCACACTTGCGCGAATCTCGTCAGCTTTATGGTGGGTATTCCAAGGCACTTTTCAACTTACATTCTGCTTGATCCAGCTTCTTAATTGTGCGTTGGTCCAGTGTATAGCTGTCGCTGCGTCCTCACCAATCTCATCCGATGCCGGGACTTGCACACGCAACATCTCCGCGAACCGCAAGGTGTTCTTACTCGGTCCAACGTCGGCAAGGCTTGGATTGACGCAAGCTATAACGACTGTCTTGCAGGGTCGAGTGCTCGCCGGATCGAACACATGTTTGAGGACTCTCGTGATCGCACTCTGCCTGAAAGGCATGTGTGGCAATTTCTGGCCTGCATTACCATTGCCCTACAAGGCCGCAGCATCCGCCTGAGCTTTCCCACGAATGCAGTCCTTCAATACCGAAAGACTCACGTTGATCTGTCGCGTCTCGCGCATGCGGTCGGCGCCGTGAGCAACAACATCGCGAGCACCTTCGGATCCTGCGAGGTCGATCAGATACAGCAGACCGTCCGAATCGCTGCTGATGTTGCGAATCCGGATACGGCAGATGGCATGTGACCGTGACGAAGCGGAGTTCTTGATAGTTGATGCCGTCTGTCGGAAGGAGGTTGCTCGTGAGAGCAGAGCTCTCACGTCCTCCACATTGTGTACCGCATGTTCCTCAGCACCCTTCAGTTGCGTGACACCATCGGCATCATCCAGTAGGGATATGGGTTTGCGTTCGTTCAGAAGATCGAAAGCAGCGTTGCCAGCAAGATCGATGATGGTCACGTAGACTCGCTCTTCTCCATCGAGAGTTCCGCTCATGAGTGTCTCTACCACGAGCTCCTCTAGCCTGCTGACTGTGAAGGTCTTGCCTGATCCTGTCTGGCCGTATGCAAACAGAGTGCCGACACCGCCATGCCAAGCAAAAGGAACCAGATCTGCGACAAGATCTTTGTAGATCTGTTCGGTTGTCGAATCGGAGTCGAAAAGCCGATCTACTTGGTAATCGGTGGACTGTTGCCAGATAGCGTCAGTATAACTGGGACACGTTGTGCACGCAAAAATACACACCCGCAACTGCGCAATGCCGTTTGGATGGTTGTACAGATCATGGACGTCTACCACGCTTTTTTGGCTTGAACGAGGGAAGATAGCGGCGGGGAATTCCTCATCGTCAGCAAGAGGCCTAATCCTGGCACCGACTATCATAGTTGAGCTTGGCGATCTTCCGGATACTCGTGGCTTCGGGCAAGGGTCAAGCGCTTGGACGAGTGAATGGTATCTGGAAACATTCTTTAGGTAGAAGCTCTCCATGATGTCGATGATGTCGCTGGAGAAACTGATCGGTCTGTGCAATTGAAGTGATCAGTTCGCCATACCAGAGGTTTTGTTGTTTGCTTCCAGCGTGGAGTTCAAGTTAGCAAACAACGCGGTCAATTCCGTACAGACCGTATCCCTGCGCTAGCGTCCAGGCAACCATTTTTCGCTCTCTTTTGGCGGTAATCTCGCTCAACTCTGCAATGCGTCTTAGTTGCTCGACACGCCACGAGGATTTTGATCCAGCTCCGCAGGTTTAAAACATTAAAGTCTCTTTCTTTCGTGTGTCCCGTAATGTGGTAGGTAAAGTAGATCGCAGGTTTGTCACACACTCAGCTCACTTGTAAGAAAAAGCTGTGTCATGAAATCTTATTGAGATTTCTTCGCGCAATGTACTATCGTTGTACTTTCGTACTGTCGTTCGTTGCGTTCGCAACTGTTATCGACCTCTTCCGTTGTCCGTATGGTCACGCATCAAGACATTCTCAGCACGGATCTCTGCGCCCTCTTTTGACTTCCATTCTCGCGACATGTTTTGCGGTCAGGGTATTCTCCTTGGCCTCATCTGTGACGTCTCCCCCTGTCGGCGCTTATGAGTCCAAACCTCGATTCCGCTCCTACATTAACGGCGCCTTCTCCGGCGCATCGGTGTATGCGACGCGACTGTCATCCTCGAAGTCAAGCTCCTTTTGCCTCTCGTCATCCTTCCACGCAGCGTCCGCGTACGCAAGAGGTCCGTAGAAGAGCACACTTTTTGAAGGTCAGTTTCCGCGTTACGCCATGACATGGTAGACACTTACATAACGCCCAATCCACTGAAAATCAGCCTCTTCAAGTTGATGTGTCCAAACGGTCCTTCAGGAGTGCCAATTTCCCACGAGAAGTTGAGCCAGATGAACAGCCCCGTCGCCAGAACCGACTTAACAATCTCCAGACGTCGTACTTGGAAGTTGGTGGTCAGGGCCCTCCACTGCACGGCTGCGGTGAAGATGATGCCGCCACATGCGCCTGCGGCTAGAGTATACGTGCTATGTACTTTCTTAGGTGCGGTTGGACGCTATGGGTGCGGCGAGCTTACGTGAAATAATACCAGATTTCGGGATGCGACCAGTAGAGGTATGTGCTGCACACTAGCTGGATCATGCATGGCAATGCCACGAGGGCTTGCACAACGCCCGCATAGCGGAGTACGGTTCTACCGAGAGGCTTTTTTGTGGTGGTGAACATGTTTGTGGATCAATTGAGACAGGAGACCGCGTGTATCAGATAATTGACGCGCAATGCCTACGGCATCATACAGTATACTTAACTATTGGTGGGTGGTTCCCTGATGGTACGAATTTCGCTGCCTGGCACGCGTTTTCGGCACCGCGTACACGAGATGAAGCACCGGCAACCACTTAGGGGATGGCTAAGTCGCCGGAATTTAAGCGTGTGTGTCAGAAGACATGCGATGGGTCAATTGTCATTTTGACGTTGCAGGACCCGAGTACAGCAGGCTGCTTTGATCCAATCATCGTCATTTTCATGAAGGCTGTGCAAGGCACTCTGGAAAATACGTCAGGTCGCTGATGAATGTTGAAACACACCATGAGGCCAGCATAATCCGAAAAGCGCTGTAAAAAGTCTCAGCCAACACGGATACTTCTCAGGTATCATTGTTCACCCAGGCATCTGAACACCAGTCCAACAACACCTCATCCACGACCCAACAGCGTCAAACGAAGCTTTCATCGACAAAAGCTATTTCCAACGAAAACAACCCATCAGCGACCTACCACCACCAATCCAACCCATTCTCACCCCCAACAGCACATCCCTCAAACCACCCCCCTCAGACGCAAAAGCGCCACGAACATCAACTCTACCCATATCTCAGGACGGCTTATGTCCCGTACCCCATCCTTCATTACCTACGCCTCGCGCCTATCCCAAATAATGTACTCCATCCTCCCACTCGCACTATGGTTTATCCTCGGACTCATCATATACCTGCTCGTATCGAAGATACTTGCGTCTCAAGCGCGAGCAGGTTGGAGATGAAAGAAGAAATCCAGAGCATGAGAAGACGGGATTGAAAATGGTCATGGGGCAGACAGATGTATATACAACGGCTCCGAAAAGCGACGTGTGCTGCGAAGCGTGTAGAGCAACTCGGAGTAGGCTGGTTAATTTATATCATTGCCGTATGTCACTTGTTTCTGAGGGACTACGATCTGTCTTGCATCGAGTGCGGGATTCGAGGCGTGGCTTTGACTATACTAGAAACTCCCATACCCGTACTTCCCTCAACACACCTATCCCCGCGTCAGACTGCGCCTTCTCCTCACGCTCGCTTCGTGGATTCAACATGTGTGAAGGATGGTGGTCACGTCTTCCCCATAGCTTCCCTCGCGTCAAATTCCGAAATCCGAGCTGCTCGATCCTTCCCCTCTAACAAGGATTTCAAAACCGAGCTGCTCGATACCTAATGCCAGAATTACGAACCATAATTTCCAATGTGTATAAAGTGTGAAACTGCGCGGCCCATTTTTGTTTCCATGTTGACGAGCATGTGAAAATCGAGCTGCTCGATACTTTCCCCGGTGATGAGGATATGGGAAAGCGAGCTGCGAGATGTGACAGATCAAGGAAAATAGAGTCTCACACGTCTAGAGCAGGTCGATTTTCCTCAGGCGCCCATAAGTCCTAGATTAGATGGTCATGGTGGACGAAATGGGGATAGAGCCAATAGGATGAACAGGTTGCCATAAGTCGTCAAGCCATGATTCGTTGTGACAAGAGGGGACGAGAGCAGAGCAGAAAGCACCACTCTACTCTCAAAGAAAAGACGGCAGTTTTGACATTCGACAAGATATGGACCAAGATAAAACGCCGCGCAATGCCAATGTGAATCTACAACTCACTCCTCTCCTCCCGATCCCTTTTGCCCATGCGAAACCCCACCTCCGTCCGCCGATCATCCGTCAACCGCCCCCACTCCAGTAGCAGCCTAAACATATACACCTCCATATCTTCTTTACGCAGCACTTTCTCCGTCCACACTTTGCCATCGCGCGCGATTTTCTCCGCTTCCTTGGGTTTGCCCTCCATCATGCGCTTATTCCTGTCTTCAACGCCGTATCCACCGAAGTATGCGAGCGAGCTAAAGAGGTCGTGTAGGCGCAGGTCGACAGGGACGAAGTGCTTCCACGCGGTGAGGCGGCCCTCGTACCATTCGCGGAAAAGGGCGGATTTGAAGACGACGGAGTTGGAGCGTAGGAAGGGGATGAAGCGCGGGGAGAAGCCGGGGCCGTCGGCGTCGAAGAGGTAGCGGTAGCGCCAGTGCGTGCGGATGTCGATGTCGGCGGCGAGCCAGAACTCTTTTCTTTGGTCGGTGCAGTCTTGGCCGGCGCAGCTGACGATTTCGTCGACGAAGCGAGCGTCAAGTTTTGTGGCTAAGTACTTTTTGATGTCCCGGGTTCGCTTCATCGCGTATTCGAGGTTGCCGCTGTGGTCGCCCTTGGGGAGCATGATTGGATGGCGGGAAGTCTCATTGTTGACGAGGTGGACTAGTCGTTGGCGGAGCATGCCCTTCCACGTTCCAGCTGTTGTAACACCCTCAGTGGTCATGCCGCGCCAGAACAAAATGTCTTCCTTGTCGTGAAAATGAGGGTCCGGGAATTTCTCATCGAATTCGTACTTTGTCCTGTCCAGGTAGTTCCAAGGCGACGGATAGCGAATGTCAATGTATCCTGGTGCGCGGCTCTGACTGAAGATGGGTACAACATCGTGAGTGCCCATCATGGTGGAGGGACTGAGGTGCATGCCGTGAAGATTCGCAATGTCCGGCTGATGGCAAGGATCAGCAGCCAAAGTCCAATTTGCAACGAAGGCACCCATGGAGTGAGGCTCTATACACTTAAAGCAAAAGCCCTTTGTCTGCCAGTGGCGTTCTTTCCTTGCGCGAGAGTCTGGCGAACAAGCGATGGAACCGTACGTCTGGAAGGTCGGCGGCCGAGCATCTTCAAAAAATTGCGGATCAGTTCGAACGTCCTCAATGCTTGGCCACTTCTTCGCGCGTTCGCTGCTGAAGTCCTGGGAAGGTTTCGAGGGATCTGGTGTGGGGTAAGGCTGCGGGTTTTCGAGCGCGTTGCGCAGATGATCATAGGGTACAGCTACTCGGCATTCGTCGTGGAGGTTCATGGCAAGGTCCATATCGGGAAGAAACTCTGCAAATTGCTGGATCATGATCATGGCCCCTTCAATCACCCATCGGTGCTCCTCAGGCACCTCCGAAATTGCTTCCGCTTTCCCATCTCTTATCCGAATACCACCGACGTCAGTGTTGGTAGCTAGAACAGTTGCGGTGCGAAGCCGCAGATCATCAGGGTTGAAGGACGAAAATGGGGCCAAATCTTCTTCGATGTTGTCGTAGTCGTCAATCACAATCGAGTTCCGTTGGACTGCAAAGCGGTGCCACTTGTCAAAGTTTGGCGGTGGGTCTCTTTTGTAGCGTCGGCGGTAATGCGCAGCAGCTTCGGCCAGACTCTTGCTGCGATGCGCTTGCGACTCCCACGTCTCGTGCTGGACTGCAGCCAGCTCAATCAGGGTCGCGATTGGATGGTTCGAAGAAGGTGGCTGGTGACGATAGACGACTACACCGATGGAGAAGGCGATGAGGAGGACAATGAAGGCTGCAGACTGGTTCCTGCCCAGACGAACAGGTACTGAAGAGCGGATGCGGGTCTCGATGTTGGTGTCGGTGACTAGGTGGAGGATGAGTGCAATGGTAAGTAGAGAAAGACATAGAGCGAGGCCAACTGTAGACTTTGGTGGAAAAGAATAGGACACGCCGGTCCCAAGTGCCCGAAGTACGCCGATGTATGCAGAAGAAAACGCGGCAATGAGCACCGCGCTCATAACGCCGTAAAACCGAGCCTGGGCAGTTAGCAGGTGTATATTCGAAAGGTGATGAGAGACGTACCGATTTTAGGAAACATAACGTCATAAAGGGTATCATCAACGATAAACGTAAAAGACCAAGAAGAAATTCAGAAGGAAATGAAAGCATCCATTCGCGATGCTCGGGCATGGCAGGATATACAATCATGCCGGCCACGACAAGTACAAGAGATGATGCCTGGCAGACGTTAGTTTGTAATATCGTAGTGCGCAGATGGTGGTTACAATAAATGTCAACCCCACTAGCATGTGGTTGGAGGTGCCGTCCTGGAGATAGATGGTCCAATCGTCGGCGGGAGATATGCCATCGTCTACCAAGCGGTAAATTGCCTGTACAAGGAACGAATCTACGAGAAAGCCGATGAATTGGAGGGTGGGTATTGTCGCAGCCGTGGAGTTTGCGACGGGGCAGATGTAGGTGGAACGCAATGCACTCGTCTTGACAAGGACGAGGAAGCTGCTGATGGAGAGCAGGGCGGCGGGGATGATGTATCGCGAGGAGCTGTCGTAGACAAAATTGACGACGCGGTCGAGCTGGGTACGCGGGCGTGAGTCAGCACTCCAGGCGGGGTACTGGCGCTGGCTGGGGTGGCGGAGGTGGTGGTAGAGGGCAAGCACGAGGGGGAGGAATGTCTGGTAGCGTTAGTATATCTACGGTATGTGCCGGTAGAGGTAGCGCACCATTGCAGAGGGGCCACTGCACTCGACGTCCTTCATGACTCGGAAGTAGATGGCGATGCGACCGCAGAGTGCGAACAGCAGCACCCCCAACACCGCTCCCACGGCCTTGACGCTCCATGCTCTCCTCCGCGACGACGCTCCGGCCTCGGTCCAGATCTCTTCTCCGGGTCTGCTCTGCGCGTCTCCGAGCGGTATCGCAACATATCTAGGCGGCAGGTGCGGTTGCGCAGTGCGGTATCCCCAGGCTTCGATTGCGACGACGGCGAGGCCCGTCAGCAACAGCACGACGGCGACGGTGTGCAGTGGCTTGTCAAAGGCGAACGAGTGATCGACGGGCGGCGCGGTGCTCAAGTAACCAGATGCTAGGATGAGGCCGCTGTTCCTGTCATGTCAGCAATTGCACTCTCACGATATTTGGCGTCTTCAAGCCCGGTGGCGCGTACCAAGGGAAGATGAGGGCCTTCCTGTCCATGACGGCCGCATTCTCTTCGGCGGCGTCTTAGGGCTGCGAGTTGGCGCAGCAGTGGCAGCGAGCGACGTTTGACATGGCCTGGGGATGCGTGAGCACTCGACTTGGGGCCTCTCCACTCCAGGGCTCGGCCACAGCTAGCCACCAGCGCCAACGCGGTAAGAGGCTGTGCAAGCACTCCCGCGAGGAGCAAAGGGCCGTTTGGCGACCAGTGCGACAATCGATTTACGACGTCAACTCCACGCTGCTGCACTACGATACAAAAATGCACTGCATCCACCGCATTGTTTACGCGGCCGCTGTTTGTGCACATGATCAGAGTGGACAAGCTTTGCATGCCAAATGTCCGCTATTGTCCATCGAGCCGCGTTCCTGAGGATCGTGTCCTCGGCCTATCCGTATGACGCACTACTCGGCTGTCACGGCAGCGAATACGTTAAGCACGGGTGCCGTCGCTGCAACTACGAAACAGCAAGCGCTGGTGCTCATTCTGGTTCCAGCAATTACGTGGACCGTGGAGACCGTTAATCATAACTCGGTGTACGGTCTCGGGGCGTTCCCGATGTGATGCCCGAGGACTACTCGTTAGCGTACGCAGGCTGCGGGGCTAGCAGCACTATTCGAGCATTGCTTGCGATGGAGTCGACACAGTCCTTCATGTCATCAACTCGTTACAGAAGGAAGAGGATGAGGTATGAGAAATGTTTGAAGGCTGACATCTTTTGCACACTGGTCGCTTTCCGTCGTTGACAGTTGACACCCTGGGATACGGTGAAGGGTATCCCACTATGTCTTTACCCGAAAGGAAGAGGGTTTGATCCTGTCCTAAATCTTATTATGAGAGACCGCCATTAGTCAGACAGTCAGTTTGTTCCCATGGAGCCTGCCCAGGTGGTTCCAATGTGCTTGCTCATAGTCATGTGACTCTACGGCACGTGTTGTGTACCTGCCCAGGTGCAGCTCGATTGTAAAAGGCAGGCGCATAGGGCTAGCTCGGGCCCAAAACGCCAGAACGCCAACACTGCTGACCTGGTGAAATCACAACTTCATTCAATCTCCGCCATGCGCCTCAAAACCCTTTTTATCGCGCCCAACTGCTCCGCAGCCTGTTTCTACTTTCCCGTGAGTGCTCGGAGAGGATGCAGTCGGTCGCACGATGCGCTTTCCTTGTGAATCCGCTGACTACATCATCTAAGGTAGCCTAGTAGCCTCGATCTGATCTCATGCGATCGATCACTTTTTGTGCCACGTTGGATTTGACCTAAATCGACAAACCATGGACCCTCTCAGCATTACGGCGAGCATCGTCGCCATACTTCAGCTCTCTAATAAGGTAATAAGCTATCTGAATGATGTCGAGGACGCATCCAAAGACCGTGCAAGATGCGCCATTGAGGCGACGAATCTACACAGTCTGCTGACGAACCTGAGATTCCGCGTCGAGGAAGGCAATGCCAGCAGTCCGTGGTATACCGCTATCCGGGGACTTGCCACCGAGAAAGGGCCACTCGATCAGTTCAAAGAGGTACTGGAAGTATTGCAGGCAAGAATTACCTCGGGCAATGGCCGCCTCGGAAAAGCAATTGACGTACTCACTTGGAAGTTCAAGAAGGAAGAGGTCGACCGCATCTTGCAATGCATGGAAAGATTGAAGACACTCATTGGGATAGCACTGCAGATGGACCATTTGTAAAGTTGTTAAACCACAACGTCGGAGCAGATACTGAATAGCAGCAGCAAACTATCGCAGGCCATCAGCGATGACATGACCTTCGTGAGAGGTCTCATGCCCAGTATGCAAGCCGGCTTAGAGTCGATACAACTGGGTCTAGACCACGCACAGATCGATGCCCTCAAAGCCTGGATATCGCCAACAGACTTCCTGGCTCAACAATCAGACATCCTCCGTCATCGATATCAAGGTACAGGACAATGGTTTCTCAGCGCCCCCCAGTTCACTGACTGGCTGGATGGATCTACTTCAAATAGGACATTGTTCTGTCCTGGAATGCCGGGAGCTGGCAAAACTATGCTCGCAGCTGTTACTGTTGATCATCTCGTAACGAGCGTACGGACCAGTGCGACAGGAGTTGCGTGGCTGTATTGCAGCTATAAGTCGCGCACTGAACAGAACGTGGAGGCTTTGCTTGAAGCAATCTTGCAGCAACTTGTGCTTGCTAACACCCCTGGCGTCGTTCAGCTTGCAAGACAGTTGCAGCAGCACCACAACACTCGTGGTTCCAGGCCGACCAAGGATGAGCTTCTTAAGACTTTAAAAGCTTCAGCTACACAGCTCACGAAGCTTTACATCATCATCGATGCTCTGGATGAATGTGCAATTGAAAATGGTACTCGCCGTCAGCTTTCAGATTGCCTTGGTCAGATGCGAAATTGTCGCAGTGAGTGCAAGCAGTGCGCAAGGAATTGAGGATTGAACTGAGTTGTTATTGTATGTAGCTATGAGCAATCTATATAGTAAATCAGAGATTG